>JAXCHB010000105.1:1200000-1800000 GCA_036926305.1 Uropetala carovei | reverse complement strand
CAGGTGGCGAGAAAAATAAATAGAACATAGAGTGGAGTGAACTGGGAGATTTCCCCGTTCAGTATTCTATGGATCCTTCAGGAAACGAGAAGATTTCCCCATTCGGTACGACAAAAAAATGAGTAATGGGTACTGCTGAGAAACCGCGAATAAGCAAAACCGCGAATAAGCAAAACCGCGAACGGCGATTTTTACTTGAATGACTGATTTGGACTTGCAAGTTATTATAGGAATCATCAATAACATAGGGGTCATTATGACAAGGCGAAAATGCTGACATCGGCTAATATTAATAATACTAATTATTCGGAGAAATGTCACAATACACCGAGATATAATTGAAGTAAATCTCTTGAAATAAATCAGATTACTAAAAGAAGTTTAATATAAAAAGTAACAATTCGTTAAATTCAAACTAACCTCTCCAATGGAAGATGATGTACTGACAATGTTGTGAGTGAAGATGTTCCACGTAGTGATGAGAAGATCTGGATCGTTAGGATATTCTTCTACCAAAATTAAAACAGTTTCTCTCACAAAAACTCCAAAAGCGAAACCAAAGAAATTAAAAACAAATAATTAAAATATTTCACGAGTTAAAATACTAACCAGTCCTATTAATTTTTATGCAAAATGCATACTTTTACTGCAAAAATACAACACGACTCGCTCTCTCTGCGATGTTACTTCTTCCATAAACTAAGAAAATCTGAGGGTCTTGAAGTAATTTCTTTTTCGAGAAATTTTAAGGGAAAAAGGAGAGAGGGTGAAGAGACCAATGTGTAAAACACATGTCAGAAAGTTTTCTTGGGAACGTCGCGACATTTGCCGATGCGTCGGTAAGATTCCTTTCTAGCCACCCGTAAGGTCATAAAATCTAAAACCTTCAAAAAGAAAGAAAGTCTGCCAGCAGTAGCATTTATGATCTTCGCATACGTGTCCTCCCATTCAGATGAAAGGCGTATGCCGGTGGTCATGTAATTTCCATACAGAAAGAGCCGTCAAAGACGGTACAGCGGTTCCTGTCCTCCAATTATTCTTTTCCTTTAGAAACATTCGAAAGAGTGCTTTAAAATATTTTCTCAACTCACGTGCAAATCGTGCCATTTCCTGGATTCTCAGATTGGAAAGGGGAAAATTCTGTCTTCATAATATAAATAAGAGGGAAACAGAATCGCTGGAATCAGGGATGCCGTATGTCCTTTTAGGTCAAATATGCCGATGGGACCAATGTGGAAAATCCCCCCTTCCCCGCTTTCTTGAAAACATCCCTTTTTTCCTTCACCCTCGGAGACAAAGGAGACGGAAAGCTTGTAAAAACTACCTCGCGGATCCGACCCACACATGTTGCCTTTGTTTTGCTTTATACTTCCCTCCATTTTTCGCAAATATGTCTCTATGAGCTGGGTGGCCACTTCTGCTGTAAGACCAAAGTTGGGAGAGGAAGAGGCGTCATTGTGACCACAAACGGCATCAGGCTGCCCCCTCGAGAGTGCGCCCTGAGGCGATTGCCTCACTTGCTTACCGTCTGAAGCCGGTGCTGCATACATGCACGCAGGCGGCCAAATTTTAAGGGCGACCACTCACTGCATTTACGAGGTCTGACAATTAAATAACGAGACTGGCAACAATGCAAAGTGTGAGTCCATCTGAGGTTGATGGCGAGTGCTGCCATCTGTAGGTACATGCCTGAACTCAACAATATAACAAACTTGTTTAGACAACTGTAGCGAGTGCAGACCTGCGGTTCTTTTAATGAAGCAGTGTTTGGATAGCTCATCACGAAAATGAGTGAGTAACATTTTGAGCAACGGATCAACATGAAATTTTTGGTAAAACTTGGAAAAAAACCAACTGAATCTTTCAGCATTCGAAGAGTGTTTCATCGATAGGTTAGTTTTCCTTGGGAATTATTGATTTCTTTTTGCTCTTGCTCAAGAAGTGGCATCAAAATTTAGTGTAAACACTTTTTTTTCCTGGTGATAAAAGCAAGTTTTGCAACCAGAGACTTTCCATCTACGATAAACGGAGCACTTCAAATAAGAAGGTACGTATATATATATATTTTTTTTATTAATTTAATGAATGTATTCCTTTTTTATGGTGAATTCTTTTTGAGTTTTATTCAAATAATTTTGTAGTGACTAGAATTTTTTTAAACAAGCCTTTACTAAGTATTTTAGTGTAGTCTTTTCTTTAAGATTTGAGGTCATTAACTCTGTGAACAGACATTTTTTTCCCTGTAAAAATTCATCGCAATAGTTGTTTTAAAATTTGATTTGGTAAAAATCTTTACTGCCTTTGCATATTTTAGGAATATCAGTTGTGACTTTAAAGTTCAGAAACGGTTATTGATGATTCCTATAATAACTTGCAAGTCCAATCAGTCATTCAAGTAAAAATCTCAAAAGTTGAAAAACTATACCCTAACCCTAATATTTAGGATGATCGTTTTTAGCATAAATTTCCCACGCCGCTATTCGCTAAACCCTTTGTTGTGAGGAAACCCTACCGGCCGGTGTCTATAACTGGAAAGACCTTACTGAATATAAATATCGCTGCTCTCAGCTTCAGAGCAACTCCCATGAATTCTCCTCCATACTACACCTACTAAATTACACCTTTTCATTGCTTTACTTTTTGGTTTGCCAAAACAAAGGGGGAAGGTGTGTCTAATTTTTATATAATTCTTATATTGAAAGTGAATTCCTATAGTTGCGTAGTTATGTTATAGTCGGAATTAATAATGTTACTATTTCTTGATTCTTCGAATTAAGTACGGTTGATAGTAAAATTAAAAATTTTAACTTATTATAATTTTCTTGTTGGATTTTATTCGTTTAGATAATAATCATTACTTGTATTTAGTATCTTTCCATTATTGTACAATAAATTCTATAAATATTTTCCCCAGTACTCACAGTAGCTAGTTCTTTTCTCCTGTAAGGATTTTCACAAAGATAGGTATAATTAAATGTGAGAAAATTTCAAATTTTCAGATCAATCTAAGATATCAAAATAGTGAATAACATTTTGTTTTTGTGGACATTACTATTAGTTGCTGTGCCTATGACCATAACTTAAGAATTCTCGATGAGTGAATTGTTTCTCTTTAACTTTGTTAAAATGATAGAAATGACAAACGTGCAATGCACATTTCCTACAGAAACTTCAATCAAGTGCCTTATTCCTAGCGTCTCTAATTCGGAATGGCTTAAATCTGACGTCTATAGTAGTTTTTTGGTTCATCTTATTTTAACGTGATGTCCCCACTGTGATTTGCATTGTTGGATTGTACTGTCACACTTGATTCAAATCGACTCGAAAAAACGCCTAAATTGCATTTCACATTTAAACACTAGCGGATATTTTCTTATGAGAAATAGTTCAACATAGCGCTTACATTTCATTCTATTTAATTAAGCAATTAGTTTTCTATGTATGCATTTAAAAACTTTTCATTTTTATGTCTTCATTAAAACGAGTTTTACATATTCTGACCTAATTATGTGGCTCGATGTATTAACCTTTTCTGTAAGAGTATGCAATTTTGTAATTTGATATATTTTTTCTACTGGATATTAAATATGTTCATAGCATCATTAACTTACACGAGATTTATATTCAATTTTTCACTGGCAAAATAAAATTATATTTTCTTCCCTCTGTCTGTCTGTTCTTTCTTATTCAGTTTTGATCCAATGGGTGAATACGAATCCACTGTAAATTTAAATACGCGGTAGCCTTACAAATAATGTTGTTTAATGGACGCTAGTACAATAATGGATTCTGTTTAATATAAAATTAGTATTATTATCATTTTTATATTATAAACTAGCAGAATTTCCTGTTGAATTTCAACGGATTTAGCGAAGCTACTACAGCACAGCATACAAACTCTTTAAAATACCTATATATTTTGTGATAATTTTAGATATTAATGGTTCAAAAAAGTGTGAATTGTTGATCATTACGGGACATGAGGGTGGGAGGGGGGCGGCCAAAAACTTCCTGCCTCAGGGCGGCCAAAAGTCTGAAGCCGGCCCTGCATGTATGCACAGCACACCTGCCAGAACCGGCCCTGCCCTAGACACTGCCACCCGTGTGCAATGCACATATTGCAATAATGCACCCACGGTAAGCATGGCCCTGATTTGGAGCATGCCAGACTAGGCCAAAGCTCACACTCAAATGAGAATCCGACTACCATCGTCGTTATCGAAACTTGAAGGGAATAAGTTAGGTTAAACCCAGGCAGGATATTATACGTGGAGACCAGGTTTGCCACCTCAAATTTATCAATGACATTGAGGTTTCCTAACCTGACAATTGTGACTGTAATTAACATTTGTTGTTCGTTTGATAACATCCATGTTTCCGAGAATACTACATTCCTACTAGGAATATCAGCTATACTATCAGATAATCTAAATATTATTTGTGATGGGCTTCAAAACGGTACAAAATGGCTTTTTTGATAAAAAAAAAACGGGACTGTCGCAGCGAAAATGGGGCATTTGGTCATCCTACTATTAAATAAGTAAAAGGGAGTCACCTGTTTGGGTGCTATATGTATTTCGTGTGCGAGAAATGAGGAACAAAAGCGTAATATGATGGCGCAAGTGCGAACCTTCCACTTACATAGGCTCGAGATTTCGAATTAAACAAAATTTTGGGAGCCACTGGACCAGATCATGACTTCAAATTTCATTGTAGACATATTTCGAACAATCTGTACCAAAAATATGCAAAATCCTATGGTGTTGGCCGGGGACTGATCTAAGCTTCGAATTACACCATACTTTGAATTACCCAGGATCGAAATAACGGGGTTTTACTGTATTTAGTGCTAGTGAATCAACTGATAGCAAGCCATTCTGGGCAACTCTTCTTTGCATTAACAACTGCTTGTATTACATATGTATTTTCAGTGTTAAATTGCTTTTTATGAATGTATGTACCATACTATTATATTTTTAAGGGTTAAAATGCAAGTTACATAGTCTCTAAGAATCTAACCCTATTTGCCATTTGCGAGGATTTTCAGGAACCTAACTCTTGCGAATGGGAAGGGACTACTCTACTTTATTCATGAATACCCATGATTGCTAACATGCAAATACTCTAGTTCATAATAAGCAGATTAACTTTAAGATAATTTAAAAAAAAAATAAAGAATACTATAGTTGTAGACTTATGGTAACTAGAAGTAAATTAAATGCGCAAGTGATTTAAATCTAAAGGTAAAAAATTTCAATTACCCAGGTGATTCAGAGGCTGATACTGATGCAGGCAAAGCTTGCTGAGATGCAGGATGGGCCACTCTTTGCCCTTGAGATGAATTTTGCCAACGAGAAGATGAACGGTCAACTGGTCGAGATCCGGTTTTATTAAGAAATTTGTTCCTTGCAGGTGGAGACTTCCAACGAGCAGTATCTATCACACCCATACGATTTCCTTTTACTGCCAGGCGTTTTGCTCTCCTTTTCCAATTCTACTTAACGAATGAGGTAAATGTACAAGATTAGATAGAAATAATGATACACTATTTAAGAACAAAACATGAACCAAAGATAATATAACAATTTCTAACTTCCTCTTGCTCAAGTTAAAATCAAAGATTTCCATTTGGCAAAATAAAAACTTAAAAATGCAAAAGAAAATATACTACATAAATTTCATAGTATTACTTATGCATGTATACATATGTACTTACATATTTTTCATTAGTTGGTACAGTAGCCCACAATTCTCCCAGCCTCTTACTTATGGTTGCAAAATCTAAGAATAAATTGCACAAACATTAAAATTCGGAGAGTAACTATCTAGAAAAGCATTTAATAAATAAAAAAAATTAACTAAATATACATAAAAGCAGTGGGTATAATTTCATGGTCTATTGATTCTTATTTCACAATTTATGCTATGATTTTGATAATTGGATATTCAGATAAATGGTGTTTGGCATTTGGATAATACGTGTTCTACTGCATTTTTAATTTTGGAGAAACACCTAAAATCTTTCTGAAGGAGCCTAAGTGGTTTATGTCTGCTCTTAGAATGCTTCCCAAGTAGTTATGTGTATCTGTTAACAGTCATGCCATTGCAACTGTTTAGGTAAGCAGAAGTTGCATGACATGTGTAACTCTTGTATCAATGTCGATCCACCTAAATGCATAGGAAAACTCAAATATTCATAATAATAATAAATATAAAATGTTATCATATAATATAATCACTACATTTTTTTCTTATATTTTAACAGTCACGCAATAGGAGACTGGCATGCTTTGACCACATGCCACTTTATTACTGCTTTGACAACATTACTCTGATAAAGAGAAAAATTGCAGCTGCATGAAATCAGAAGTTCTGAGATTCAATAATTTTCCATGAAGAATTAACCCACAAAATAAAACAGGATTCAAACTAATAAGAGCAAAACTGCTGTATAACGTGGCATTTCATATATTCTACTTACCTGAATATAAGATGAGAATTTTTCTCCTGTTTTAGCATTTGCAAAATCAGTAGTTGCCTTATGTATGCATGATAAGGAATAACTCTCTGTGGAGTAAGTTTTTACACCAAGTGAGAAAGTACGAGCTTCAGCACTGTCAGGTGAATTTATATCCCATGTCAAGACAAAAACTGAGCTAAGATATTTGCTAAATTTTACATTATAATCTATCAGTGGTGTAGTGTTATCTAAGTAGAATTAGCAGTCTTTTGGCATTCAAAGCAACCAGAACTCGAATACATATAAATTACACATCACAAGACTTGGTTTACCAACTTTTAAATGCATTAAAATACAAGGGATCCTACTGAGAAGAGAGGAAATGTAGCAATGCCAATATCCATTTATTGTAGTTATGACGTGAACATTAAACTCAAAGTGATAAAACATGCTGAAAAACTCCATTGGAACATAAAAATTTGGCATTACTTAACCCTCTTAGTGCCACGGGCCGATATATCGGCTTTTGCTACTTGGGCGAAGAGTGCCACGAGCCGATATATCGGCTCGCGCGTAGACTGAAACTAAACTCGTAATAGTTCATCATAGATGCGATAGATGGCATTTGAGAATGTCATCATCTGAAAGAGGATGCTTCCTACTTTATAAATCTTTTTTTCCTTTTGTTATACTTCGATCGTGAATTTATCACTTAAGCTTTATAAATGGTCATATTTGTGGCGTATAGTCGTCTGCGTGGTATGGAACGCAAATAATCTCGACCTTCAAAATATTTTTTCTCTCATTGGGGTAAGGTCCTGTAGCCACGATTCCTTTTGTATCCTATCCCGAATGTTACTGCCCTCTGCTATGACATTTTTTAACTGGATAGTGTAAGTAAGAAAGCGAATAGATGCTTTTATGCGTAGGCCTTTCAAGAAATGCTGGCGCTACAATTGAATTAGTTGTAACTATACATTTGTATTCTTCAAAGTATAAATAAACTTATTTAAACTTAATAAATAGTGCGTTTATTTATAATGTAAACAAACATTCACGTAAGGTAAAAGAAACGGAATATTCTTTTTCGAAGTCAAGGGCGCTGACTGTGCGAATACGCGACTAGACGTGCGCACATCTGATCACGAGAAATGCACATACGGATGATCCCTGAACCCTCATAAAAGAAAAACACGAGCATTATTGAGGGTCTTGAGATAGAGTGGTAAGGAAAGAAGGACTCTAGTGTACCTTCCACTTCAAGCGGTTTGGGTGCTCAAAGAGAGAGAGAGATTCGGAATTTGGACTAAGGAAACTTCCAGGCAGGAAAAAAAAAACTGCGTATATGTAGCGGAATACGTGATGGGAAGAGAATGAGGTATCGCACAGTGTGCGTAGAATGAGAAAAGGGAGTGCATAGTGTTTGTTTGTCAAGACACAAACGTAAAGTGTACATTTTTAGAAGTTATTTGTTACTAACTAACATATGCAGACGTTCACTGAAATAATTCTATAGTATTTTTTTCTATTCCTTGCTGATTTTTGCTAATTATATTCTTTAGTTTTTATGTTGTATAATGAAATTCAAACGTAATTTTTTTGTGATATTTTTGTTATATTTGTGATATTTTTGTTATAACGTGATGTGCAATAACTTTTGTTTTTAATTAATAATTTCATATTCGATTGATTGAAAAATTATGTAGTTTTGAATAATGTATCATTATTTAATAATCATGCAGAAATTAACTTATTACATTAAATATAATTTCATTAACACAAATTTTAAGTCCAGTCGGTTATTTGCTCCAGATGCAAACGTCCAGGAAAATATCTGTATTTAATATAATTTTTTGTACTCATTGCTGATTTTTGCTAATTATATTCTTTACTAATGTAGGTTCCATAATATATAAGTTTTAATTCTGAATAATAAAATTCTAATGGAAATTTTTGGTGATAAACTTTTTTTTCTTTTTTTGATGCAACATGATATGCAATAACATTAGTTTTTATTTGATAAATTTATCATTTAAAAGAAATAAAAGTTATATTTTTTGAAGATTAGAGTGTTTTTTTTACAATTACTGAAAATATTAATAATTTATCCTAAGAAATAATTTCACAATCATAATTTTCCTAAGGTGATACAAACTTCAGAAATTGCCCTTGGCACTTCTGGCCCTACCTCCCAAAATTTGCGTGGCACTAAGAGGGTTAAGCAAAGGAATAAAGTAGTAAAAGATGAAAACAAGTTGAAAGTACAACAAATGTATTTTTAAAACCAACTTTTATTTATCTTCACACACACAACTTTTCTCTCCAACAGAACGGAAGCTTGTAGCAGAAATACGAGAGTTAAACAATGCAAAACTAATCTAAAATCAATAAATTAGAATTCCATTGCTGAGCGCTGTTGTGATTTCCAATTACTTAGTGTTAGATTAGTAATTAAATGATATTTAAATTTTCAATTCACAAAAGCATACAGCATATTGTTGAAATTGATCTAAACCCTATTTAGGAAACAAAGAAACATAAAAGCTGAATCTCTATTAAAGATTCATTTTCACCTAAGCATATTTAATTAAAAAGAATCAGTGCAAATGCCTACAACATCGTTAGCCTAATGGATAAGGCGTTCAACTATGAATCTGAAGAAAGGTGGTTCAAATCCTGAAGCTTCAAGGTTTTTTCTGCTATCAAAAGGGTCAAAAACATATATATATATATAAATACATATATTACTTTTGAAGTTAATATAAAAGTTGGTAATAAAAACCGAGGAGTACCACTTAAAAGAGAAAACATTTTCCAGACCCAAGAAAAATCATTACACTTGCTCAAATAATTTTTCTATAAATATGATGTTATATTAATGGGGGTCATCTAATATTCAGGTCAATTTAGTACTCTCAGTAGAAGTGCAATCGATACTAAAATGTGATGTATCTTTAACTAACCCATGTCAGGATTCACTCTCAGTATTTCCTGGCGAACTTCTTTGGCCCATAACATGTAAGCCGTAAATCGCGTTTTCTGAAATGAAAATGGTTTTACTGTATGACTGCTGAAAGAAAACTGACAGCATGCAAAAGCAACAGAAACAGTTGAATAGTAATCACTCTTTAAAAATATGCTCTACTGACTTTAATTTAAATTTTACATACATCTGATAAGAATGGAAACAAAGATTAACTATAAAAAATATATACCAAAGTGAAAAAATGAAAACGAAGTCAGCTTTAACCAGAAATAGCAAAATAAAATACAATTTTAGGTATCAGATATTTAAGGTTACTGTGAAATTACTGACATCTACGCTACGTCCTACTTGTTTAACCCCTCAAACCCAAAGGACATTTACTTAAATCGCGTGTCTGAGGTCATAGGAGGGTTTTTAAAAATCTGCAAAAATTCGCGATTTTGATTCCTGAAAACTGAAAAATTTGTAACTTTTTCATTTTTATTGGATTAGTATAAAATTTTTGAGGATTTTAGTGGAATGTTTTTACATTATCTTACATTAAACACACTCTTTACAGGAGAGAAGAGAAATATGAAATACGCGTGCACCTGTGCTTTCATATATCTTTCAGTATTACAAAAACTATAAATGGCATTGATGTGCAGTCTTTTTCAAAATAATATTTCAGCTTTTATTAACATTTCATTTTCTGGATGTACCTACCTAAACCAAATAGGTAAAAAGTTTCTAGCAGGTCAACTTTTTCATGTCTTGACTAAAAATTTGAAATAAATTTTGTTTCATATATTTTTAAAAGACATTTAATAAAGCTTATTAAGTATGGAGTTATACAGTAGTCATTCATAGTCATTATAGAAGTTACATGGTGAAAATTCTCCAATTTTGTTCAGCAGAAATGGAGATATGATGTTGTATGTATCAGAATGTACGCGTAATAATGAAATTAGAGAAGTTAAAGTTTTTTTAAGGCATTTGCTTTATCCAAATTACCATGAAATTTACAAGAAAATATAACTTCAATGAATCATCTATATTGCATTTTTTTTATTGGCATTCACTTCAGACTACCTTCTTTAGAGCGACACAAGAATATTTCTCCTGCGATGACCCGAGCATAAGGGTATTACGCAAGCGCCCACTTCGTAACTCTCTTGCTTATTATGCATCATCAGTAACTTATATTTGTAAACTGACCTTGGACACAAGAACAGACATTTCTCCCTCTCTCTCATACTATACCAAGAAATGCAGAAGCAAGCACATGGCCAGGTCGAGAGCCGAACAATGGTTTTCGTTGTTCAGCTCTCTTCGTTTTATACCTCTCAACCTCTGACTCATAAGAAAAATCAAAGAGAGAGAGAAGTTTGTGGGAAGATAAGCAGTCTAGATCTTGTTTCACTTTGCAATCGTGTTGAGACATGGTTCCTCTCAGCATTGGATGAGGGATTTTTAGAAGACACGAAAAATCAATCAAAATTTAATGTTAAAAAAGATAAAAATATTGCTGAATGATGATAAATAGGTAGGCCAAAGCTTCCTCTTTTGAAATATAATATTATAAAGGTTACCCATATTTAAGAAGATTTACTGTATCAAAAAAAAAAAAGAAAGTTGGCGACCTCTGCAGAATACCCAGTACGTAGGACGACCACATGTGGAGTGTTTGTCTGTACTGAGGGGTTAATAAGTCCGGTACAACACCTGTACAATACAGTAAATCTGAATTTGCTATTCAAAGTTCTCGCTCACTTTGAATTTCTCCTTTCAATTTCAATAAAAAAATTTCTTTTGCTTTGTATCAACATAATATTTTATTAATTGGAATGAAAATGAAAATATATAAAAGGTTCTAGGATATGAAATATCATTAGTACACAATCATACTTCATTACTACTTTCATCTGCCACTTGCTTGCTAACAGATATTTCACATTTTTATGCTATAATGAAAACAAAATGGACTGTGTATGGCTGTAATTAAAACTTCTTCCTGGGATGTTGGCTTTACTGTTGCTGCTGAGATGCTTTTCTAACTCAGCCATAATATTGATAAATTTAAACATATAAGTGCTTAAAATATTAACCAAAATGAATGACAATTAAAAGATAAGTAATAATAACAGAAAAATTGTAGAAGGAGCAGTCAGTTTAAATTTTTAAATGATCTTTTTGTTATCATGTTTCCATATGTAACCTCATTTCTTATATCACGGAATGATAAATAAATTATTAGCATTAGTATAAGGACTGAATAGGATTACCAACCATCCTACTGTTGGTAGGGCAGTTCTACTTTGAGATAAACTGTCCTCTGTCCTACTCTAATGTTAATTAGGATGCAAAATGTCCTAATTTTGACACATCTCTGTTCGGAAGATCTACCGGCAACATCACCCTTAATCGATCACATGGCTACCGGGACCAAATAGGTAGGATTCACATTGTTGTTTACAACCTCTTCCTCTACATCTCCTCATATTTTGCATTTAAGAGATTGCAATAGTATAGAATAGTAGTTTGTCTTTGTTAGTTCTATTTTGTCTATCATCGAGGAACGATCGGTCATGTTAACTGAAGTGCATCTATTTGGTGAATCTACTAACAAGTCATCAAATTTTAGTTTCATTGTATGTAATAATAAAATATAACAAATTTTCTGTCTTTGCTCAACAAGTTATATCAACTTTCTTGTAAATTTTGTTTTTCTAATAAGGAAAGCAGGCTTTACTTCCAGAGACTTGGGGAGATATAAAATCAGCATTTCCAATCAAGAGATTTTTATTATTGTTCAATATTTTCATTCATATCTATAGAATTATATGGTATATTAAATTTAGAAGTTTTATTCAAATAACATTGCTGCCATTATAGTGATTTTTGAACCAATATTTACTAATGTAAATAAGCATGATCTGAAGTTATTTTCAAATCTTGGCTTTAAGGGTCCATTTACAAGCAAAATATATTTTCCTTTTTCGTTTTAAATTGGGTTCGATCAGGAGTCTATCAATGAAGTTTCAACGAGTGACCTTGCATTGAAAGACTTATAAGGAATGGAGATGCTCTAAAATTGCACTTTTTAAGCTTAAGGAATAAATGTCCCAAACTTATAAAAAGTTTTTTGTCTTTTTACTCTGCGTCTGCGCTATTTAACGAAAAAAGTTGTGTATAATAAAATCTGCTATCAACTTTAGTTTTTTCCCTTTTCTAATGATATACTGACAAAGTATCAAGCTTTTTGCAATAACATTGATACTGTAAATTTATATAATATTTATTAACACAGACATATATAGATATCTATAAAGTGTTTGTATGTTTTTTTATAGCTCAGCAACTACAGCACTTAGAAAAAAGAGGAAGAGAAAAGATTTGAGTCTTTCCCGGCGAATGATGTGGAGAAAATTTTCTCGGGTTTCCAGCCGGGTGGTGTGGAATAAGGCTTCCGACATTTCGGCAACTGTCTCTGCTGCCATCTTGAAGATGGCAGCAGATACAGTTGCCGAAACGTCGGAAGCCTAATTCCACACCACCCGGCTGGAAACCTGAGAAAACTTTCTCCCCAGCAAGAGGAAGGTTTCATTTTAATTGGAATAAAGAGTTAAGTGATATAGTCAGGTTTTTATGCGGATTTGAATGACCTTTCTAATTTAAAAAGATATTTTCTTTTTTCATTTTCTCCATTTGAATAACAATAGGGATGAGTGTAGCTTATTTTTCATTTGAATTTTAAAATTATTTAGAAACATAGTACGACTTGAGACTTGGATAATTCTATGCAGGAAAGGACAAAGTTTATTTTTATTGAAGATAGAATCCGAATCCTGGTCAAATTAGCCTAAAAATATGTTTAGAATCAGAAAAATATGTGATTTTATGACAATACCAATTATAAGCTACCATGACAACTCCCATTGTCGTTGATTTTAACGTAATATCGTTTTTCAATTTGTGTGCGATTTTGCTGTTTACACGGCAACCAAATATTTCTTGATTTTTACTGAAATATTAATAATAAAGTTTTGAATGATATTTTCATGTGGCTTAGAGTTCTCCAAAGCAAACTGTTTTTAAAACTACCTAACTTAAATATTCAGATGTCGATTTTCCACAAATTGTGATTTCCACACTTTTGAAGATATCGTCAAGAAACTTCGCATACAGGTATATAATTTTACCCTGCGGGTAACATAGGCTATATGGTGATAAAGAAATTTGGGCTTAGAACTGTTCTGGGTCAACATCGATCGCAGCATCAATTTCTGTCAGGTGGGAGAGTGGCGAACTACGTCAATATTCCTAAGGAGCATATTAACTTTCATACAAAACGAGGTTGCTGTCACAAAGCTTGCAAACCAATTTAGCTTGCAAACTGGGGCTGAGGGATAGGTTCCATTTAAGGCACCCATAATAACTTTCACACAAAACAAAATTTTTATCACAGATATTGCAAACGCATGAGGGATCTGTCTGTAGCGACATTTACCCACTGAATCACCAGCCAAATGGTGAGGGATAGCTTGGTTCCAGAGAGGAAAAGGATGTGATAGCACCCTGAGACGGCTACATCCGATATAAAAGGCATTATATTCTTGGTTACTAGGTAAATATAAACATTTACTTAGCAACTCCAGAGAAGGTTGTTTTTTTTGCGGTAGTACTGTAGCACGTAGTTCATTTTTTTGACACAAATTGGGGCTGCGAATGATGTTGACCCCAAGGCCATGTATTAGGATACATTAATACATGGCCTTGTGTTGACCAATAACAGTTCTGTTCCGAAATTTGAGAGGAGGGGGTGCTTAATTCTATAATTATTTTCCCATAAGTTTATACGTAATTTTCGATCACAGTGCAAGATTTTCTTCCTACGTTCATCTAAATAGGTCAATGCGGACCAGTTTTCTTCATTTTACATTCACTAAATCAGATGAAATTCAACGATCAGTTCTGCTATCTTCTTACATAGGAGGATACAAAATATGAGGCACTTCCAGATGAGCTAGAAACAGAAAGAGAAAATCTGAAATTGTTGAATTTTTTTTCAGGGTCTATTTTTGCCCCATCACTGTCCCATAAGAAAAGCACGTAAATCGGTGAAGAGGTTTTTATATTTGCTTTTTAAAATTATTTCACATTAAATTTTAAAAAAAGATTTACTGTATTTTTATAGTATTAATAAAACATGTGAAATGGTTCCTTTTTGTTCGAGTTTTACTAACAACTGTCAACGATGTGTTAATTTACTTTGAGTACAAAAATTTCCTGCCTAAAAATTATAATTTTGGTCCACATATTTACAAATATTATTTAGTTTTAGGCTTCTAACGTCTATGGGTAAGCTGTTCCTAAGGAATGTGTTGATAGTGTTGTACATTTTGTTAGAATTATTATGTGCTAGTATTTGCTTATTGACTGACTCTTGCCAACTGGTCTAGTGGCCAATTTGTAACATCATTTTGTCATAATATGACTGTAAATCATTTCTTTCTATCCTAAGAGTATTCATGAAAATACGTATGATTAAATTTTGGAATGTCTTACTTAAATTTTGTAAATGTCATACTTCGCGGTTGAGAAGAGTTGACAACCCTAGGGCTGAATGTGTTTTCAAAATTTTATAAGTACGATTAGTGAAGGTTGTACCAATAAAGTATATTTATTTATATATATTTTACTGACAGCAAGAAATCAGGATTTTGGGTAGCTAATGAGGAATTATGCACCTGGATGAATTTTGGAGTATAAATGTCATACTACAGATGGATGTATTAGCTTCAAATTAACGAAGTACAATGCACTAATAGTGAAATTGGCTACAAAAGCATAATTGTGAAAAAACAAAAACCATGAACAGTGAAAGTATACTACTACTATCATTTGCCTCATCATGTAGTGAGCAAGTGAGAGAGAGAAAAAATTTCAATATTTCATGCATTGCTTATTTGGGGTTAGCTGAACAAAGTAATAAAACTTTCTGTATAGACATTACTATTATAGATGATTGTTTTAAACTCGGGCTTGTCTTCCTCCTCCATAAATATGGGGTGACATGGAAAAAACTGTATATATATGCAATTAAATTGCATAAATTTTTTTTCAAATAATACAGTAAAAACAGAGTTACAGGTTTATGGTATTCTGCAATGAGGCATTAAGAATTGCATGACTCACAATGCTAACAGTCCAATAATAGCATGGAAGTTCAGCAAACTTCTTTTCTCTCAATCCTTTTAATTGAAAACATATTTCAATAATTTCAACATCATTATCTGTCAATTGTGGCTGAAATTGATAATTATATACTATGAATGCAAAGTGATGTGTTACCCTTGAAATTGAAAGATGGTAACACGATTACGTATACTGTATATACTCGTGTATAGGTTGATCACAACTTTTTAAATAAAAATTCTTGTTTTTTGAATATCTCGTCTATAAGTCGACCTCGGTTTTTCAGGTGTAGTAGAACAAAAATTTTATATTAATTATGTGCTGATCCATTTAGTTCAACGTGAAGAATCCAAAGGGATAATTTGTTGTGTCTCTTAGTTCATCGAATATCAAATTAATTCTGTAGTACTGGTGCAGGGTGCTGTGGACACCCCAGGCATGTTTTATGGCAGGGTTTCTTTCCTTTGCCCTTTTATGACCCCTTTCAGTAGATAAAATGGCACGTTTGGTGCCTTCTCTGCTAGAAAACCTTAATATCCTGGTGTTATTCCTTGAATTTGGACATTTTTTCTAATATGGTGTGCTGGTGAGCATTGTGAATATCAGTGTATTTTCCTTTGTTTGAACCAAAACGGAGAAGTTGTTGAAATATTTTATGCTTCTATGAATTATCAAAGGTTTAGGTTCCTCATGCAGTGCCTTTGCTTTGATAATACAAATGGTCAAGCTGAAAGAACAAAAATTGATAAACTAGTCCTGATACGAGTTTTCAATTGCTTGTCCAAAAGTTTCAGTAGTATTACACAATTTCGGAGTATACTACGGTAAATGAGCAACTGGTTGGATTTTGGGGTAGATGTTCATTTAGACAATATTTTCAGTTGACCATCAAAATATGGCATTAAAATCTTTGCTCTGGTAGATTCAAGGGTATTCTACACATTCAATTTGGAGATTTATGCAGGAACTTCACGACTGACAATAGCCCAAGAGAAGTGGTAAAATGTCTGGTAGGACTGATTGTAGGGACGGGGATAAACATAACTGCAGAAAATTGGTTTTAGAGTATGCCCCTTGCTGAGGATTTGCTTAAAAACAAACTATTGCTCTTGGGAACATTGAGGAAAAATAAAAAAGAGCAGCTGCCGCAGAAGGTGAACATAAAGAGTAGGGAGAAGAGAAGTAGTCTGTATGGGATTAGTAATAAAATGACTTCTGAGTCTTACGTTCCCAAGAAAGGGAAGAATGTAATTCCCTTGTTTATTATGCACAAGCAAATTAACATAGATGAATCAACCGGATAAAAGAGAAAGCCTGAGATTGCTACATTTTACAATTCGACTAACGGCAGTGTTGATACTGTTGACCAAATGTGCGCCAAATATAATACGGCCAGAAATACAAAAAGGTGGCCGATGGCAATTTTTTTCCAATTCCTAAATGTTGCAGGAATCAACTCCTTTATTATACACAGAAATATCAATCCCAGCAGCGTAATGAATAGACACTTCATACGAGGTCGTGTATGGAAATGTTGCATATAGAATTGCAGAGAAAAGCTAAAAAATATGGAGAAACATCGACCGCTGAAAAACAGAAAAAAAGAGAGGGAAGCAGTGACAGATGTGTAGTATGTCCCAGGAAGAAAGATATAAAAACGAAAATGTTTTGTGAATCATGTGATAGCTGGATGTGTGGAATACACAGTAGTTCTATCTTCCGGCAGGTTTTAGACACACTAACAAATTCTGGGTATACAAACCCTTCTCTTAAAATTCTCATATCCCATCCCTCCTTTTAATTCATCTAATATACCTTTCCTCTTCCTACCTCTATCGTAACATTCTTCCTCCTATGACTTCTGTGTATGGAAATCACATGATAAAAATATGTAGATAAAAAAGTGAATTTTGTTCATTTTTTAAGTTGCAATTTTCATTTATATGTAGTATACTAAGGAGAAAGCCCCCTACTCACTCCTGCTCGCCAAACCACCTTTGCTCGCTTCACTCACAGCCACTTTGTTCCTACCATGTTTTGGATTTAGATGAGTATAACAGAAATATGTTTTTAAAATGAATTAAATAAATGTATTTGTTACAGACTGTATGTTTAATTTTTAATAACAAATTTACAAAAATATTAAATTTAAAAGAAAATTAAGTTAACACTTCATTACAAACTACATTATCGATATGCAAAGAAATAACACAGAAAACCAACAAAAGAATCACAAAGACGAACTGAAAATGAAGTATAAAAATATAAATTATGCAATGAAAACAATGAAGAATGACAATATGCATGAATGTTCCTTGATATATCCAGGCATAACGCGTTATAGTAATTTCAGTCTACTTTAACCCCTCAACGCCATCCGACGTATATATACGTTGAACGAAAACTCCGTATGCCGCCGTCCAACATATATATATATATATATATATGTTGATCATCCCGAAAGCTCTAACCTCTACAAATGTATCTCTCCAACACCCCAGCGGCTCTACTTCCGGTAAGTGTTCACTGGGTTTCCTTCAACACCTAGTTGCCCAAAATATATATATATATATATATCATCATAGGAAGTCTGTCCGTTGACAGGTTCGTGATTATTCATGGTTACACTTGGTTCTCCATATACTTTGTTGTCCGGTGATTGTGTTTGTAAATGTCGAGACTGGCCTATCAGGTCTGATATTAACTCGATCTACCAATAAAATGTAGTTCCCTCAATTGTTGGTCATGATCCTAGCAACGTGATAATGTTTTCATGGGATAGTTTATTTGTGGGGGTATAACAGGACAGTACCAATATGACAAGTACTTTTTGAGTCAGAGTGCCCACAATCACATACATCCACACACACAGATACACACATATCATTCCGAAAATAGTATAAACGTGTTCTAGGGACCTCAAAACGTGTATTTCTGTTGAAATCTTGAAGTCGATTTTTTTCGTGATCACAATACTTTCCCCATACTATGTATGGAGAAAGTAAAAAGCCGAGGGTATACGGCATAGAGCACCCTCCACTACAGCACTGGGTATATTAATTTCTGTTAAATGTATGTATCTGGTTTCATAGCATCAAATTTTCAAGTCACTCTGGTCAGGCGCGGGTTTAGCGAGGGACCCAGAGTATAGTGGTTTGCGAGACCTACGACTCGCGATTTCTGAAAACGAGGTTGCATTTTATGTAGGAAAACACACTGTCAAATTTTTAATAATTTATTTCATCTGTACTTAAATATAGTGTCTGGACTTCTGAAGTCGATGTCGATTGCAGCTCAAAGTTTTCGAATGGAACTCTAAGAAATAATTACATTTTCAGTGATACCCGTCAGTTGAGACAGGTCTTCGTCCATTATCATTTACGGTGGCCTTCGTCATAATCTAGGAAACTAGGGGCACTTCCTCCTGGCCCCTTACGGGGCCCAACCCCGTACTACAGCTAAATTCATTCGCTTATTATTTTCAAACATTCAATATGAATTTAAGAAATATTTGAAATATACAATATAGTTTTATTACATGATTTATACCTATAAATAAATAGAGTGCTGTCTCTTTTTATATAAATAATTTACATGGACTATTAGAAGGATGTGATCTGAATCAATGTCTGCTCCTGGTAATGTCTTAGCATTTTTTATGCTGTTTCTGAATCTTTGTTGTACTAGGATGTAATCTATTTGGCATCTCATTCTATCTCCAGGGCTTTTCCATGTGTACAGTCTTCGTTTATAGTTTCTGAGCCATG
Organism: Uropetala carovei; assembly: GCA_036926305.1. Lineage (NCBI taxonomy): Eukaryota > Metazoa > Arthropoda > Insecta > Odonata > Petaluridae > Uropetala > Uropetala carovei. The sequence continues at coordinate 1,780,610 of JAXCHB010000105.1, read as the reverse complement.
TATTAGTCACTACTAGCTCGTTATTAACACAGAATTCTACCAGGTTTTCTCCCCCTCGGTTTCCTTTCCCAAGTTCGTATTGACAACGTTTTCTTCTTGTCCTTCACCAACTATGCTGTTTCAGTCTCCCATTATTAAGCAGTTTACCTTTCCTCTTCCGTCTTCTTCGTAAATCTCGTTAATTTGTTTATACATCTCCTCAATTTCTTCTTCTTCATGAGTGGACGTTGGCATATATACCTGGATTATCAACATGCCCACTGGGACTGCTTTTAGCTTTATTGCCATCAACCTATCATTCGTTGCTGTCTTTTCTGTCACGCTCTTCATCATATCTTTCCTAAGTACCAGAGCTACTCCCCTTTCCCCACTATTTCCTCCAGAGTAAACTACCGTGAATTCTTCCGAGTCGAACTGTCCTTCTGCTTCCCATCTAGCTTCACTCAGCCCTATGATATCAATCCTATTTCTTCTCATTTCTTCTTTCAGGTTCTCTAGCTTTCCTGCCTTCCTTATGGATTTTACATACCAACTACCTAAGCGTAAGTTACCTTCGACAAATGCTTTCCTCAAGGCAGTCCCCGCCTGGAGATCCGACTGGGGACTATTTTACCTCCGGAATATTTTACCTCGAGAGAACTGATATTGTCCAACCATATAATCATTACTAGGGAATTTTAATGTGGTAGTTTCCCTCTTGCTTTCCACATCGCAGTACTATAGCCGTTCAAATCGTCCCGATCATGCCTACAGCTCTTTTGGATATAGACCCAGCCAACATAATTTGCTTTCGGCTCTATACCATACTGACAGTACTGCTGCCTACTGTCAGGCACCGATGATTTTTTTGTTAAAAACCTCTATTCGCGGGGTTTTAACCCCAGAACTTTGTAACGGAAAGCCGAAACGCTAACCACTACACGACCAGTGCTATATATATATATATATCACCACCATCGCCAGCTTTCTTTATTTTATGCTGCACTGAAATTTCTTCGATCTTAAACACCTCGATATTTTTTAAAAGAGGAAGTTTTGGTCTTAATAATTATATTTTATTCATCAAGTTTTATAGTATTTCTTATTTTTTAATGACTTAAAATTTTGTGAATACATTTTCTTTTGCTACATGCTTAGTGTTATTCCTTCCTTTGGAAAATCTCAAAGAAATGCTGAGGCTACTCCTACCTTTGAGTGAAGACCCTGCTTAGTGAAAAGAATAGAAGAAAAGAATGTTTTAGCCTGCATGTTTTTTTTTACTTTCTCCATACGAAGTAATGGGAAAGTATTGTGATCATGAAAAAAATCGACTTCGAGATTTCAACGGAAATACACATTTAAGGTCCCTAGAACACGTTTAGACTATTTTTGGAATGATGTCTGTGTGTGTATGTGACTCAAAAAGTACTTGCCATATCATTACCAAACTTCATATCTAACACTTTAGCATGAGCACAAGGAATTGATTAGCTTTTGGACAATAATGGTTAACCGGAAGTTGAGGAGTATTCGAAACCCGATTCGGTTTTTTCGATATTTCTCCATTAAAACATCATTATAATATATACAATTCTACACAAAGGTTATAGAGAATGTAATTTCCTACAACTTTCATTTGAAACAATTTTCTATAGCCATTATTGTTTAGGAATTATTTATAAATAACCGATATTTTGGTTTCCGTCAAATATCTTGTTAAAAACATCATTGTTGGTAATCTTTGTGAGGACCAAAGTTGTAGAGAATAATACTTCTTCCAGGTTTTGTTTGATACAAATTTTCGTAGACCCATCCATTTTGGAGATATTTTGCTTTTTCTTAATACCAGTATATAGCGCCAGCACCATGTAACGGTGAATTCTGTAAACATATTCAAAATACAGTAAAACTCGTTTATAATGATCACGCCTAAAATGAAATCTCGGCTACAATGAAGAAATGTCTCGGTCCATTGAACTTTTCCATAAGGGCATTGGTTAAATTTCTCGGATGTAACGAACACGCATTTTACGAATTCTCGGCTGTAACGAACAAATGTTTGGTCCCGTGGCAAAAAATGCCCCATATATAACGAATTTTGGCGAGCAGAGCGGTACGTAATGAATAGTTTCCGCCCGTTTACCGTGCACTTGTTCGTAGAGGTCCCCTTCCTCCATCTAACCCTTCTACCATACGAATTTCCACGCTCCCTTTGTTTTGAAATTGATATTAAAAATGTGAAATGTTTATGTAAATTAATGACCATTATAATAATATTAATTGACCATTTAAAAAATCGTATGTAATAGCAGTCGAACATTTTACATGCCGCGAAGTTGATAAGCATCTCTTTGCAAACGTAAGTACGGCATTGAAGTCGACTCACTGCAAATACAGTAAAAGCTGTGTTATCCGGCTATCTTGGGGATTGTGGAAAACCGATTAGGAGAAATATCCGGTTAGGGGAGCGATTTTCGATTCTGACATCGCAAATTTAGCAATAACCAAACAAAATTGTGCTTAGGTTCACTATCGTACTCCCCAAACACAACTATGCATGGGGTTTGCATTTTCCATTTTAATTCTTCCACACGTAGTTAGATATGGTTAGATATATACACTATTTATCCATTCTTATTTAATACGTTGCTATACATTGCTACGCTTACATGCAAAACAAAAAGACTATTGAAAAGTTTAGGGCGTCCGGGAAGTTTGGAGATTACGGCAGTGAACCTGCTCCCAAAATTGAATTTATTGGATTATATCTTTCTTATTTATCTTTATTTACTTTACTTTAGAAAAGGACAAAATTATTTAATTCTTCTGAACATTTCTGTGAAAACCAGTCATATAATATTTTATCCAGTTCCTCCATTTTTGGCTTATGAAGCGTATGATGTTTATTAATTGATTTACTCGTCTCAGATGATGACACAAATTTCATTAATTTAGCCTTGATATTGTAGAGCGTGGAAGATCCGATGTTGAATTCTTTTGCTATGGCTGCTCTATTTTTACTTTCTCCATACGTAGTAATGGGAAAGTATTGTATTCATGAAAAAAATCGACTTCGAGATTTCAAAGGAAATACATGTTTTGAGGTCCCTAGAACACGTTTAGACTATTTTCGGAATGATGTCTGTGTGTGTGTGTATGTATGTTAGTGTGGGCGCTCTAACTCAAAAAGTACGTGCCATATCGTTACCAAACTTCATTTATAACACTTTAATATTAGCATAAAGAACTGATTAGTTTTTCGACAATAACGGGTAACCGGAAGTCGAGGTTTATTCGAAACCCGATTCGGTTTTTGCGATATTTCTTGGTTAAAATATCATTATTGTATTTACAATTCTATACAAAAGTTATAGAGAATGTAATTTCCTACAACTTTCATTTGAACCAATTTTCTATTGTAGTTATCGTTTAGGAGTTATTTATAAATAACCGGTTTTTCGGTTTTCTCCTTAAAAACATCGTTATTGGTAAACTTCGTGAGGACCAAAGTTGTAGAGAATAATATTTCTTCCAAGTTTTGTTTGAAACAAATTTTCGTAAAACCATCCATTTCAGAGATATTTTGCTTTTTCCTTTTTTCTTTCTCCATACGTAGTAATGGGAAAGTATTGTATTCATGAAAAAAATCGACTTCGAGATTTCAACGGAAATACGTTTTGAGGTCCCTAGAACACGTTTAGACTATTTTCGGAATGATGTCTGTGTGTGTATGTTATTGTGGGCGCTCTAACTGAAAAAGTACATGCCATATCGTTATCAAACTTCATATATAACACTTTAACATGAGCACAAAGAACTGATTAGTTTTTGGACAATAACGGATAACCGGAAGTCAAGGTTTATTCGAAACCCGATTCGGTTTTTGCGATATTTCTTCGTTGAAACATCATTATTGTATATACAATTCTATACAAAGGTTATAGAGAATGTAATTTCCTACAGTTTTCATTTGAAACAATTTTCTATAGGAGTTATTGTTTAGGAGTTATTTATAAATAACCGGTTTTTCGGTTTCCGTTAAATATCTCAACAACATCGTTATTGGTAATCTTCGTAAGGATCAAAGTTGTAGAGAATAATATTTCCTCCAAGTTTTGTTTGAAACTAATTTTCGTAGAATCATCCATTTCGGATATATTTCGCTTTATCTTAATACCAGTATACAGCGCCAACACCATGTAGCGGTGAATTCTGTAAACATTCAAAATATACGTAATTTACGGCAACAAGGACGTGTCTTCTTTTACGATACGAAATAATAATTTTGCCTCGTAATATTATTCATAATAATTTAAATATCTATACCCCAAATATGGAGAAAGTCATGTGTTGGCCACATCAGATTTTTCTGTTTTCAATTCGTTTGATCATCTCCAGCTTTTGTGTTAGCGTTAAAACAACCTTTTCTCTCCTGTTCCTTGCTTTTAGGTATTTATTTTGATGCCATATTCAATGGATGGGTAATTTTTTAAATAATAAAAGGCGATAAAACTGGAAATTGTAGAAGTACACCAAAACATCTGGACAATGCAAATGGCTTACGTAACCAAAAACGACATGCTTACTCAGCAGCCACAGAAGTATACGGAGTAAATACGTAATATATACATCTTATATTTTAAGAAATTTTAAAGTGGAAGTTGTGGTATTAGACATATACTATTCACACAAAAATTCATAAAAAAAAGAAAAAGAAATACAAAATGAATTGTATTTGTGTAATTGCCGGTATCTAAGGCTGGCCGGTTCTAAATAGCCGGATAGCACAGCTTTTACTGTATGTGTATACGTGTTATATGGGATGTATAGGCCAAAAACCATGTTTCTCGTATATAACATAGTCACGCTTATAACGAAGCAATGAGTCGGTCCCCTCAAATACGTATTAAACAAGTTTTACTGTATACGTAACTTATGGCAATAAGGACAACTGTATTCTTTTAAGATACGAAATGATAATTTTGTCTCATAATGCTATTCATAATAATTTAAAAATACGGCGAAAGTCATGTGTTGGCCACATCAGATGTTTTGAGTATGCCAACCAAAAGTTTTGGTTTATGCATCAGTGTATATTGTAAGAGGTCAGTTCACAAAACGAAGAATGAGAAAGGCCGCTTCAAAGAGACCTATGACTCAATATCTTAAAGTAAGAGAATAGAAGACATTTCTTGTTTGTCTTAGCTGTTGAGTTAGTCTTGTGTAGATGCATTTGCTGTGAACAGAGTGTACTTTTTTTGTTTGCTGTGGTTAGCCGTGTGAGGAATTTTTTCAGGTTCATTTTTTACTGCAGTTAGAGTGATTTTAAGGTAAGACCCTATTCTCTCCCTTGTCCCTGCACAGTTCTATAATAACAATGCAAAGACGAACCTTTCTTCGGGCAATGTTTACGAGATGCTCAAGATCACTTTTCTGACCTTACACTTGTCTCTGAACCCTAGGCCCTAAGCCTCAGCTGTTTATGGGAATAATATAGTGTGTGAGAGAGAATAACAGTCTTCTCTGCATGTCCCATGTAAACATCTGTATACAGAAAGATCGCTAAGAGATCTCCTTCTAAGAAATTTTGGACCCAATACCTTGAGCAGACCAACTCGTAAAAAGATCGTGTTCGCTTTTGTAAGAGAGCGATGAAGAGGCAAATTGGGACTACGCCATGAGAACTACAGAATAAGAGTAAATGCCACTAAAAAAATCATTTTGGACAAAAGATTAAAGGTATAACATTTTTCTTATAGTAAATTTCATGCTGAATCTGATTATGAATGTAAAAACATTCTGAAAAATAGGGAAATACCTTTAAAGTTTAAAAAATACTTTAAATCGTTTTTTGTATTTTGCATATAGCTTCCCTTCCTTATACTTACAATGTTCTGCTTCAGCTTCTATTGAAAAAAGGGACAATTTTTTTGTGACTTCTGTAATGATTCAGAATAACGACAAAGTAACTTAAAAATAAATAAGAATTATGAATTGCCATTAAAAAAAATAACAATTGTAACATCTCAAATTTTCAGTCGATACATGAAAAAGTTACCTACGGGAAACTTTTTCCCTATTTGGTTTAGGGTACATTCAGCGAATAAAATGTTCAGAATATTTTAAATATATCTTTGAAAAAGATTCCATGTTAATAACTTGTATAGTTTTCACAATATTGTTGAATAAATGAAAGCACAGGCACACACTGGATAAGTAAGTGATCGGTGTGCCATCGCTTCTCTCCAGCAAAGAGTTTGTACTTTATGTATGATTGTGTAAAAGTTATAGTTTTAAAATATCATGTTTTGTGTAAATCCTAAAAAAATTTCATAAAAATCCAATGAAAAGGTGAAAAGTTATTAGCTTTTATGTAATTTTTGTAACTTTCATACAATTGTTGAAACTTTCGCTCCTGCATTCCCAGTTTTTTAATATCTCCTTCAGCCTCACAGGTGGGATTTCATTAAATATCCTCTGGGCTTGAGGGATTAAAGAGCAAATCCTTGCTCACAGAAATCACTCAAGCAATTGACAATGAACTAATCCAAAGAATAGAATAAAATGGAGCAATGATGTAAACAAATTTTGTCATTACTATGAAATGAATTTTCATTATTGATCTTTCAAAATATCACCCCTGCTTGCTATACTCCCAATCCCGTTTCGCTCGATATAGAGAGATTATAATTTTGCAATGAATATGCATTAAAAAGTACTTCACACAAAATTCCTTATGCAGTTATGTCATTTCTTACTTTCCCTTGTCTCTAGATCTCTGAAATGTTGACTTTGATGTCTTGTAAGGAAGAAACCCTTGAAAAACCAATGTATAGCTGTCCATGATTGAACACTGGCTCTGGTAAATGTAAACCAGATGCGTGGGCTTGTGTTGATAAACATTAAAAATGTAGAATATAATCGTTTTACTTACAAAAATGGTAAGATTCCAGTATACATATGATGAAAGAAGATTCACTTGTTCTAAATGCTTCCCACACACAGTTTCCTAAATAATTATCAGTAACTACTTACATTGCTATGTACAAAGATTGATTACAACGTTAATTTTGATGCTTTAACAAAAGTTTGAAGCAAATAATGCCATTCTTTTGTCTATTTGAAGGTTTAATTGAGGCTAATTGAATCGGAAGCAACAATGAGGGTCGCCTTGGCAACACCCGAGAAGCATAGGAAATATCTAAAAAATTTTGAAAAAGGATGCCTATTTCTGAAACTTCTGACCGCATAACATGTTAATCTTGAAACACATACAGGCAGCCCCCTACTTTCGTACATAATGCGCTCCTGAAAACGTGTATGAAAGTCAAATGTACGAAAGTCGAACAATAGATTTACATGTTATAATGGGAGTTCCATTCCCAGAGAGCCAAAAAATATTATAAAATCTCTAGTTATGGTATAAATGTTTAGTTTTTTGACCAGAGGTCTTTTAGACACAATCGTCGATTTCATAATATAGAGAGATAAGGCAAAAAGCAATAAAATATTTAAATAATCGCACAAATAAACACTGCTGTACAGACAAAGATGGCGACGCAGCAGAAACTGGTGACTGCTGGAGGCTGGCAGCCAGCATCACCACGCAGTAACTTGAAATTCGTTCGTCATTTCGCTTACATACAAAAGTCCGAATTCGGAAAACGAAAGGCGGTTCAGGGGTGTCAATGAATAATGTACGAAAATGCAAGTTTTTTCATTAAAGCATTTAGCTATTTTCATAGTTTTTTGTAATATTGCCTAATCATGGCCCCAAAGTAAGTGATGATTGAAATGAAAGAAAAGTCGGTAAAAAGGGCAAAAAAAGCGATGAGTTTGGAGAAGAAAATTGAAGTTTTAGATAGGTTTGCGCATAATGAATATGCTTCATGAGTTGGTAAATTACTTGGTGTGAACGAGTCCACAATAAGATCGATAAGGAAAGTGAGGAAGCGATTGCAAGTGGTACTTCAACGAGTACAAAAGTGTCTTTTGTACCTAGGAATATGTATGTAGAGAAGACAGAGAAGGATTTAAACCTGTGAATCGAGACCCAAACTCGCAAGAAAGTCTCGCTGGGTTCACTTGTCATACGCGAGAAAGCCAAGCAAATGCACAATCATTATGTCTCAAATTGTTTTGCGGTCTGCTAACTAGATATCGCCAATGTATCCAAAGCGTGTGTAGATGTGTGCATTGTAGAAAAAGGTAATTTGACATAATTTTCTTTCTTGGAAATGTCAGGAATTTCTAGGATTGTAGAACTCTGAATGTTAACACTACCATGTAATTATTCCACCAAATAAAAAAGGTAAAGAACCAGAGGAAACATAATTCAAATATAAAATTGCTAAAGAAAAATTAGTGAGTTATATGAAAAGGACTATAAAACTTACTCCTTTGTCTTTCCTCTGAGCTTTCATGCGACCAACAATTTTGCCATCACGTACAATTAGCTTTTTTTTGGATGACTTCTCAAGCATATACAAGGATGTAGCCTAGAACAAAATTGTAGCACAAAAATATGATGAGTAACTGATTGAAGAATATTTGAAGTCAAAAAAACTTCATGATGTATATAACTTATACATGTATTTCTACTTCTCTTAAAGTGCACATAATTCAGAAAAATATACAAAATTTGTAATGATGAACACCATTATGGCTAGAAAATAACAAACTTTAACAACAGACTACAAGGCAAAGAGTTACACATAAAAGGGCATGCATTTATATTACTTGTTATCACCTGGGAGACTGCAGTGTCACTTTCTTTATTCCTAAGATGTTGATTCCCTCCAATATCTTCAGCTGTGCCACCCTCCTCCTCTTCTTCTTCATCCCCCTCATCTTCTATCCCTTCCTCTTCCATTTCACCTTCTTCCTCTTCACTTCCACCTAATTATAATAGACGCCAACTCAATGCTAGAAACTACACTTCTAAAAGAAAGTTTAATTTTGTTGCAACAAATCATTCCAAAAATAAAATTAATAGACTTCGTGGAATTCCATCATAAAAGGATGGGATGTATTGTTAACATGAATAATGCATATAACAGCACAAATTTATTGATACTTTTACAGATTCCACATACATATTTTAAAAAATACGACCGGTTTCGGTGAATTTTATATGCGAAACACAAACCATATTTTCTTTTAGTCAACGAATACCAGTTCTTCTCCTATTCCCCTTTACTCATGTCAGCGCTTCTCCCTCCCCCTGCAACCACAACCTCCCCCTTCCTCAAACACCTCCATATTGGTACCTGATCATCAGGTACCAAGTAAATATAATAAAGGCTTATATACCGATATGGAGGGGTTTGAGGAAGGGGGGGGTTGTGGTTGCAGGGGGAGGGAGAAGCACTGACATGAGTAAAGGGGAATAGGAGAAGAACTGGTATTCGTTGACTAAAAGAAAATACGGTTTGTGTTTCGCATGCAAAATTTCCATTTTTTTTAAAAAATGTTTATCAGTTATGTGTAGAATTTTGGGAGTAAAAGAGAAAGAATGGTTGTAAATTAGTATATGTTTCACAAATTGAGAATCTAATTATAATAATATTTAAATTAAAACAGTTAATTCTGAACTTCATCATTTCTAAAGAATATCTTTACCTGATGAGTCTGAGCTGAAATCTTCTGCAGTAGCTCCTTCATGTGGAAACATCCCTGCCTCAGAATCTGATTCCATTGAACTTTCTGATTCATGCTTCACTGCAAAGGGTCCTTCCTCCTCTCCTTCTTCTTCCTCTTCTTCTTCATCTTCATCCTCATCATCCTGAAGATTGTAATAATTTTAAAATAACTTTTACATTAAAATCAATGTGAGCCATACCAGCAATGATAATTTTCCTCCTCATTGCTGTACTAAATATTTTTAGCATTTAAGAGAGGATTCTGTTTTTACAGGAATCACCATAGTATTTTTGCATTTTTACTTTCTCCATACGTAGTAATGGGAAAGTATTGTGCTCATGAAAAAAATCGACTTTGAGATTGCAACAGAAATACACGTTTTGAGGTCCCTAGGACACGTGAAGACTATTTTCGGAATGATGTCTGTGTGTGCGTGCGCATGCGTGTGATTGTGGGTGCTCTAACTCAAAAAGTACTTGCCATATCATTACCAAACTTCATATCTAACACTTTAGCGTGAGCACAAAGAACAGATTAGTTTTTGGACAATAACGGTTAACCGGAAGTCGAGGTTTATTCGAAACCTGATTCGGTTTTTGCAATATTTCTCCATTAAAACATCATTATTGTATATACAATTCTATACAAATGTTATAGAGAATGTAATTTCCTACAATTTTCATTTGAAACAAATTTCCATAGCAGTTATTGTTTAGGAATTATTTATAAATAATTGGTTTTTCCGGTTTCCGTCAAATATCACCGTAAAAACGTCGTTATTGGTAATCTTCATGAGGACCAAAGTTGTAGAGAATAATATTTCTTCCAGGCTTTGTTTGAAACAAATTTTCGTAGAACCATCCATTTCGGAGATATTCAACTTTTTCGTAATTTCCAGTATACAGCGCCACCACCATGTAGCGGTGAATTCTGTAAACATATTCAAAATATAATTTACGGCAATAAGGACGACTGTATTCCTTTATGATATGAAATGATAATTTTGCCTCATAATACTATTCATAATAATTTAAATATCTATACCCCAAATATGGAGAAAGTCGTGTTGGCCACATCAGATTTTTTGATTAGGTGTTAAAGAAATTTAGGCTAAGAACAGATATAGGTTGCAGATGGGATATGGTGCCTTTAGTGGTGAGAAATCACTATAATGAAACACCCAGTCCTCCTGGGTTAGGTTGGCTGGTTAGGGGTACAATTTGTTATTAATATTATTATTAAAAAGCAAGGGGACCTACTTAGCAAACTATAAATCTAGTCAGTTTGTAATTTCATCCTAAATAAATCTGACACTACATTTTCAGATCATGAAAATATTCCACAAAGTTGCACCTAAAACTGTTAAATTTAGTTTGTAATTTGCCACCATTGTTCTCTAAACTGGTAACAAGTACAGTAAACTCCCAGTCGTGTTGGCCACATCAGATTTTTTGATTAGGTGTTAAAGAAATTTAGGCTAAGAACAGATATAGGTTGCAGATGGGATATGGTGCCTTTAGTGGTGAGAAATCACTATAATGAAACACCCAGTCCTCCTGGGTTAGGTTGGCTGGTTAGGGGTACAATTTGTTATTAATATTATTATTAAAAAGCAAGGGGACCTACTTAGCAAACTATAAATCTAGTCAGTTTGTAATTTCATCCTAAATAAATCTGACACTACATTTTCAGATCATGAAAATATTCCACAAAGTTGCACCTAAAACTGTTAAATTTAGTTTGTAATTTGCCACCATTGTTCTCTAAACTGGTAACAAGTACAGTAAACTCCCAGTTTACGAACATTCGGTTTATAAACTTTCAGTCTTACGAACAAGAATTTTTATGCCAAAAATTTGACTTACGACCTCAAAATTCGATCGTACAAACTTGAATTCAGTCAAATCCAATTACTACCATCATTTAAAACATTGTATGAAAAAGTAGCATTTATTTCTGGCATACCTAAATAAATTGTTGCTGGACTCTTTTAAGGGCATTTAAAAGATTTTTTCATTCTGCAATTTGCATCAGACTTCCTTGGATGCATTTTTTATTCCTTTACAGCACCATTCTTCTGATATAGATGTTGAAAGTTCTGCACCTTCTTTCACATCATCACGCCTGATAATCTGCCATCACACCCATACGAGCACTAGCACAAGTCTCTGGAAACGGAAAGATAATAGAACAGTGTCTATCCATTGTTGACAAAAGTAACACGTGGTTTTCAAGTTGTTAGTCCCACAAACTGCTTGTCACAGGATGTTAACCCTTTATAGGTTACTGGTACAATAGTGTACCACTTTTTTAAACTGTAACTTTCATTGGTTTTTTAAAGTCAGACATAGATGTCTTTAGTATTGACCTTTCCTCATTTTTCCAGTTTTTGTTGGTGACTATTAACTACTTGGGATTCATATTAACCTAATTTTGTTTCTGGTGGTACCTATTTGTACAACTGTCCATTAATGGAGTTGTACTATCTTTGCAAACCTACTTTCTTAAGTTTGTAAGCAGATATCTCAATATTTATATTTAGAACTTCCATTTTTATCTTGTAAATATTTTAATTAACACTTTATACATGATTTTTAAAGAGAATTTCACTAATTAGACACGTATTTTCTTTGCAATATCGGTATTTGTAAAGGCACATGGCTGCCAATCTGATTTGTATGCAAGTTTTAATGTTATTTTATTACCATACAAATAAAGTATATTGATGTTTTACTCTTATTTTATATTCTTCACTATTTAGGCTTGATGTAAATGGATTATATTCTGTTGCTGAACTTAGCCCAAAGATAATATTAATCAATTACCATGCTATTGCATCGTATTTTTCGCTACATCATGGATAATTTTTCTTTTAAGTAACATATCTTATGGTTTCTGAGCAGATATATATGTATATGTGTATATATGTACTCACAAACCCGCTCTGGGCCAGCATGGTGTTTTAAGGCCCACAATCCCCCCATGACGTACACCCATAAAAACAGCCCTCATTCTCTGGAGGCTGGATTGCCTCTGACCGCGGCAGTGGTCAGGAACAAGGCATGAAGGCAGAGGTTGCTAAGAATCCCCAGAGATTAAACGCCCACTGCCACTCTTTCTCATCCTTACCCAATTCCTTTAACCTCAACCTAACTACCTTTAACTGCCGGACTTTGTCCAGTGAAGATAAACTTCAAGAGCTCCAAGAACAACTGGAGAAGATCAAGTGGGACATTTTAGGGCTTAGTGATGTGAGAAGAAAAGGTGAAGGCCTATTGGAGTTGAAGAGTGGACATCTTTTTTATTACAGGGGAACTGACACAGGAAGAACAGGAGGTGTTGGATTCATCATCAACAAAAAATTGAAGAATAATATCGTGGAAATGGAAAGTTCATCCGAGCGGGCCGCTAGACTAGTGCTTCAAATAAATAAAAGATATCAATTTCAAATAGTCCAAGTTTATGCGCCAACGTCATCATACTCGGATGAGGAAGTGGAAGATTTCTACCAAGAAGTTGGAGAACTGCACGACAAAGGAAGCTGCCATCTAAAAGTGGTCATGAGTGATTTCAATGCCAAGGTAGGAGAACAAAAGGAAGACGACAGCGCAGTTGGAAAACGGGGCTATGGAGACAGAAATGAACAAGGGGACCGACTTGTAGACTTTGCTGAATGTACTTGTCTATATATAATGAACACTTTCTTTAAAAAGAGTCCCAATAGAAAATGGACCTGGAAAGGACCCAATGGTACCAAAAACGAAATTGACTACATACTAGTCAATAAGAAGCAATTGGCTGAAGACTGTTCCGTCCTCAACCAGTTTAAAACTGGAAGCGACCAACGCTTGGTAAGATGCAGAATAAAATTCAACTCAAAGTTAGAAAGACAGAAGCTTTTAAAGAAGCCTAAGTCTATTATCAACACGCAGGTGCTAAAAGAATGAAAAGAAGAATTTCAGCTCCAACTGAAAAATCGATTCAGTGCACTGGAAGACCAAGAAGTTGAATCCCAATTTATAGAGATCCTCAAGGAAACCGCTGAAGAAATACGCGGAACAGTTAAAACAAAGCCAGAGAAAAAGTTGACCGAAAAAACAAGACTGCTGATGGAAAAAAGAAGGAAAATAATAATTACTAATGATCCTAAAGAAATAATCAATTTTGCAGAACTAAACAAAACTATAAGGAAGTGCATAAAGGAAGATGTGAAGAAATATAATTATGAGCTAATCGAAAAAACCACAGCAAACAATAGAAGTTACAAGAAAATGAAGCAACATCTCTCGATCGGAGACAGCTGGTGGCCTTGATGCTAGAAGACGGCTCCATAACCCATAGTACGAAACTAATCCTGAAACCGGTACAAGAATTTTACACCAAGCTGTATGAGGATCCTCTAGGAAATGATGAAGTAAATGATGATGGAAACATGCCCACCGAAGAGGACGCAGATATCCTTCCGGAAGAGGTGAGACACGCAATCAGAACTATGAAGAATGGAAAAGCATCTGGAATGGATGGTATCACAGCGGAAGTATTCAAAGCAATGGGTAATCATACGGAAACAATTCTCAGTAAGATTTTTAATTCCTGTCTGAGGAAGAAAAAGATTCCAGAAACATGGAACCACGCATGTATTATCCTACTGCACATGAAAGGTTCTAAAGAAGACTTGAATAACTACAGACCGATCAGTCTACTCCCAACAGTCTACAAAATATTCACCAAAATACTCACTATGTGCCTTCAAAACCATCTTGATTCTGCCCAACCCAGACAGCAAGCTGGATTTCACAGTGGGTATAGCACAATGAACCACATCCAAGTCGTGAGAGAGGTAATTAGTCGGACTAACGAGTATGAATTACCTCTATGTATGTGTTTTATCGCCTACGAGAATGCATTCGACTCTGTCCGAACTTCGTTGGTGTTACGTGCACTAAAGAAACAAGGAGTAGAAGAAACGTACATAACCTTGATCAAGAATATCTACGAAAATGCGACAACATCTGTCCAGCTGCATGAAGAGACGAGTGCCTTTAAGGCTGAAAAGAGAGTGAGACAAGGAGATACTATGTCCCCTAAGTTATTTACAGCAGTTCTAGAGGAAGTATTCAAAACGCTAGACTGGGAGAAAAAGGCATAAAGGTAAATGGAGAACATCTGAGTCACCTGCGCTTTGCAGATGATATCATACTGTTCGCAGGGAGCCCAGAAGAGCTCCTTAGAAGAACTGAAGAGCTTGAGCAAGCAAGCCGAGAAGCTGGACTTAAGATGAATCTTAATAAAACAAAGGTTATGTACAACTCCTTCACAAATTCTGAGAAGATATATATCAACGGAGCAGAACTCGGAGAAGTAACCAGATATGTTTACTTAGGTCAACTCATCACTATTGATGGTTCGCTTCTTGGAGAAATCAACTGGACAGTGAAGATGGTATGGAGTGCATTTGGCAAGAATGCGAACATCTTTAAAACAAATATTCCAGTCTTCCTAAAAAGGAGACTGTATGACCAATGTGTTCTGCCTGTTCTGACATATGGTTGTGAAACATGGACCATGAATGCCAAACTTGGAGGAGTGAGACAGCTGACAGGGAAAACTGGAAGTGTTGGGGGGAGGCCTTCATCCATCAGTGGACTGAAAAAGGCTGATGATGATGATATATGTTTAAAAGCTTAGTTTTTCTCTAGTATTTTTATTATTGTTTTATACATATTGTTAAAAATTGCAGTGTTGGAGTGTTATGGTAAGAAGGCCCTCCACTGCCCAACCTATGTCCCGTCCGACCCGCTTGCCCCTGATGCCCGCCGCCATGCACTGAGGCTCGAAGTCTTTTTCTAGCTATCCGCTATTGATCATTCCTGATTTTTTTAAATTATACTATTTTGTTAAATTGTGTTTTATGTAAAGACCACTTCCTATTTCAGTGCACAAACTCAAAAAATTACAGGTGGTACAAATGGGTACCAGTGCTCAAAAGGAATTTTCAGTCATCGTTATAGGACATTGGTACACATATGTACCACCAGTTTCTGAGGCCATGAGGACACCAATAAAAATAAATTAAGTTTTTTCCATAATATAATATGATATTTAGCAGTTATAAATAAAAAAAGTTTGATTTTCATTCCTTGACTTCTTGCCCTATAAAGGGTTAAATCAGTAAGTTGAGAAATTTGATTTTTAATTTCATATCTACTATATTTAGGTACTTAGTGTAAATGCCTGTCAATATGACGGGAAAGAAAATGATATTGCCGTATCCCTCTCCCTTCCTTCCTCCCTCCCCCTCTCCCCTCCCTTTATCTCCCTCTCTCTCACTCTATACATCTACGTAAATGCTTCGCATTTCTATCGTATGATGTACGAGTATTGAGACAATAATAGGAATCTGGAATCTCAACAATGATATTCGTTGTCCAGGAAACTTATCGATAAAAGTGTGATATTTGGACAAATTTTGTCACATATGAGTAATTTCGAACGGAAGGTGTAAATCGATGGTAAGAATAAGAAACCTTGTACATTCTTCTTTAAAACAGTCTACATACAGTGATTATAGGACAATTTTTTCTAATTTTAATTTGCAAAAGAATGAAAGCTTGCACGTCAAAATGTCATATTTTATGTTTTCTTACGGGAAACAGAAATGTTCTCCTGGAGTTGAACACGGGTCTTTTTTCTGAATTTTTTTCGTCATTGCCTTTTAATGCGTGATTTGTGCATTTAAAACTCGTACCTACTCGGAAATTATCTTAAATCAATGAGAAAAAACTTTCAACTGCTCTTTTAAAAGCCTGTGAAATAACTACCTTAGCATAAAAGAAAACCATAGAAAAATTGAATGTTAAATCCCAGTCAGAACAGAATGAAACAACATGCAAAATTTTTAGAACAGCCTATCACATTGCTAAGACAAATCACCCTTTTTCCGATTTCCCAGCATTAATTGATCTTCAAGTTGCTAATGGTTTACACATGGGACGAATACTACAATCTGATCATTCTTGCACAGATATTATACATCACATTGCAAGTGAAATGTGCAAAAAACTGGTGAAATATATTCTGTACAATGATCTAAAAGTAGGCTTTATGATTGATGAATCTACCACTTTAAGTAAAAAGATTGCGTTAGTTCTATGCTTGCGCGTAAAATTGCCTGAATCAACAGATGCAAGTAGTTACTTCTTAGACATAGTAGAACTGCAGAAAAAGGATGCAACTGCCATTGTGGAAACATTTCTGAATATTCTTCATACACGCGGGTTTAATAACAATTTTTTGATGAGAAATTTTTTAGCATTTGCCTGTGATGGCACTTCAAATATGCTTGGTAAACATGCTGGGATAGCTAATAAGTTTTTAGACCAGTTTTCTGAGCTTATAGTTTGGCATTGCAGCAATCATCGATTAGAATTATCTGTTAATGATGCCATGTGTGAAATTTCAGCAGTTTGTCATATGAGAATGTTTTTTGACAAATTTTACGCCATATACAGTGCATCTCCAAAAAATAGAGTTAGCTTACGTCTGTTGCACAAGAGATGGGTATTACATTGAGCTCAATAGGACGTATTCTTGGAACAAGATGGGTATCTTCAAGTGCATGGTCTATGAAAGCTGTTTGGAATAATTATAAAGCTCTGAACCAACACTTACACGAAGCCTCTACAGATCACGAGCGTGCAGAAAGGGATGTTAATATGCAGGACATAAGAAAAAATTAAATGATAAAAATTTTGTTCTTAACATGGGACTAATGCTTGATGCATTAATAGAGCTTGAGTATCTTTAAAAAAAATGACAAGATAGATGAGTTACATTACCAGAAGCTCATCATCTTATCAACTTAAAGTTCCATGTTTTCCAGTCAATGGCATATAATTCAGGTGAATTTTATGAAGTGGCACAAAATGCATGTAGAGAATTGGAATTCCATGGAATCAAGTTAGAGCATGGAAAAGTACCAGAAATCAATCAACAGCAGTTTTTTCAAAAGCTAAGTGATAAAATAGGTAATCGAATGTTTACAACAAGAGCTTTGCTCATTTTTTCTTCAAATGAAATTGATAAATGAACAGAGCTAAATATGATGAATTAATCAACAGTTTGGAAATTTTCGAATATTCCAAATGGCCCAACAAAGACTGCGATCCCTGTTTTGGAGACAAGCAAGTGCGAGAGCTTTCAAAAGTGTTCAAAGTCTGTGAAAGTAATTCAGTCCAGGGATTCTGAGAACTTGTATTCAGTGGTAATTTTAATAATATACCAAACGATCTGAAGCCACTAAAAGCTGTAATAAACACTTTAATAGTATCAACAGCAGAATGTGAGTGATCATTTAGCAAAATGAACATTATTGTGTCTTCTATGCAAAATTCATTGCTATTGAAAACAGTAACTAGTCTGATGTTTGTCTCAATGAATGAACCACCAGTGAATAGCTTTGACCCCAAAGACTATGTTAAATTATGGCTAGAAAAAGGTCGTCGAGATGCAGACCACAGGTCAAGCACCTGTTAATAGGTTTGCAAACAGCAATAACACGGATGAAATTTGGAAACTCTTTTAAAGGTACGTGTCATGTGGATTGATATGTCATAATGAGTGAAAGAAATGATAATTTATTTATAGGTAAATGCTGATATTCCCTTTACCTTAATTCTTGCACCGACTTAATACCATCCCACTACTTTTTTTTCCCACTTCGAGCATTGAATATATTACATCATTGAATAACTTTAAGCACTTATTTGCTTAAAGTAAAAAACTGAACAAGCTGAATTGTAAACTATCTTTATTCTTGAATATTCTCATTCTTTATCCAAATCCGTCATATCTATTTATAATATTCTCTCTCATACAAGAAATGTTTTCAGCTTTAATTCTCCATCAATCATGGTCAGTTTTTCTTAGGCAGCCATAACAAATTATTTTATAGGAATAGTTTCCTATAAAATATGTCACCCCAGATTAGTTTCTATCTTAATAATTAATATCATAAGAGAAAAATGTGTTCCAAGGTTGTTCAAGTTTTTGGGTATTACATTTTTTATGAATAGTGTTATACATTTAATACTTACATAAATTTTAAAAAATTCTTATAGATACATAAAACTGCAATGAGAATGAAATCAGACATTTTATATTGATTCACTATACATTCATTAATTTAAAATGAAATTGAAAATTAATACTCACTATGAGTAGGCTTGATTAGATATGTGTTGAGGAGGGGAAGGTTAAAGAGGCAATTATGCAGGATAAAATGCATCTTCATCTGATGAGGAGCTAGGTACAGCAACAAAATCTCTATAACATGGATTTACAGATTTCCTACAACTTTTACGTGTGAAAGATGGGCTTCCTGAGATGCAAGGTAGTACTTTGGTTATGGATTCAGTGTGTGGGCTTTTTGAAATGCAAGACCGAGGAACAGTATCTCTGAAATGAGGGTTTACAGCCTTTTTGTATCTTCTGCATGCAGATGATGAGTTTTCTGAGGTGCTGAATTGCCCTTTTGACTTTATTTCAATTGAATGATCCAAGGAAGGCTGCTCGACATGTTTATTCTTTTCATTGTAGAGAAATTTGTAACCCTGGATGGCATTTGTTAATGCTGTTACAACTGATGAACTTCATTCTTTGTTAGGGTCATTTTTACTAAGAATTTGCATGACCTCATCTAATTTAGAAAGAGCCTGTAATAGCAATTTTACAGGAAAGTCCATCGTCTTTCCTTCATGAACTAATTGTTGATCCATCTCAATGAGGTCCTCATTTGACATGACATCTCCACCTGATTCCAGCAGCTCAATTACATCAGACTCATCAACTTCAGTAAGTCTAATTTCCTGGGCTAATCTTAGAATACTGTGGTGAATCTCTGGTAATGTGTCTACAATTCCTTCAAAGTCAATAACACAGTCAGGCCACAACTTTCTCCATGCATAATTCATTGTAGATGATTGCACTTCCTTCCAGGCATTTTCAATGCTTGCAACTGCCATCATTATGTTATAGCCTCTCCACTGATTTCCGACTACATCTTGAGATTTGGTTTGTTTAAACAGAATGAA
Organism: Uropetala carovei; assembly: GCA_036926305.1. NCBI lineage: Eukaryota > Metazoa > Arthropoda > Insecta > Odonata > Petaluridae > Uropetala > Uropetala carovei. Next base: position 1,760,898 of record JAXCHB010000105.1, on the reverse strand, counting down.
TGTCTGTTGCATATAATGAGCCTTAAATGCAGCTATAACACCTTGATCCATAGGTTAAAGTGAAGATGTAGAGTTTGAAGTGAAAAATACAATTTTTACATGATCAGGGAAATCATCTAATTCAACATGATGGCCAGGGGAATTGTCGAAAATAATCAATCCCTTGTGATTCAAGCTGTTTTTTCACAATATTCCTTAAATTCTGGACAAAAATAGTTACAAAACCAAGCTTTGAAAATTTCAGCAGTAAACCAAGTATTCTTATTGGATTTTCAATTAGCAGGGAGAAGAGATTTTGAATGTCTTTTAAAGCCCTAGGAGTCTCATGACTGTATACAAGTAATGGCTTCAGTTTTAAATCACCTGAAGCATTTCCACCCAGATGAAGAGTTTCGTGATCTCTGCCAGCATTGAAATCAGGTGCAGTTGTCACTTCTGTCGATACACAACTTTTGGAAGGCATTCTTCTCCAAAAGAGTCTTGTCTGGGCAAAGTTAAAAACCTGACTAGGTGTATAGCCCCCATTGTCAATTATACTTTGCAAAGTGTCAAGAAATTCTTCGTTTTTGTCACACTCTTCACTTTTGATCTTAAAATCCAGCAAGTTACCACAATGCTTAAATCTATTGAGCCATCTCCTGCTTGCTATGAAAGTTTCATCTTGAGTGCACTTGTCACACTGGTTCTTCAAGTCACTGTAGAGACTTTTAGCCTTCTCCTGTATTATAGTGGCTTATGGGTTTTCAGTTTTGGTCCTCTATCCACAATAGAAGTAATTTCTCCATCTTCTCCTTTAGTTCGCCACGACTACGAGTTCCCTGCAAACTACCGATGGATTTCTTAGCCAAAGCTGCTAACGTTTTCCTATATTTCTTATACGTTCGCACAGTAGAAGGAGGAAGCTTTAATACTCTAGCTATGTGTGCACATTTTTCACCAACTTCCACCCAACGCAAAACCTCCATTATCAAATTTAAACTGTACCTTAATTTTGTTATTTTTGCTTCACTTTTACTACCACTAGTTTTCCTAATATTATTATACATTGTAGTTTCTGAGCCTTAGTAGAACATACATACAAACACCTTACTTTATAGATATGTATAGATTTTGAGTAAATCTTTAACAGGTTTATTATAAAAATTGAGTTTACACAAACCAGACAAATGTTGTGGTAAAAATAGCAAAACCAATAACCTCAGAAATAAGTGATCAGTTAAGACAAAACTGAATAGTATTAATTACAGAATAAAGTACGTAATCCTAGAATAATTGATGTCAAATTAGTGGATCATCGAATTAACGGAGTGCCGGACCAAGGATAGTCGAATAATAATTATCGATACTCATTGCCAGTCAAAAACCAACTATTTTTATCCTACTAATCGAACGATCGATTCACTCGATTTTTTTTTGACAGACAGATATATTTGCTCTTTAGAGATTGGACATTACATTTTTAACTCTATTTATTATTAGTTTGCCTCTAGTGCCGTTTACTTTCAATTTTATTAGAGTCGCTAGTAACATAATTTTCCGATTATAATACGCATTTTTTTCTTGAAATTGTTGACAAAAAGTTAGGGTGCGTATTATATATGATTATAAATGCATACAACTTTTTTCAGTATGAAAATAATTTATATTTTCGAATGTTTTTACCAATACATCGTATATTTCAATGCATTTCAATAACGAACATGTTTTTACAAATAAATCGTACATTTCAATGCATTTCGATAACATTCCTTTAAATAAGAATAAATAAGAATATTTATTTATTTAATTTAGCTGTCAGAATTACTAAAGCCTAGGAATTCATTACCACTCCCTTCACTGTCTTCAAACAGTTCCTTGGCGATCTTGGGTTCTCTCTCATCGTCTACGTCAGCGGTTCCCAAACTATGGTACGCGTACCACTAGTGGTACGTGAGGCTTTTGCCAGTGGTACGTGAGCAGAGTGAAAAGCAGCAGAATATCTGCTTCGAATAGGAAGAAGCAGGGACAGATCAATTGTGGTATGTGAGTTTGGTGCCACATTCACTACTACATTCAAACTTACTATACCCGTTTTCTACTCTTATGAAGCTTGACTGTGGCGCAGCGAATAGCCAATCAGGGCGTTTTCCCCTTCCACCACCATTTGAAGTTTTCGAGAGGTGCGGGAAAGTAGTACACTCTTGCCCGATATCCGTTCTTGAAGAAAGTCGCATGTGAACGCTAAGGCGTAAACGCGGTAGATCTGGCAACACAGTCGAGCTCGGAGCGATGTGAACAGCACGATGGCGAGAGACTGACTAACTTTCTCCCCTCCCCATCGACAGTCTCTCGAGCTTTCATTGGCTGCAGCAGTAAGCATACAACTAAGATTTTCAAGGTCAGGCTTCATAAGAGTAGAAAACAGGTATAGTACTATGTGATACGAGGAAATTTTGTCATGTTTTTGGTGGTATGCGAAAAAAAAGTATGGGAACTGCTGGTCTATGTAAATTGCATCGCCGAGAACATTTTACACACCTCGATCGGCTTGTATGAACTGGACTTAATGTTCACGTAAATGATATCGCCGAGCGGCAAAGGTCGAACTGTTATTCCAATGGACCAGGTTAATACAAAAGGCAACATTGAGGCAGGTTTTTATACATTGTATCGATCTTTAACGGGAGTCAGAACATAACATGATATTTTTATAAACTCTCTCAAACATATCTAGTTTGGCAGCAAAGAGCGAACTCGTATTCCAACCGATCAGATTAGTATGTACAAAAGGCGACACTGAGACAAAATGTTTTTATACAGCATAGCGATCTTTAATGGGAAAGTCAGAACATAACGTGATATTCTTGTAAACTCTCTCACACATATCTCATTTTGCAGCAAGGCGAGAACTGTCCTGATACTACACATAGTCAAGTAAAATTAAACGGATCTTTTACAAAAAAATAGGTGCATATTATACATAGTGATAAGAGAATTTTCACATTTCACTCGTGAAAACATGGGTGCGTATTATAATCGGAAAATTATGATAGTATCCTTGAATTTATATGAAAGCCGTAATGCTTTATCGTTGGAGCAGCTTCATAATTGTATCTTCAGCAACGTCAGCACAGCAAGCGACAGGAAAAAGTATTACGCAGTTGCGAGAGGACAATTTACGTGCAAAAGTTTGAATAGGTATTTTGACACGGTATCAGGTGTGCACACAAGTATAATTGTACAGTAAACTCCTGATTTATGAACACCTTGAGTGCTAGAAAAGTAGTTCGTAAAACGGGAGAAATTTTCCTATTAACGCAATGTTAAAATCATGGGATATGTTCAAAAACCAATTTTTCCTCCTATACGTGCAAGAAAAAGGTGAACGGAACAAATTATAATAAATTTTAACAAATGCATTCTAATCATAACTTATTCATTCATTGAATTTGGCACCATACAGGCATGAGGACAAATTAGCAGGCGTGAAGGTGCATAACTCAACATTTATATCAGAAGAGGGTGCTGCAAAGGAATGAAAAACGTTTCCAAGGAAGACTGATGTGAACGCCGTTTCATTTTTTCAGATATTTCTTCATATTGCGGCTGTCCTTTTCAGGTCTTAAGTCAAATTTGTGGCATAAAAATTCTTGTTCGTAAAGCAAATGTTCGTAAATTGGGAGTTTACTGTACAATATATTGAATACTAGCTGAAAGTACCCGGCGATGCCCGGGTTATGCCAAACGTCTTTGGCGAATAAAATTATGTATTATATGGTAATACAATCATTTCTCCCTTTGCGCACCTCAAAACGTGTATTTCCGTTGAAATCTAGATTTAGAATTTTTTCATGAAAAAATACTTTCTCTATACTATGTATATTGGAGAAAGTAAAAACTAACTCTGAGATATCTCTGATACCTATGAATTGGGCCGGGATGGTCCATGGAGAGAATATGAGCATACGTGAGAGTAATAGGATTTTGAGTTTAACAATATAATCGGTTGGCAAGGCAACTTCACCTTAAAAACGCTAAATTTTGTCAAAATATGATATTAAAATGTTAAATTCAAAAGAATTAGATTCGAAAGTGATAAAAGATGATAAGAATAAGAAACTGCATTTATTTTTCTTTAATACAGTAAAAAGTCCGAAAATCGTAGGTCAAATATGTGAATTTTAATAAGCAAAATAAAATAAGGTTGCAGGTCAAAATATCGATTTTTCCATGTTATCTTATGAGGAATGGCAATCATTCTCGGGAATCGAACCCGGGTCGATTTTCGAAATTTTTTTTCGTAAATGGCTTCTACTTTAAGAACCGAACATTCCTACCAAATGTCAATCTTCTAGCTACTCGGAAAGTTTGTTAAAAATAGCATTACACAGTTCCAATTTCTCACAGACGACGATGACGAAGTCAATTTTATATATTAGATAATCCAATAATGAAGTCAACACTATTAAACACATAGCCCATAAAACCGGTTAAAATGGCAATCTAGTGGACCGACTTCTCACAAAAAATACCACAAATTAGCTTTAAATGTGTTTTACACCATCCCCAATTGCTCCTGAAATGAAGAAATTTCCTGAGCAGTAATTCCCTCAAATTGTCTAACCTTTCTCCCAACTAAGTTGAAAGTTGCTTTTTATACCCCTTAAAACCTTATAAGTCTGAATGCTAAAGGTAATTTACAGGTATTTAGTTAAAGTGGAGTATATAAACTTTTTTCGGCAGTACATATTGGACAAACCGGCATTAAATTCACCATTAGAATTTCTTAACATAAAAGATGCAAAAAATTGATTGTAATCAAAACAGTGGCTTTGGTCCTGAGGTTCTACATGCTTCCCAAAGAACCAAAACTGGACCCTCTGGAAAATTTTGAAATTATTCATGCAGATTCTTCAAAAATAACTGTTCTTAATGATTTTGTGTCCATCATCTATTCCCCTTTCCTGTGCACCTCTTAAGAGGATGCAAGACAGCAACCGCAGAAGATGAATGGTAATGCAAATTCCTTATCATGTATCTCAAAAACGAGCAATTTAATCTGCATGCAGTTTTCTTTGCTTTGATTCGGAGTCCATTGACCATAATTGCTAGTTTGTAAAGAAGCTCTTACTTTACTCGTCATTCTGTAATCACCGGTGAAGCTATCGCAAATGTGTCGGGTAATTTCTTGGAGACCAGACCTCTAATTGCAGTTTTGAAAACTAAGGAGTGTTATTTCTTTGTGTTTGATATTCAAGGCACCAATGCCACATGGCCAATACCAACACTTTGCAATTTCGACAGAAATTCAGCATTGCACTGCGAAATTTTAAGACGAGTGTGTCAACCAGAGTTTTCCCGCTGGCTTGAAATCATTGGCGCTGCCTATGGCAGAGGTTTGGCAATGCGTGGGAGTTTATCGCAAAAAGGCTATGGGGAGAGGGTAGGCCTAGGGGAGTTTCTTATGAATACGAACTTCAAGGATTGTGGGATGGGGAGCTCGTAAGGGAAAACTCAAAAACCCTTCCTCGTTAGTTGCGGTGTGGACATTGGATAAGGAATTTTGTATCTTCGATGAAGCAAGTGAATCGGGTGCCTCCTAGAAAATGCCGGGTAATTCAAGCCATCATCGTAAAGGTTCTATTTCTTTGAAATTGCACTTGACGGCTAGACGGAAACGCAACAGAGGAGAAAATTTACTAAAATGGATGCGAGAAAAGAGGTATCTATGAAAATTCCTAATTAGTAGTACTTTTGGCATATGCTGTTGGCACTCAACTTGTGATGATTATCATCCTATGCCCGCATCATATTTAAAATATTTGAGAAAAATAAAAGTTTTGGTTACATTCAGGCAGTAGCCTCTATGAAATAATATTTGTATAGGCTTGTAGCTAACATGTTGAACACCGCAGTTTCGTTTTAATATATTATAATCTTCCAAAATACTTAAATAATGTGCTTTAATGTATTAGGAACATTCGAATGGCTGTTGATGGCATTTCAAATGAAATAGTCAGTAGTGGAACCACTGAATCAGCTCAGGAAATCTCGAGCAGTCGGATGTGTTCAAGAGGGTTTTGTTGAAGACATGAAAGAGAAAAATTGGATGTCCGATATAGAGGTAAGAAAAAATACAAAATGCACCGCAAAATAAATACCATAAATTAATCTTAACAAAAATTACTGAGCTAAAGTAATTTTTAACTAAAATTTAACAAGAGAAATACGAACAATATTCGTTTTTATATAAAGTGGAAGATAAAAAAATTAGATTATTAGTAAGAAGAAGTCCACTTGTGAATCATCGTACTGGGCTCTCCAGTATGCCACCCTACTGCAGGAACGAGGAGGAATGCGGGTTAGATAGCAATGTTTGTTTTTGAGGGGCGGAAACACTATTGCCCTTTGCTTCGTTTCTGGCCGATGGCTCAACGTTGCCGAATTTCCAGTTCAGCTTATCTATTGGGTACACCTTCATACATTAGGAGTTTTTTTCGGTTCCGCAAAGGAACACTGCTGTAGTTCTCCCGTAACTCCACCTGGTGGAATTCGGAACCAACTAAATGGGTAGGGCGCCTGTGTGGAGTACCCTTAACCTCATTATTCCTTTCACAGCTAATTAACTACTTTGTCCTTTCAATGCAGTGTTATTTTCCAATGGTAATTTCTCTCCTACTGATGCTAATTATACTTTTCCATTGTCTTCCTTCCTATGCCTTCCGCCAGAGGTGTATCTTGGCGATATGGTGCCTATGGCAAAATTTTAGGAAATGGCTTGGTTACGTAGGATATAATTTTTTCTTTGTTTTAATAAAGAATAACAGCATTTTTATTATAAATAAATTAATGTATGAGTATTGAAATAGCACTAATTTGTGGAAAAATTAACTTTTCGCACTTTTTGTGGCAACGTTTGGTGCCTTTTGCAAGCAGTGCCTGTGGCAAATGCCACCTTCACCAAACCCTAGTTGCAACACTGCCTTCCACATTCACCTCCTCTTCCACTCTTTTTATTTATGTGTACATATTGCAATCCCATACCAAAATTATTGCCTGATGATGCAGCAGTCACTGTGAAACTGTTTGAGTGCTATTAAAATGGTGGAAATTGTACAGAGTAGTGTTATTTTGTATTTTTATTATACACTTTGGACTTAAGGAATAGATTTGTTACCTCAGATTGGCTAGCATTAATTGGACTTGCTTCATGCGCTACCCTCCCTCGTTGGTGTCCATGGAGTGGAGGATTATCAGCAGGAGACACAACTACAGGTATTGAAGGTTGTGTGGTTGGTATTCGACTTTTGCTAGGAAGTGGTGTTTCCCTCTCAACCCTCCTCCTATAACGTGGGTCTATTTCATCAGGAGACTCAAAATCTGTCAGCTTTGAAGACTTTTTGCGAACACGACCTGAACGAGATACTCCAGTGACTTCCAAGTGATCTGAGCCTGTTAAAACAAAACAAAGGCATATTGGTTCAATATCAGAATGTTTAATAGTAATAAAATAAGCAGCTTGAATGAATGAATGAAAATACTCATTAAAAAATTTACTATTTTATATTACTAGAAATAACAATAATGATAACAAAGTTTAGCTAACAGCTTCATAATTCAACGTGTAAAACATAAAATGTAAGATCCAATACATTTAAGATACTATATTGTATATCCTGATGATGTGGCAAGTTAAAATAAAAAATCTTCCTGTTAAAAGATTCACTGTGTATTGGAGATATGGGTAAAAAGTATTTTGAAAATGCATATATATATATATATACACACCGTATTTAATCGATTGTAAGCCGACCTCCATTTTTCACAAGGCCACGCAAGAAAAAAAATTTGATTTTAACCCTCTCGCCACCGGACCGCCCGAGAATGCCCGTAAATTTTTATACTCCCGATCGCGGGACCGCCCAAGACCTCCCGGAAAATACGCTTTCAAATTTAGTTCTGAAAACTTTGACTGGATGGCTTCTCTCTCGGAAATGACGTAATATACCATATAAACACGAGATTTAGATCGTACTTGGCAGATTTTTCTTAACTTTGTATACGAAGAATTTTTTTTAAATATTTGATCGAAATTCGCTATTTTTTGGACCTTGAACAATCTAATATGTCTCGCAGTAATTCTTCTACTTCGGAGATTTTTCAAAATATATATTTTTGGAGATTAATGTATAATTGCTTTATTTAATGTTTCCCATTTGGTGGCCATCTTGAATTTCTCCGGACTTTTAATGTTGGCAGGTGCCCCACACCTCAGGACGTGAGAGGGTTAAAGTATTAACTAAAATTACGGTGACATAAAATACATTTTATTCGCTTATTCATAACAACTTCTACGAAAAAAGTAATTTGACCCCGCGGGATCTTGATATAATACCCCGGGAATAAATTATGTAAATAATACGTGGTGCATCAAAGTCTGAAAGAACGCAGTGATAGCGCTCGTATGCATAAGGAGCTAACACGTTTCATTTTACTCGTGAATCGAAGCATTTGCTCTCCCTCCTCCACCTATCATGTTTCAGTGTTAGCTCCTTACGCATACGACTTTGACGCGCCACGTATTATTTACATATTTATTTCTTCGTAGGTGTTCAGTCAATTTGATTATTTTTTTTGCATATATTTAAAGATCTCGCATTATAATGTAACTACGGACATAAATTCACTGACTACTTTTTTTGCCCCCGATTCTAAGCCGAGTGGCGATTTCTGAGATGGGAAAAGGGTAAAAAAAGGTCGGCTTACAATCGACTAAATACGGTATATATATATATATATAAAGCTCCTTTAATGTTATAAAAGTCGCCATACAGTCCAAGAGTCACCCATGGCCTGAGGGCACATTTTATGCAGTCAATGTCCTTGACATATATAAGTAAGTTTTTAAAATATTATAAAATGAAAATATAAAGAAAACTGATGGAAAAGTAATAATGCATATCTCAGGAGTATGTCAGCACATTTAGGGGCCCATTTCTCTATTACACAAATTGTAGTACACCTAGTATGCATACCTGGGTTCCCAACAACACTTGAAATTTAGGCTATGCAAAATTATACTTCCAAAATTCAACAACTAAAGTAATTTCTCATTATTATATCCAAGACAAAAGTTTGTGCTGCAGTGGAGAATATAGTGATTTTATTACTTATTTTTTTTGCTTTACACCAACAGGCATTTTACCCAGGAGAGGTTGCCTATTAAATCTTTGTCATTTATGACCTGAGTAAGCATTTAAGTGGTGCTAAACATTCCACATTATCCAGAGATTAGCGACGCATCACAGTCTGATTTTAATGGGACGCCAAAAGTTTAAGGGCCCTTTCTAGATCGTGTTATTATCTGAAAGATGCCAAACAACTGTACATGAAATATGCTTATTCGAAACCACCACCCTTGATATATTAGTCATTAATGATATTTAATAGTAATATGATGGAGCACATCCAAGTCGTGAGAGAGGTAATCAGTTGGACTAATGAGTATGAATTACCTCTATGCATGTACTTCATTGAACACGAGAAAGCATTCGATTCTATCTGAACTTTTTCGGTGTTATGTGCACTGAAGAAACAAAGAGTAGGGGAAAAGTACATAACCTTAATCAAGAATATATACGAAAATGCGACAAAATCTGTCCAGCTGCATGACGAAACAGGTGCCTTTAAGACCAAAAAAGGCATGAGGCAAGGAGATACTATGTATCCTAAATTATTTATGGCAGCTCTAGAGGAAGTATTCAAAATGCTGGACTGGGAAGATAAAGGCATAAAGGTGAATGGAGAATACCTGAATCACCTGTGCTTTGCAGATGACATCATACTGTTCACAGGAAGCCCAGAAGAGCTCCGTAGAACTGCAGCAGGCAAGCCGAGAAGCTGGTCTTAAAATGAATCTTAATAAAACAAAGGTTATGTACAACTCCTTCACGAATCCTGAGAAGATATGTATCAATGCAGCAGAACTCTGAGAAGTAACCAGCTATGTTTACTTGGGTAACCTCACCACTATAAACGGATCACTTCTTGGAGAAATCAACTGGAGAGTGAAGATGGCATAGAGTGCTTTTGGGAAGAATGCAAACATTTTAAAATCAGATATCTTCCTAAAATGGAGATTGTTTGACCAATGAGTTCTGACTGTTTTGACATGGATGCGAAACATGGACCATGAATTCCAGAATGATCCAGCACCTGCAAACAACACAGGTGAGCATGGGGAGATACATGTTAGGGATCACCCGAAGAGATTGCAAAAGGAACGACTGCATAAGAAAAAAGATGCGAGTCTGTGATGTGATTAGAAGAGTGAAGGCACTAAAATGGCAGTGGATGGGTCATATTGCTAGAAGAAATGATCAGCGTTGGACGTCCAGTACCATGGAATGGATCCCATGAAACATCAAGAGACCAAAAAGAAGAAAGAAAGAAAGGTGGAACAAAGAGCTTGTTAAGTTCTTGGGGCAAACTTAGAGAAGGGAAAACTGGAGAAGTTTGGGAGAGGCCTTCATCCGTCAATGGATTGAAAAAGGCTGATGATGATGATATTTAAAATAAATATTTAATTTTTATTTACAATAATATCTGTTTCTTTATTGAAATCCCTTCTAATTCCCGATCTCAGAGCAGCAAAAAAGGTTATGAATATGCTGAGTGGAATGCCTAACTGCCAGGAGTGGCGATAATATGGACCCTATTGTTATATATTTGGCAGCACACCCCTGGGTAAAATAATTACATGAATCAATTTGTCAGTATTTTTTCTTTAAAATATTTCAATTGAAAATTTTTATCAATTATAGTTTATGAGAAATTTAAAGGTTAACTTTGGCTTTGACTTGCCAAACTGCATCTTCTGAGTTTTGGTAGGGAAATGTATACAGCGTCTTAGCAAAATCACGTCTTGCGAATTCGCGCTATGTGAGGTTTTACTGTAGTTCAAACCTAGAACCTGAAAAAGTTAAACTGTAAAATCTATAATATGGATAGCATCAAACTAAATATTATTATTACAGTTAATAAAATTCCTAATATTTCCATTCCACTATATTTAAATATATTTGCTTTTAACTCCTATGTGGAATGTAGAAATTCATCAATTTGAACATTTTCTCTGATCAATATTAACAGTAATCCTGCATTCCTTTGAAATAAAAATTAACCAATGAAATATTTAATGCAGTTATAGCAAATTGATAATGAACAATTATTTATAAAATTAACCTTAATTTATTGAACAAGTAATATACACATTATTTTAAACAATTCTTATGATTTTTAAAGTAAAATTTGCAGTTTAAGTAGGTTACATTTAGTAGTCTTGGTACTATACCATATGATGGACTCTATTAAAGGTATATTCATCAGTTTTCACTTCTCCAGCAGCTGTCCTTGCCTTTTCTTTGTAGTAACTTCCGCTGCAAAGATTCTTTTTATAACTTCATGCTTTTGTACACCATTCAATAATTTCTTTTTGTTTTCATTTTTATGTATTCTCCTCTTAGCTGTTATAGCATTTCTTTTCCTGGGCAGTGTACACGACAATTTCCAGTATACCAGAGCGAATGAAAACAATCTTCATGTCACTAATTCGGCATCAAATGTAAGATTTAACTTGTATATATTTCAGTACATAGTTAAAAAACCTTATTTCAGTAAAAAATTCTTCTAATGCTTTATGTCAGAGAAGATTCTATGAAATGAATGGCTTTATCTTAAGTTGTTTAGAAATTTTAAATATAACATTAGCATTTAAATACATCTGGTTCATAGAGTATAATAACCATATTTGTGATTGGCAGTGGCATAGCGGCATACACCCCTGCAGCCCCCACGTGGTGGGGGGGGAGGGCCCAGGGTTGAAGGGGGCACAAAGCGAACGACTAATTCTGTTTTTTGCTAAATTATATCAGCATCACGCTATTTGCCATTTATATCTACCGTAGTACCAGTAAATTTTGGTAACTATTAGAAGAACGTTGAATATATAAAGAAACATTTGAACCATAAAAAATTTATTTAAAATTGTTATATTACATAACTACAACAAGACATTAATTAATCGTAGAAAAATTTACAGCATATTTCATTGAGGGATGATAATAAATCCATGAAATTTTTCAAAATTTTATTACAATAGGAAATAGAATGGGAAAAGCAATACATACTTACAATCTTCAGGTCATTATCAACAAAATTTATCACAATCATTTCAAAGAAAGTCAACAACTTTCTTTCTGAAAGATTGTTATATTTGTCACGTTTCATGTTGCAATAATTTTTCAATAGAATATTGCATGCAACAAATACTATTTTTTTCATTCCCTCAACAAATGAATGATTTTCCTCACAAATCATTTCATTTAAATGGTCATTTGTGTCCATCTTCCTGACTGCTATTCCCATCAAATCCACCAGTTTTTTGAAATTTTCTGTACTCATTCTAAAATAGTTGAAAAACTTTTCTGGATCACCCAACAAATCGGGGAACAAATGTCCAAACGCACTAAATTCTGGACGTCTCATGTTAATTGAATGGATCCAAATCAGGTTTCTTTCTCTTTGGAGACGACGCTGGTTCCACATAACAATATTAATCGCAATAAGAGACGAAACATCCATCTTGCTTGACATCTGGCTACAAACTGGAGAATTGACTCTTTCAATGTGAACGCACAGAGCTGAAATGAACATGACTCAAATGATTCTACTGACTCAACTCATTTGGTGTGAGGGAAGCCTTAAACTCACAATGACTCCACAAATCCAACAATTCAAATTTCTGATATTATGCACTTACTCTAGAACTTGCTGTTGGAGTAAACTTCGCTCTGGGAATACTCATCACCCATTTTCTTCGCAAATCGGCTTCTTCCGGAAAACAGACACTTTCTCGTTGCCGGCATAATTACCTTTGCAACCAACTACTGAGCACTTGAAAACCATTCCGAAGAAATAGTTTATAAATAACCTAACCTTAAAGAATAAAATTTCACTAGAGAACACTAAAATAGTGCCAAAAGTCCACTCCTCGTTATTCACAAAACAAATCACCTCGTGGTCAAACTCACTCTCTTTAGGAAATGGTTGCGTACCTGCCAGATAAATCGGAATACATAAGTTGAATCAAGTTTATTGGTGTCAGTTCACATTAAAATTTTTATTAATATACATTTCAGTTTCATATAATATAATAATTTATGGTAAAATACATACCAAATCAACACATAAAAATATACAATTGTTGCTTAAAGGAATAATTACCAAAAGGTGGAATCTTTTAATTATACTTAAAGGATATCTGTTACAGACAATTGTTGCTTAAAGGAATAATTACCAAAAGGTGGAATCTTTTAATTACTACTTAAAGGATATCTGTTATAGAAATTAGTCTGAGAATAATAATCGTATTTACAATGAAACAATATGTAAATATTAATGTGTTCAACCGGAAAACTATCGCATAATTTTATTCGCCAAAGACGTCTGGCATAACCCGGGCATCGCCAGGTACTTTCAGCTAGTTATTACATAAATATACGTAATTAAAAGGTAGTTATTCAATTAGAAGTACAGTTATACATTTAAATGCTTTCCCTTAACTTTCATGAAGACAGAAATCGTACAATATGTAAATATTAATGTGTTCAACCGGAAAACTATCGCATAATTTTATTCGCCAAAGACGTCTGGCATAACCCGGGCATCGCCAGGTACTTTCAGCTAGTTATTACATAAATATACGTAATTAAAAGGTAGTTATTCAATTAGAAGTACAGTTATACATTTAAATGCTTTCCCTTAACTTTCATGAAGACAGAAATCGTATGGAAACGAACTAAAGAAAACGCACTATATTATAAAAGGAACTGAAGGTCACGCTACCAGAACTAAAAAATTCCAACTCGCACATTACACGATACATAGGATAAAAGCAAGATTTTGAAGCAAAAAATAAGGGATCGTATATTACATGGGATCGCACAATCCGCAAGTATATACAGTATTTATTTTATTGATTTATTTATACATTTATCACTTGACATGATATCTAAAAGGAGATGTAATAGTGATAATGCAAGTGAATCAAATAAAAGAGTGTCTTTCAACCAGAGACGGCCGGAGGAATTTTGGTGCCCCGGGCGAGATAGCACTCCCGCGCCCCCACCGTAAATGTTTTTCAGATATTTACAAAATACACGTTAATTTTTTCAGCGATTTGTAAAACTTACTGATAATGAAAAATAAAAGGAACGTCATCAAGATTCCAGCCTTTCCCACGGTATAAATTGTTGTCCAATATTTACTCGCCTGCAAATAATGCATAGAAAGATGATCAGGATAGCGCCCCCAACACTTTGGCGCCCTGGGCAGCTGCCTGGCTCACCCATATCTCGGGCCGGCCCTGTGTTCAACTATTAGCACTTATGTGAACCAGAAGGAGAAAATTCTAGAACGTGATAAATTCACGTAATTTGATGGCTGGTTTGACAGAGTTAAGAGAAGTGCAGGTTTGCATAACCTTAAATTAACTGGCAAGACTGCAAGTTATTTTGTGCTTTTTAATAACTTTTATATTAATTTCGCTGCGATATATAGTTGTATGTATAGATGGATGTATGCAGGGATGTCCTCCAGATGGCCCAGTCCACGCAAGTCGAGATGCGGGTACGTATCACCTGAATATAACGCGTCTAAGGAAAAACGGCATTCGACATTCCGCCACGTTTTCCGGAACGCATCTCTGTCGAATCTCGGGAGTCGCCGGTATCCTAAAATTAAAACAATTATTTTGAGCTATGGATCCTGCAAACTGAAGAGGTCTTATCCGAAAGACAGGAGAAACAATAGATCTTTCAGTGTAGACTGTTATAATGAAATAACTCATACAGGACAAAATATACCTAGAGATGAAATTTCTTTATTTAAATGCTATCAATTGTGTTCAAATGAAAATTTGTTCACGTGAGAATGCAAAAATAATATTTTCATGTATTTTTTTATATATATAATTGCCTTTCCAAGTGTAGCTATGTTTATTTTCCAAGTTTTACTTGTTAAAACTAAAATAATATATAAAAGGATTAGAAAAACGCCTAATTTATATATGTATATACTGTATATATGTATATACTGTATGATTAAAGTTTATTATTCCTACTTGTTATCCGTGGTGGGGGGCCCAGAACGACTTCGCTATGCCACTGGTGATTGGCTATGTTTTATCTCAAATGTAAAAAACCAGCAATTTGAAATAAAAAGTAGAGATAAAAAATAAATATACTTATGCATGCCAATGATTGACTCTCTCTGTTACCTTTCAAAACTTAATGCTTAGTATGAAGAGATCCTTTAAGAATATAGGTACTTGTTTCAATTACTTTTACTCATCCTGGGAAGAGAAATTTTGTCTACATCTTATATTTTAATGTTGATAAGGATTTTATCTGCATTTTTGTTCAAATATGCCTGTCTCGCAATCATTACAGATAAAAACTTCTTAAAATTGCATATCAGTGTCTCTTTTTGTCTCTGTTTACCGAGAATGGAATTTCTTTAAATTTTCCTATGAAAGGTTAAAAACATTCTCCTAAACATGGTTGGAGACTTGGAAGGTAAGAAATCAGGAGGAATAAGTGAACAAAGCATTCCCTTCTCTACCTTATTAATAAAAATGGAATGACTTGTAAACATTGAAGGATGGCTGAGAAGCAAAGTTCTTCTATCTTGACAGGGATATGGTCATGGAAAGGTAGTGTTCTGTGTGAGTGATAAAGAACTGAATTAATATTTTGCCAATTTTTATAGTGATGCTTGAAATTTTTTTCTCAATTTCAATTGTTAGAGAAATTCATGCAAGTGTGAACTGGATGAGTGGGTTAGTGCTGAAATCTAGTTTCACTTATTTTCATAAAAACATGTGTTGATTTCTTAGAAAAAACTTTGGGGTTTAACCCAGGTTATCCATCCCCTTCCCTGGCAATCAACCCTTGGTTCAAATACATTCCCTTTGAAATTTGCATACCTGAGACCCCTCTAGCATGCCTGAGACCCCCACCCAACACACACCCTCAATGGACAACAACCCCACTTTTCTCACACACATAACAAACAACAGAAATACTAGTACATGCATTCTTTAGAATCTTTTTTGATGAATTATTACTGCTTTGTAGCTGAAATGTGCATCTGGTTTATTATAACCCATTGGAGATTCCTGAGATAAGCAGTTTTTAAGTGCTTGTTGTTGCATTTTACTTTTAGCCATAAGATGAGCCTGATAATTCTCTGTAGAAGCATATTACTTGTAAGTTTCATGTATAATTTTACAGGCTCAAAAAGTATTACGTTGAAGTGCAGCACTGCTAGATTTGCAGAACTCTGCTACTGTGAGAAGGGGTCTGCTCAGGGAAGTGGCCAACTGGCATGAGGGGTTAAACCAAAGTGGACAGACACATTTGGATTTGTCTGTTAACCCTTTGGATGCTAGGCCTAGTGCTGCTCACCATTTCAGAAGGACCATTCTGTTTTTACCTAAAATTCATGCTTTCCTTAATTAAATTTCATTTACTACAACTCTGCAAAGATGAATGTCATTTCTAATGGACTAACGATAAAAACCGTTCACCAAAAATTGACCTATACTGTATTAAAATTTTACATAGAAATCCAAACAATTATTTTTGTTTCTGACAATTAAAATTCAATATTTACGTATTAATTGCAGTCTAATTGTCTATGATATTACTTTCTGATAGGTCACAAACTGAAGTATAAAAATCACAAATTTTCTGAAGTAATCCTAAAAAATTACTAACATTACAAGATGCTTAATACACCCCTTAGACCAGTCAGCTGGTGAAACCTAAAGGAGTGGTTAGATTGATTGTGATTGATGTTTGTAACATATTACCACTCAATGTCTTGATCAGAGAAATCTTCCTCAGATATATTTGGCTCCAATGTTTCTATTAGGGAAGTTTGCAGACAACACCTGAGAAGCTCAGAAGGTTAGAATGCCACTGTTAAACCCTACTCACATACTCTGTTTTGTTCATCATCTTGGTAGTGCATGCATGCAACATTGAAACAAGTTAGGAAAGTGTACAACATATCACAAATGGGCGCATTTTGTGCAATGGAGTATTAGAAATAAATTATATACCTGTACGTGAGGGAAATAGTGTTTTAAAGTTCTTTTCTTCATCATAAATAATCCATTTTCTTCCTATTTAAAAATAGTGCAAGCACACATAAGTAAATTAAACATTTTTTGTAAGATTGTTTATGTTAGCAAACAATGAAGAAGTAACCATGCAAGAAATTTTCTAAGTTCAACTTGATTTAAGACATTCTTGTTCGATTTTCTAGATAAGGGTAACTCCTACGATAAAAATGTATGGGAATGGAAATACTCTTCTTTACTAGTTCTCCAACTTTTATTTTAAAAATATTTTGATATAAGCAATACTTCACGAGATATGACAAAAATTTACTTTTTTGTCACCAGTAAAGTGGTACCCTTGATTGGAGTACGTGATTCATTTGTGCGATTTTCTTATTATATTTGATTGTAAGTCCTTAATATCAAATTTGATGAAAACCCATTGGGTAGAAGCTGAGAATGAACATGCGGATGGATGCACGGACAGATGGACCGACCAACTATAATAGACGTTCATGCTGGAAGCGAAACGTGCCTAAAAAAAGGTGGAAAACTAGGTGAGATCTTTAATCGTTACACGTCATAAACCACCTTCTTTTAGAATGGCCAGAATTGTATATGCAAATGGGGTCAAAGCGATGGTTTTAGCTCGCATGTTGTTTTAGGCCTAGCTTAAAGCGAATCTGTCGGCACTTGATTTTTCCATCCATGTACAGGAAAGACTGCAGGCGAATTTTCATTTAAAAACAATTTTTTGCACTAATTTGGCATGGATTTGAATATTGTATGAAAAAATAAACCCCATTCATTCAGCCAGAGAAACCTTCAAGTTCTAAATTTGTATCTCAGTTTTAATTAATTTCACAATGCAAATAAGAAGAACCACTGAGTAAATTCCATTCCTTCTCCTTATTTATGGAGCCCCACAAAGTCAAGGCTTCATCTGTTGACTTTAACAATGCAAATTTATAAAATAATAAATAACTGTTCCTGGAAACCCTGACAAATAGCAAAACAACGATAGTTGAAACAGATTTTCCATAGAAACAATGTCATAGGTCAATAATTCGTTCAAAAAGATCTTACACGCCTCATATGAAAATGAATTTTCAAGTCTCAGTTAGCTTGAAATTTTAAACTATGCGTCATTTTCATTCATTCACTTCTAGTTTTATTTGAAAGGATGTCACATTTCTGGACCTTTTAGCAGCATTGTCACTAACATTGCATTTTGGGACCATTTTTATAACTTGAGGTTTAATAAGCTATAAAATATTTAAGAAATATGTTAACTGTTGACAAATGAGTTGAGAGTTATACTGCAGCAAACCACAAAGGAATGTTTTGCTGTTTGATTCTTATATTTGAAGGCAAAATTCTAAAAACTATTAGTGTTTGTTTAACACTGTTTCAATTTTTTTCACTCTAACACAATCGACTAAATGCTCTCCAAGAACTGCTGCAGCATACCGTTTTGATAGATTAGGGGTGCCCAACACGCAGGCTGGATGCAGTCCACTAAGCAATTTTGCAATGCGGCCCACCATGCAGAAAAGACTGCCCACCACTTTGATAGCAATCTTTCTGCCTCAGTCACAGCAAAATCGTCATCTTGTTCATTTGTCTGCTTCATTAAAAAATGGCGACGGAACTTTTTAATTTTTTGTACCACTTGGCTACAATTGATGGTTAATCAAAACAATGATTATCGATGGCGACGGTTATTGAGAGCCTACTGTACTGCACTGATTTCCATGTCTTTCTTATGAGTGGTAGAAATGAAACAATGGGGTCAGAAAAACTACCCTACAGATATCATGATGCCAAATTTAAGTTTAGTAGCCCTTCTACAAGAGCCTTGGATTTTTTTCATCCTCATATATAAGAAGCAGCTATTTATCACATACATATATCAACATGAAGGGGAAAGGAGAGATCTTTAGAAAGATCATCAGTTTGTTCACAGAAATTATAATTGAAAATAATATCATTTACCATATACTTTTAATATGTCTGTAAATTGAATGAACGATCAGCTATCCCTGGCAATCTCTTTTACAGGAACAGAAGAGGATATATACATTAAACAAGAAACTTGGATTTATCTTTAAAAACTGTTATCTAAAATTTAGGAGAAAATGAAGAAAGCTGCAAAAAAGTTAATTTAACACATTCACAATCCCGAAGACTTACTGGAATAACAGCACCAACCCACTGATGGAAACATGTTAACATCATGTTTATGGTCTGGGATACTGAGGGCAGCAGGCAGATACTGAGTCTGATGTAGTTTTAATTTAATTTAACCCCTCAAGCATGTACAATGACACATTGTACTGTGCAGCATCCACTTGTAATTCCTTTGTTGTTCCTGCCAAAAACTACATTGTACCTAGGCTTGTTGGACTGGTGAACTTTCCCATACATATATCTCACACTTGAGGGGTCAAAGTTTTACTATTAAATCATCATTATTAACTCTGCAGACCTATTTCCCTTGGTTAAGTATTTTAGCACGTCCTTTACAATGCAAACACTGGAAATTACAATACCAGATTTGTAAAAGCTACTAGCTAAATCAACAGATTGAATAAAACCAAAGAAATATTTTGAGTATTTGTGAAGTATAATAAACAGAAACTGGTGAGAAAGTCTGCCATAGCCAGAAATTCAACAAAAATTATCCTCCAACTCGGAAATTGTTCCAAAATCAAGTTATGATATGTTAACAAACTTGTCTACATACAATGTAATATGCCATCACAAATTATCCATTTAAAAAGTTTATCAACAAAGTATTTTCATTAAGATGAAACGTCTCTGAAAAGTTTAACATCAAAACTCCAGCATTTCCATCTGATGATTTGGGATGATAGTAAAGGCATATAAACGCTCCTTATTCAGGAATTTCTTTATGAAAAATGTAAGCCAATGCTTTCGATACTTACTTCCAGAAAGAGGAACAAGAAGTTAACTCATTTTAAATCTATATACTGCCGAATATATAACGGATAATTTTCTAGAATAACATATTTTCAATATTTTAATCGGGTGTAAAAGTTATAGCAATGTATCAAAACTGTATATAAAATAACGTCGATGTATTTAAGTCACAAAAAATCATACACAATGACAATTAATTAAAGTTACGTCCTATAATTCACTGTCATCTGCGTTCCACCCATCAGCTTCTGAAAGGAATCGCCGCTTAAAAGTGGTATTCATGAACGGACGTAAAGCCCATTCGGTATCTGCTGCATCAGCATGCTCCAAAGTTCCCAATTTTATCTCATATAATTTCAACTGGAACCGCGGTCCCACTTCAAGAAGCTCTATTTCTCGCCCTGCATCACCTAGAATGGTGGATGAGAATAAAGTACACGCAGACTACAGAAACGTATATTTCTTCATTAAAAGTTATAATACCTACCTTGTAATTTACGGAACATATGATGACGGAAACAGATGACGTCGTCGTGGTTAGCGAATGTGGCTACTCTACGAGAATCCTCTTTGGGCACAGGAAATAAGTATTTCAGTATATTAGTGACTCTACGACCTAATCGTGTGGTAAGATTATGGAAAATTAAATGAGGATATTGCTCTGACATAGTGCCAATTTCAGGTATGTCGTGTCGCATGACAACTCCACTTAAATTGAAATATGAGGTAGGGCCGTAAGGTAAATGACAAATTACTAGACCATCGGGAACACCTCGATGTTCGTGAACAATCAGCAAATCTGTAACTTCATTCGCACGACATGCGGTCACAAGTTCCCCAACATCATGATTTCCGCGATTCATCCGCTGGGCGTTGGGAATAATAAGGCGGAGTTCTTTTGCAAACACTTTAAGACGAGATGAAGGGTCCCTTGAGGTAGTAACAAGAACTTTTGGATTTTCCACACCGGCCCAACGGTACTCATCATCTTCATGAGTAGTTCCACCACCTCCGGTTTCACTTCCTATAGCGACAGATTTTTCAGGGCCTTCATCTTCCCATTTAAGCTTTTTTTGAATAGTCAAGGCTTCTCGTCTCAAATCCGTATGAATAGGTACATTTTCTTCTAAAGATTGTTTTAATCTATTCTTTTTGTCTTGAATTATCCTGTTTCTTTCTTCGATCGATTTCCTGTACAAATACTCTCTTCTCAAACGAGCTTGGCGCCTTAACATTCTGAATCATTCAACAGTAGTTCAAAAGCTTTTAAAATATAATCCAATATACGAAACAATATAAGCACATTGCTCACAGTTAACCAAGAGCCACACGCTGTCACATATCGATATATCGACCGTGATCGAAGTTCGAGATATATCGACTTAAACCGTTTAAATAATTTATATGGAAGATGGAATTATCATCGAGTTTGTAATATATTGCTATAATTTTCAAGCATAAACACTTCAACCAGTACCTGCGTCAGGTATCTCCAATAGACAGCAAGATTATAAATAACCGGCCAACCGTGTTGTGGCAATTGGAGATACCCGAGAAATGCACTTTTTTAAAATGCTTGTTCTAAAATAATTTATATGATAATGATACGTAGTAAAGTATTACGTGTGCCATCGCTATTAGATGGTGAACAATTAGAAATATCTTTACTTTAATATAATTGTGAAACATATGTTGCGGAGTTTTCAATGAATTCATCTTCATTTCAAACTTATGCGTAGTTCCCTAAGTTGTTTACCTCTATTTTTCTACAATGAATTTTTTTCGGGGCAAATTATTTCTCACACCCTACAAGCATAATTAGTTAAAACAAAAAATCAAGTTGATAATAGGATATCATATTAAAAGTTTTTAAAACATTAAATGGTGTAAATAATGAAGTGTATTTAAACGATGTTTAGGTGATTCCTTTAACATTAATCTTTTGTTTAATCACATGTATATATAAATCGTCACAACAAGAGTCTTCCTTGATTCTTCAGTTGATACTTAAGAATACCTAACTCAGAAAACTCACTGGATAGCAGAAGAAACAAACAAAAGAAAAAGTAATATGTAACGTCTCCGTGTAAATACAAAATCTTACACATTAAAATATTGTGAAATAACAACAGGAACCGTTACTGCTAAGGTGAAAACAACTTATACATGAGTATAGCCTTCAGGTACCATCGGGTATTCATTAATTTAACCATATTACGGTAGACAAGACACAATTTTAAAGATTTACAGCATCTCAGTTAAAAATAACACGACACTTTTTTACACTTACCATCTTGTTTAGTTTTCTTCTGTATGAAGGCGCCAAACGATCCTGAACTTTCGGTGTTTCTTTTCCTTTTCGGTGTTTTATCCATATTGCTTGTGCATGTGGACGATTTACACGAAGAATAAAATGTGGGTAAATATATTAAGTACACCACTAAATATTGCCCATGTCAATCTTACAAAACAGCACCGATTCAAAATCCTTTGCCCTACGTTTGTAAACAAAACACTGGAATCTCGATAATATACATCAGCGATATATCGCACTTTTTAAGTTCAACTGCTTGAAATTTATCGTTTCGTGCTGCGACATTAATGCGATATTGCATCGTAGAAGTCGATGTGACCAACATAAGAGTATCGCAATAAACACTATGTCATGAAGAATAAAACTAATTATAATTATTAATAAAGAAATTACATTAAAGAACTTTTAAGCAATGACAATGAGAAAGTATTTATTTCAGCAGCCAATGTTGGAAAAAGTCACTTCTTGAAAATTAGTAATACACTGGAGCAATATTTTCCCCCGTAATTTTCGTGTATTAAGAATATGATTAGTATTAAAATGAAAAATTAAAAACTCCTTCGGAAACTTAAAGGCATGGAAGTAATTAATTAATTAAAATTCAGTGAAACACTATGAGACGTCATCGTTATTTTTCTCTCTCGATATATGGCACAGAGTGTAAGCAGCTAACTTAAGTCGCCTTGATGTTATTGTGGTTTTATTCCTTGTTTTGAATTACGATGGAAATTTCTACTTCGCATCCGGAAAATGAAAAATACGCTCGAATATTGTCGCAGATACAGGCCCTGTGGCAAAATTGTAAGTGCCTTTCATAAATATAAAATGTTGTTTCCGCCTGTGTGATGTTTAATTTTGAACTGATGCGTTTATCTTTAACGTATGTTGAACTGACTTAATTTTAGTAAGTCATTACAACATCATAAATTGCCAATTCTCAGAAAGATGAAAAACCGTTAATTCGATTTTCATGTATTTTAACGCTGTTATTTAGTAACTTTTAGCAGTTAAATGAAATCCAAAAGTAAAGTCAGCTACAATGGCAGATTTCATTCATAGCGGTTCGAATTATTTTCTTTCCTCTGTTTACATGAAAAATGAAAATAAGAATGGATTTATAATAAACATTTATACGAAAATGTCATATGAATTATTCGTGGGTTTAAAAGTGCTTTTGTGAAAGACTTAAGAAATTCTTGCAATTTGAAAACATCGTTATGGTATTTATTGTATAATTAGTGTCACAATTATCGCCTTTGCTTGAACATTTAAATTTTAGATATATTGTTTATGTGATCTATTTTGTATCACATTCATCCATATTTTTGAAAATTTTTGTGATTGGGTTCATATACCCGTATGATAAATAAATAAACATTTATTTACCCTGTTAGTCATTTTTATAAAATCCCTGGCAACGAGTACCCCGAGTACCGAAGAAACTATTGGGAATATACATTCGTACATTCTATTTATCTTAACTTTTCAACTATCTATTGTTGTGAGAGACTGATCATGTACACTGATGTACACAAAGATTATGTACTTAAACACGGGAATTGTTGAAGGCCATAGTGAGTTATTATTTACAACCAGTATGGGAAATAGGTATTGTTGTGAGAGACTGATCATGTACACTGATGTACACAAAAATTATGTACTTAAACACGGGAATTGTTGAAGGCCATAGTGAGTTATTATTTACAACCAGTATGGGAAATAGGTATATTTGTTGAGATGCATAGTTTGGAAATTTGTATATATGTCTAGAAATAGTGTACATTTATCCCAGCTATAATCCTTTAGATTGGGTTTACTTGTAAAATGTGAGCTACATTATTACTTAACTGTAGTACTTCTGAGATGAAAATTAAGCGGAACTTATTTTTTCATAAATAATAGCATTATGTGTTTAAGTCGCGTTCATTTCAATTAACAATGGTTTTCAAACTTTCTGAAGCCATATAACTCTTATCTTACTCTTTCTGTAAGAGGTAGTGCTTTGAGTATGTATGCCAAATGGTAGTCATTCTCTCTCATATGGAACCTCATCAAGCTTTCAAAGAACTCTAGGGATCCACAGAACTCAGTTTTAATATTCCTGGCATATAACATTGTAAATCAAGACATCAACTTGAATATAATTTTTATGAAAAAACTATCAAAGTAAAAGTTATATAAATATTTCCTTGCTTTTAAACATTGCCCTTTTCATGATATTTTAATAATTTATCATTTTCCCTGCAGATGGCATGTGTCCCAACATAGAAATGATTCTGCAGGATTGTTTTTCATCTGCTGAAAACCCTTACAGCACTGCTATGTACTTAATGGCTAATAATGATACCTTTCTTCATTCTAAGAAGACTTCTCTAGCATTTTTTGGTAAGGATATTATTATTTTTTACATTTGAAGTGAATAGTTAATGCAGTAGTGTATAATGTTTTTATTGTTCTTAAATTTGCTATATTGTGGAATATAATTCAGAATGTATTACTGTATTTTACTGACCATAAGATGCTCTTTTTCCTTTGAAAATGCTGCCTAAAATGCTTCTATGTCTGTTCTGAAGGTGTAGCAGGACAACATCTCTGAGGAAAAGGATGCAAAAGATGAAAGATATCTTTATATTTGGTGTTATGACAATGTAATAAAGTCTGAGATAATATCAGTCATATGAACTGTGTCGTGACATAAAAATAACTGTTTTGTTACCAATCCCATGTCCTAATTTCTGGGAGAGTAACGGTGGCTCGAGTTTATCCCAATGTGGCCGTATTTGATATAACCAGCATTGTTGTTGTAAAAAAAAACTAGAAAGTATACGCTACCAGAAGGTTCAATATTTAGGGTTTAGGACAGGCCTGTCTAGTCTTTGAAGGCCAACGGGCCAACTTCAGCTAAAAATTTCAAGGCATGGGCAACATACTTTGTATTTATTTGTGTCAGCAAATTAATATTGTTAAAAAATAAAATGTATCTAAAAAGATGACGTTATTATGAGAAAGTGAGTTATTTTACTTCTTAGAATCCTTACATGAAATCCGACGTTGAATTTTGTCAGTTAACTTGGAATATGAAGGAATATATTTCATCTAATCTAGTCTCCTACTATCATTCAAATGCTTCTGTTAGAAATGATCTGATCTTGATTCATATATAATATCCATACTGTAATAGGTTCACTTTTGTTGTAAAAAATCATGGCTTCAGCCTAAGAGGGGAGTATTTTAAGTATCTCTGAGTATGTATTAGAGATAAAAGTTTTTACTGTGAGATCCTGATTTAAATGGAATATTTGTTTAAATTCAACTATTTTTAATTCTTACCTCGCTTGAAAATATTTGAAATTTCTCTGGCTGTATCATCTGAAAAAGGATTTGAATTGAATGTCACCAAACATTTTATATAGGTAATTTTAAATCTATGTCATAGGATCTCGTGAAACAAATCTGAGTTGTTGTCTTCTTGCCTCAAACATACCCTTGACATAATTTCAGTGGAAAAATGTTGATTTTCCAACCACAATTTCAGATACTTTTCAGGTTTAAATTGGTGAATAGGTGGCCCGTTGGAATTCAGGAACATTAACTTGAAGGTAAAGGGGCAGTTAGCATGTATAGCTCCAAATGCTAGGGTCGCAGGTTTGAATCCTGCCAAGGACATGGTCGTGCGTGTTTGTCCTTGTTATTGTTTTACGAATTTTAGTGTAATTGGCCCTGTGCTGTCTCTGAATTCTTGCAAATAAATAAAATAAATCAGCAGGGGTGCTCTCGAATCAGTAATTACATTATCTGTTAAACTAAACCCATGTTTGCATTAAGCTGTGGAACAAGGCAACATTGAAATCATTTTTAGAATGGGCTTCAAATTACCTGGCTCAACTTGAGCATGAGCATTTTCAGTCAAGTTAGTAAAGAGGGTATATGCTATTTGTTAAAAAATTATGGATGGTATATGGTATATACCACTGCTAGTGAATGTGTGCTTGCATTTTGCAAGCATTTTATCTCACCTTAAAGTAAAAATAAAAGCCGAAAAATAATTTTCAAACGCATAAGTTTGCATCTCTGCACCAAATTACCTGTTTTTCTGTTTTGAAAATATGGGGGTAAAAACAACCCCTAAAATGTATAATTGTAATTTTTTTTAGGTTTTCATCATTTGTTTCGAATACCTCACATTTGTGCAAAATATCATCCGTGTAGAACCTCTAGAAGTGCATTTATATAAATTTAATTGTTTAAATTTTATGAATTTTTAACAGCCACAATAATAAATTTTTCTAAAATTTTCAATGTTAGTTACTACCGGAGCATCATTCCCTACCTTGGTTAAAATTTTCAGCTTCCTGCACCTTCAGAAAGTACATAAGTATTAGTCAATTTGTTTAACATTATGAATTTTTTACAGCCAAATGAATAAACATATTGAAATTTCTCTAATCCTGTTTTCATTATTTGGCAAATTCTACAACTAGAAAAAATTTCAGCTTCATAGCACATATAGAAGTACCTAAACCATGAAATGTTAGTAAAATTGTTTATAATTTTTAACGGCCAAGAAAATAAACATTGTTGCAATTTTGCAATTTTTCCTCTGATTATTTTTTTTGATTCACCTATATGTTAAATTTCAGCTCCCAACTATTGTAGTTTGGGCTGGACATTAGTATCCTCCTATATCATTTATCCTATATCCTAAGTAAGGCCCGTCAATATATAATGGTATGGCCCTGGCTATAATGAGTTTCAGAGTTACACATAGTACGGTAATCAGTTAGTCGTGTATTTTATATAAATTTGTGGTTCCAATGCAATGGCTACATAAGAGAAGTTTTCTTACATGGCGTTTCAAATTAATATGATAAATTATGCTAGAGAACTTGGAAACAGGGCAGCTGTAAGAAATTTAGTCCTTCCCCAGCCAAGAAAATGATACTTGAATGGAGGAGGCAAAATGGATACAGCAGGAAGAAGAGGTAAAAAACGAAAACAAACCACAGAAAAAATGTAATTTCTGTTCCTGCAAAAATGGTTGTTTTTGAATCAAGAAGATGGGCGTCACACTGCATTACTGATATTTCTCGGGCAACTTCTTTATGCTACAGATTTATGAAGAGGGATAGCATAAGCATGTGTACTTAACTAGAATAGAAAATTAAGATTCTGCCTAAGTATGAAATTAAGATCCAAAACTTTGGGTTTAATGCAAGGGAAAAAATGTGTTTTTAACTTGGACAGATAGGCAATGCGGACAAAGTTCCCCTGACTTTTTATGTTCCATCAAACAAGGCTCTGGATGCTAAAATGATCACTTCTGACTATAAGAATACCCATAACTCTGTTGTTTTATAGTGTTATGCTAACGACACCAAGCTGCCTTCCTTGTTAATATTCAAGTGAAGTATGATTTCTAAAGATAAAATTCCACATGGAATTTTCATCCACGTTCATGCCAAAGGATGGTTGGACAAAAAAAGGAATGAAGTTATGACTAGAGAAAGTGTGGTCAAAATATCCAGGTAGCTCTCTAAAAATGCCTGCTCTGTTAATGTGTGACCAGTTCAGATCACACATAATGGAGGCAACAAAGGCATTGGCTAATGACAAGTTTAAGTTTACAAAGCCTTGGACTTAACTGGATCGACATTAAGAATGATTTTGAAAAATAAAGTCAAAATTAAAGAGCGTAGAAAGATATCAACTCTATTGAATGCTACAAAATTGAATAGAGCTAGGCCTTTGATTATGGTTGAGATGGAACAGCTCCTTATGCTTTTTATTGAAGACAATAATCAAATCCGGGTGCACGAATTAAACCTATTAATATTGATCCTTATGGAAAAAATTCCCTCGGTGAGGTTTCAGTTAGTGTTCTGTTTTCCAGGAACCAATTAAGAGCACTAAGTGAGGAATGCCTGTACTTGGTAACAAACTTAAGCATTCCTTCTCAGACAGTAATTAACAATTATTTACAGAGGTATCATTAAAAAAATTATAAAATGATTTCTTTTGTATGGTCCATATAGGTCTGTAACCTGCCCTTACAATTATAATGTAAACATAGGACCCAGTATCCGCAAAGTTTTCGCAGAATGTATCCCTCGCAGATAACGGGAGAGTGTACTTGGGAATGTGTTTTAAATATATGCAATAAAATTATCATCCCAAATTTTCCCTTAAAATATGGGTGCATCTTATGGTCTGGAAAATGTAGCAATTTATTAAAAATCTTGAGATACAGATTTTAGCTTTATTACTTATGCCTGTAATTCTTTTTTTTAAAGTTAAGATCATTATGAAAATGTGATCAATTGTGCATTTTCAGTAAACCAAGTATTTTTTTCAATTAATTTGTGTCAGACTATATTATAAAATCTATATTTCATAAAATATGCTGAAACGTTTGAAAATATTCAATTTAAAAAAATTATCAAATTTTTACTGTAAAGCACTTTGCAATTCTTAAATGCTGGTTTCTATTAATGCTCAATTTAGAAAAACCTTCACATAAAGCTTGTTTCTTGGACAGACTTTATTCATGCTGAATTTGTTTTCTATTTTATAAATACCTTGCGTTTTCTCACACCAACCTCCCAGTCAGCTTTGGCTGATGTTTTGCTGTTGCTCATTTTAGACCTGATATTTTCCATTCATCTGAGCCTAATGACTCCTAAAAATTTGTAATTAAAACACTGCAAGGTTCCAGAAATATGCTCCCCCACTTGGCACAGATGAGTTAAAGAAGGATGGTGGGGAGTAGATTTTTAGCCTAATTCATCATGAAATGAATTGCGGGGGAGTAGATTTTGTCATGTGGTGAGTAGGTTTTGGTTGTATTTTTTGTGCCCTGATACTTTCCTTATCAGCTTTTTGATATTGAAATGTTTATTCTTGAATCAGCTGTCCCCTGCTATACAAAAGGGATATGTTCCTTAAAAGTCTTCTATAAAGCAAAACTCCACATGTTGAATCATAGTTTCCCATCAATCTTGAATTGCAGGTTTCTGCAGCAAACAGCATTGTTAGAAAGCATTTTCAGGAGAGGCTGCATTGTGAGCATTTTCAACTCAACAAATTTTTCCCATGTTGCAGTGAGCATCTTCAGGAGTGACCTTAACTTGAAGTCACCAGCACCATTGCCTCTCAAAAGGAAGATTACACAATATTTAGAAGATTGGATACCTGTTGCCAATTTTTCTTCTTTCTAAAGAAATGTCCTGTTAGTTATCTTCCAGTGTCGCTCTGTCTCATCTACATTAAGTGTTTGTCTGAGCTTATACCCATCTTCCTCTTTTATTTTCTGTTGCAGCTCACGGTATGCAAGTTCAATCTCCATGCCAGCACTAAAAGTCTCTCCTGTCATCTTCAGGTGATGATAACTATACCTCTTTTAAAATCTCTCTAGCCACATTTAACAAGCACTAAAAGTCTCCTCTGTTGGGTTGTGGCCTTGCTTATTCTTCAAATCATTAAGTAAACTTAGAGCATTCTCATGAATTGTAGTGCTCATGATTGAAGAATCACCACGTCTATCCAAAGACTTAAGTTGTATTTGTCGTGTCACTTCTTTGCCTTGTTAACATTTTAGTACTTAAATCTGTTGCAGCCTTTGCATTTTCCCTAAGTTTATCTCTATTTTATGGCACTAACTGTTGAGGTTGTAAGACCTAAATCTTTTGATATTTTGCTTAGTTTTCATCAGAATCAAATCTACTTAAAACTTAAATTTTTACTGCTATACTTATGGCCTGACAAGTTCTCTTTGGTTTTCTTTTGCACTTCCAACTGTCTTTACAGTCATCTTGAATGAGCATTTGCCCTTCACAGCACAAAACACAGAAAATTCTACTGCAGTGTCACTATCAAAGAATTTCTGAATTGAGTGAGATAAGGTTTTGAACAAGTGCCAGGGATTCTTTGCACTAAGAAGGTTCTTCCCTGATTACTGTAAATTCACAACTCACTGGAGCCAGTTTTCCCCAGCATATTAGCATGATTTTATACCATAGAGTTGTAATAAATGACATATATTTAATACATTGATTATATTGTGTTAACTCATCAATTAGTATAATTGTTAACAAAAACAGTGTTTGTGTGTTTACATTTATGTATTATAAATAGAAATAGAAAATAGTAGTTATACAAAAATGTCATTGTCGAAAAGTTGTGGAATTTTGTTTTTATATCTTGAAAAATTAATCCTTAGTTTATGAATTCCATAACTGTAACTTTCTGTTAAGCGAATGTTCATATATCGAGGGATTACTGTAGTTGACACTTATAGTAAAGTGTTAATCTCCATCATGGGTAGGAGTTAATGTTAATGATCAACAGTGTCATGTGCAGCCTTTATTGCCATATTAGCTGAAAAGGTTGATAGGTTGTCTGAAGATTGCAGTTTACCATATTATAGTCTTTAAAAGCTCCCCTTCATATGTCACACATTAATAGTGTAGCTTAAATTTTCTCAATTTCTTTAGATTTATTTTGACTGAAGGGGGATAAGATTCAGTTGTTTTAATTGTGTAATCTATATAAATATTTTGAAGAATGTTTGTGTGTTTGTGCATTTATAGTGCAACAACTACAAAACATAGAAGCAAGAAGAAGGTGCCGTTTTAACCATAATAAAACTACATTTTTTATATGAAAATGTTTTTCTCTTTTAATTTTTCCCATTTAAATAACACGGGAATGAGAGTATTGTTGGATTAACAATTTACATGACAACCGTTATAAACAATACATAATATTAACTAAAAGAAATAATATATACCTAATATAAACTAAAAGAAATAATATATACCTAATGTAAACTAAAGTAGCAAAGAAACAAAGTGTGGCATAGAGTTCTCCAAAGCAAACTTTTTAAAACTACGTAAGTAACTTAAATAATTAGATGTAGATTTTCCACAAATTGTGATTTTCAAACCTTTGAAGATATCCTCACAAAACTTCGCATAGGTAAATAATTTTATCCTTCAGGTAACATATGCTAGATGGCCGTAAAATTTGGGGGTGGGGAGGGTGTGCTTAATTCAATAATTATTTTCCCATAAGTTTACACGCAATTTTCGATTTTTCAGAGTGCAAGATTTTCTTCTTTCATTCATCTAAATAGGTAATTGTGAACAGGTTTTCTTCTTTTTTGCTTTATTTGACAGTTAATACTGTGTACTATCTTATTCTTACGATGTTTACATGTTACACGGTCGACGTTTTAGATTCATTAAATCCGTTGAAATTCAACGGGCAGTTCTGCTAGTTTAATCATATTTCATTGTTTTCCACTACATTATTACTGCATGGTTAGTCAACATTTTGTGACATTTATTTTATGAATCATTATAGGCTGATTGTGTCAATTTCCTGCCTGTTGTATGTCTAATTGGATTCATTGAACCAGATTTTTTTACTGAGACATTGTTTCTTTTCAGTGATGATGACATTAAAAAATTGGTTAATAGATAAAGAAAACAAT
Source organism: Uropetala carovei (assembly GCA_036926305.1). Classification (NCBI taxonomy): domain Eukaryota; kingdom Metazoa; phylum Arthropoda; class Insecta; order Odonata; family Petaluridae; genus Uropetala; species Uropetala carovei. Next base: position 1,728,987 of record JAXCHB010000105.1, on the reverse strand, counting down.
TTAAAATCGTGTTTGACAACAGATGTTAAATTAAATGCTTTCATTGTTGTGAATGCACAAAAAAATGTCCCCTTAATAAAGATTGTAATTGAAATATATCACCTCATATCTGATAAGGAACTATTTCTGCCTTACATCAAGGAACAAATTTCATCTCAGAAGTTTAAGCAAGTGAGTTTTCTTCATCTTCTATTATTTTTTATTGTACCTATTTTGATAAGAGATACTGCACCTCATATTTGAAAAATAAGTTGTTTGGTTTATATTTTAAACTTAAGACCTAAAATAACTATTTTATAATTAATCATTTGAAAACTACCAAGCTGTGGAAACCAAATGGTACCAAGTTCATCGCATAAAATTTTTAATGGTTTATGCCATATACTGATAATCATTCCTCATCTCATATCATTTAAATTTATTAACATGAGAGTTAGAAAGCATCAAGAATACAAGCAAAGAAATTATCATAAATAAATTTACTGTGGACTTACTTATTTTTGTAAATGATTTCAAAGTAATAATTTTCTTAATGAAATTTATTTGTTGCAGGCTTGTCAGTCTGCTACTCTGTTGAAGCTCCATAATTATTTTACCATCAATGACTTTTTAGTTCAACTTATTTTACAAGATAAACTGACTGTTGTTGAAGATTTTCTTCTTGAAAGCCCAGAGCACCAAAAAAAGATTGTTTTATTCTTGGATGAATTAGTAGGAAAAGAAAATATTAAGGAAGCAATGCAGTGCATTGCAGAGTAAGTTGTAAAGCAGAGATATTTTCTTTATGCATTAGTTTTTCAAATAATATAAAATAATTGATGCGTTACATTTTAAATAGCTGACACAATTATTGCCCTACACTAGTAGAGAGCCTATGGAAAATTTTGAGGAAAGTTAAAAAATGTCATATGTTGGTGAACCGACATGTTTCTCACGATAGATTATTATAATATGAGACGAAAATGTGGAGGTATCCATCAGACCGGCATTTTTCTCGTGGGCCCCAGGCATTACCATAGCGATCGCCTGCAAAATCTGATGTTTGTAACTCTTCCACCAATAATAATATTTCCTTTTCCTTTTTGCCATGATTACGTAATATTTTACATGCCACATCCTGTGTGTTGAATCGCCCAGCCCTTTATTGAATTCTTAGTCAATTTTAACGATTATCTCACATTTTTAGATTTTTCCGATTTTTTTCTTACATATAAGCTGCATCCTCATTCTGGAAACGAAAAAATTGTGGCTTATATACAAGTAAATATGGTATATTTTCAAAATTTTTAAACTTACCGATCTTTTCAATCAATAATCAACTTACTTCATGTTATTTTTTAACCACTGATGAATCTTATGCCCTTGTTCAAAAAAATCTGTTTTTATGAATAAAAAATTTTAAAAAAAGGGCCTTATTTTTAGGGATTTGTCTTATATGTGGATGCGGCTTATACTCCGGAAAATACAGTAAATATTTTGAGTAGCGTTTCAAGTATCTCATATTTCTCTTATTTTTATACTTAATATGTGATAATTATAAATATCAGTAAATATTAAATAACAAGATAGAGGTGTAAAATCTGTAAAAATATAGTTTCAACCTCTGAGATGAATGCATTTCTTTACTGCCATAATTAATTTACACTCCCTGTGAAAGACCATGGTATGAGTAATAGTGTAATTTAAAATGCAAATTTTCATGCTAGCTCAAGTCACTTATTTTAATTGTATTTAAATGGAAAGTTTTGCTGTTCCTTGTTGGTTAAGTGCTGTTATCTACCAAATGAAATCAAACTCACTGTAACTTTCCACATCTAATATATAAAATTGACTTCGTTGTCGTCGTCGTCGGTGGGAAACTCTGTTATGCTATTTTTAACAAACTTTCTGAGTAGCTAGAAGATTGACAGTTGGTAGGAATGTTCAGTTCTTAAAGTAGAAGCCATTTACGAAAAAGAATTTCCAAAATCGACCCGGGTTCGATTCCTGAGAATGATTTCCATTCCTCATGAGATAACATGGAAAAATCGATATTTTGATCTGCAACCTTATTTTATTTTGCTTATTAAAATACGCATATTTGACCTACGATTTTCGGACTTGGACTGTATTAAAGAAAAATAAATGCAGTTTCTTATTCTTATCGTCTTTTATCGCTTTCAAATCTAAATCTTTTGAATTTAACGTTTTAATATCATATTTTGACAAAATTTAGTGTTTTTTACATGAAGTTGCCTTGCCAACCGATTACGTTGTTAAACTCAAAATCCTATTACTCGCACGTATGCTCACGTTCTCTCCGGACCTCCATGGACCCTTCCGGCCCAATTCATAGGTATCAGAGATATCTCAGAATTAGTTTTTACTTTCTCCAATATGTGTATTATAGAGAAAGTATTGTTTTCATGAAAAAATTCTAAATCTAGATTTCAACGGAAATACACGTTTTGAGGTGCGCCAAGGGAGAAATGATTGTATTACCATATAATACATAATTTTATTCGCCAAAGACGTCAGGCATAATCCGGGCATCGCTGGGTACTTTTGGCTAGTTAATTAATATTGATAAATGGTTTCACAAAAATTTCATTATGAGGACTGATGTTACTGTGTTATGAATATAAATTATAGTGGATATTTACATAGTTTGATTCAGTTTGTATCATGTTGTTCCTCAAAGTGAATCCATCTTTGATTAACTATATCTGTTATCTAGCAAATGAAAAATTAGTTATTTATACTTGAAAACTACATTTTCATCATGATACATCTTGCTCTTACATCATCACAAAATTATCTTGTTACCTGATTATGATGTAGTAGTGAATTTTGTCATGATTTATTAGATTTATTATTAAGCTTTGATTGTCCTATGAAGATGTGAACTAAATCTTTTGAGTTAAACCTCAAATTGTGAATTAGAAAATGTAGACAATTTTAGTAATTGTTATCATGATGAAATATTCTGCCTTTGCCGCAGTGTTTTTTCTGTAAATTTTAGTATTGTTTGTTTTTGTATATGTCAATAAGCTATGTTTTGCTCATATGCTAGTAATTAAAAATTATATTGTTTCATGTGTTATATTTTCAGAGGATTGAAAGTTACTGATGCAAAGGTGTACAAATTCAACCATAAATGTTTAAGCAAATTGGTTAGTCGATATGTCAAAGATTTCAATATTCCTTCAGAAGTTTGTCCTCATCACTTTCACCAGCAACAAAAGAAGGCTTTGGGTTTTGTTATTTGGAAAAGATATGTTGATAAAACACTGGGTAAGATGGAACTGAGAGTTTAATGTGCACAATTAGTGAATTATCTCTATTTAGTATGAATGATTTTTTTTCAGAGGGAGAATGTTGGAAAGAGATGATGCTTGATATAGTGAAAGATAATCCATCAATTCAGTATCACTTAATTCATATGCTTGTTGAATATTGTGATGTAGATGAAGCATTTTATTGGTCTAAGCATTTTGAGCTGGATAAAGATAAGATACCTGTCATTGTGAAGCATTATTATGAAGATGATAATGCTCGGTGAGTGTGGACTTTTAAATTAATACTTAATATTAATTGTTACTTTCTATGATTAATTTATTAACAGGAGAAGTTACTGGCTCTTACACAATCCATAAACCTAACATCCCTAGCTGCCTCATTGACTCGAGCTTTTACTGTCCCATGGAACTCATCTCTGCATTTATGGACTTACACCTATAACTTTTCATCTGTCAATTTCCATCCTTCATCCATGACACTAAATAAAGTCGTTTGTCTGTCTGACTAACCACTTCCTCCAACACCTCAAATACCTCCTCTCCACCCTAACACTATTTTTGCCACTATCGACAGTAGCTCCCTCGTCACAAATATCCTCCACAGTCACAGACTTTTTGCCCGTAGAAAACTCCTGGGCTCAAGACCACCCAATGTTAGACCTTCCTTCCATTTCATAATGGACTTGGCAGAAATGGTGCTCAAAAAGAGCAACTTCTTTTCAGTAGATGCCAAATAAGAGGTACTGTGATGGGTACTTATATGACACCCTCATATGCCAATTGCTACCTAGGTGAATGGTAGAGTCACTTCCTTGATTTACCTCACAGAGCATTATTGTGGCTAAGATAGATCAACAATATCTTCCTCATTTGGACGCATTGACCTGACTCTCTCCAATCTTTTTTTTTGTGCCTCTCCTCTCATCCCATGCTCTCCTTCATCCACATCCAGATGTTGACCACTACATCCAAGATAGAAAAATCAGCAGCTGCCTTCACATCAAACTTACCACAGCATCCAGTACCTCCACCATGAAAGCTATCATACCTTACATACCAAAGTTTCTATCCCCTATGCCCTAGCCTAGCCTGTCATAGATAAATGATCTGCTCAGATAGGGGGTCACTTGCATTTACCTTTCCTGTTCTCTCTTCACCGTAAATATTGTTTATTTAAAAAATAATTTTAGTAACGTCTTAAAGTTTGAATTTCTTACTTCCTCAGAACTGTTATTGAAGAAGAATCATGGGATAATGATGAAGAAGAATCTTGGGACAATCCTTCCTCTTCTTCAGATGCACTTCCAGCTTAGTAAGCAATGCATTTATTATCTCTACAATTTTATTGAAGCATTTTAAATTTTTATCAATTGGAAATTAGCTTGTTCTCAATTACTTAAGTAGAGAAAATACTAATCCATCTTGTTATTGTTGAGTTGCTCTCTCTTATGAACAATTGAGTTTGTGCATTGAATTGCCATGATACCTTTGTTACTGTGAGACTGTAAAGAAATGATTTTTTGTGGTTTTTATCAAAAATATATATCTATAGCAATATTAATTTTTAAGTGATCATATTATTTCTTAGGAAGAACATTTAGTAAATATATATAGAGAAGTTGTTTGAGATGGAGTTATAATGGATGTGCACATAAACTCAGAAAGGGAGATGCAAACCTTGTGTTTATATTTTATTAGGAAAGCTTTTACTATGGGCTAAAAATCCTTAGGTCCGAAAAATTTTTTCGGCCCTAAATTTTTGAACACATACATTTATTGTGTTTACATAATATTTTTGGCGTAATTTATTTAGAACTTGTAACATTTCTTACACGGTTTAATTAATTATTGTATATGAAAATAATCTTCATAGCAAATTAAGTAAACAAGAAAGTAATATGTAAATATGTTTAATTTGCTTTCCTATGCACACAGAACATAGTAAATGAAAGGAACTGGTTTATATAAGATGAAGAAATGAACTTAAATATGTTTAAGGAATGAATGTGAACAAAGATTACTACTGGTCATTCCAAGTGAGGTATATTTTAAGTAATTTTTTATTGTTGTAATAATTAATAATGATTATAAAATAACCGGTAAATCACAAATTCAGCATTTCCTTGACACACATTTACTCAAGTTAGGTATGTTTTAAATAATTTTTGATTGTCTTATTTATATCTACAAAGTTATAAAAGATGAAAAGCTGAAACTTTGAGTGTATATTTTCACACTGATTTCACTTATTTTTGAAAAGTTTAAATTTTTTATAATTTACAGAGGTTGATAGAGAAACATTCAAAATTTTAATACACAATTGACTGCGTTCTAAACTTGTTATTTTGAAAGCATCATTTATACAAGAAAGTACATTTTTATGTAAAATATGTAAATATGTTTATTTAGAATGATGATGCACAATACAATGTTAACATTAACCTTCTCTCATTTAAACATTAACCTTACCTACATGTGGTGCCTACTGTTATAAAACAAACAAGGCTCTATTGACCAAACGTGGTGGTGTGACTGCATGGAAAATAAAAAATGCATTAATTTTATCCATGATCAAGAATAACACTATTTCTTTGTTAATTGATACTATTTTTGCAGTATCCCTACCAGTATGGAGCCCGTAAGCCATAGTAGCACCTCATCAGCACATTATTAGTAAGTACACTTTTATTCTTTTGTGTATTATCTATATCAAGACAAGAAAATGCAAGGTTAGATGTGACAAGATGACAGCTGGCTGCTTTTACACTGACAGACAGGGAGGACTGGTCTGATGGGATACCAGGAATTTCCTGGTGAGAATTCGTCTGAGTGGGTTGTACAAGGTCTTAACAGCAGCCTACAAATTCATATCCCCGGATTTTTAAAATCTTTCTGATAATATACAGTATAGAACCTTTTATCCAGATTCCATTTATCCGGAAATCCAGTTAACCGGTTATTTTTAAAAAATAATTTATTTTTCCAAAATTTGCTAGGAGAAAGAAAGTTAAATTTAGAACTTCGCTAGTAATTTGGGTAAGCTGTGGTGAACAAGTACAAGTGAACACATAATTTGGAAGAGAACAAGGAATGTATAGTGGAAAGTATCTGATTACATGAGCCGGCTAGGAAAATCATGGGGCCAGGTCAGTGGCGTAGCTAGGGTCTTTGGCACCCGGGGGCAAGGTATTGTTTTGGCGCCCCTAAGGGGGGGTTATATTTCCAGTCTGGCCCATATGACCTTTTTTCTTGTCACCAAGTTCCAGGGAGAGGGGTTTACGGGGTCTTCTGTACTCAATTTAGCGTGTTGGCATCTTTAGGCAATTCTGTTTTGCTAACCCATTGGGGTGGCTCTGGGAAACTCAAGCATGAAACAACATATTTGAATGAGAAATTTGTACGAATAAGGCTAGATGGTAGGAGATACCTCAACTCAATTGCAAACCCCCTGGACCGTCGGCTCAACATTGTTTACAAGTGAGATCCAGTCTAGGAAATATATAGGCAAAACAAGAGTGTAACTCGAAGAATGAGCAATAACCCCAGACTTCGGATGAGACATGAAGAGGTGGCAACCTGGGTTGCCACCTAAAATTCGTCAATGACCCGGAGATTTCATAATCTGACTTGGAGATTTCCTAATTTAACCCGGATATTCTCATAGATGAATAAATTGATGTACGTTTACTGTTTTTAAATGTTTGATAGAAATGTGAATGTGATGAGCCATATTTTGTCGCTCTCTCATGCAACTTGGCGGCTCCCTCGAACACCAACAAAAGATTGCAGTGGTACCTACTTTATTACAGTGCCACCAATCCAATATCACCAAATAAATGTAGTAATCAGAGCTACGAGCTATTCGCTGAGATTCAGAATTTTCGTTGCCATAGTTATGGTGGTAGCAAATACACCTAAATGTGAGTCACCCACAAAGTTTTTAGCTGCTGATGCGATAAGATTTTTTCCATGCGTGCTTCACAAATTAGATGTTTCTTCTAATTGTAAGATTCTAAAGGCTCCTGTGTTTGTAAACTAAAACTAAATGTGCTGACCGAAGAGAAAATGTAATATCGAGGCCCTTGAGACTGTTTGCTTCATAGAGAGCATTCTGACTTATTTATGCGTACATGTGACAATATAGAAGTTTGGTATTAGACTTTGGACAAATCCCAAGTGATAGATATGGTCTGTAATAAGCACCATCAATTTTAAGGCCTTCTGAAGGATATTTTCAAAACATCGTAGCTAATCTTGGTGCCTTGAATTGTGGAGTGTCTAGGGTGATCACATATGATTGACTATTTTAAGAGACAGATCCTTAAAAAAAACCGGACTATTAAAAATTTTACAGGACTTTTTTTTAGCTTTGAAATTAAGACAAAAAATATTCTTTGAAAGTATATAAGAAAAAATTATATTTTTTTACAGAAAATCTACACAAGATAAACGCCTAGCAAATAAAATGAACAAAACAATTATTCTTGAACAATAAAACTAAATTGCACACAATACTAAGAACATATTCACAAAGAATAGTTTTTGTCACAGTAAGAAATAAACAATATTTCTTGTTAGATTTTTTGCGCTTCAGAAGATCTTCATTAGTAAGAACATAATTATAAAAGTCTTTACAAGAAAGATAGTTGCTTTTCACCTGCAGCTCTGCTTTTGCTGCAGTTATGTAAAATCTGTTTCTATTGTCATTCCATTTATTACGACATAAAGAAAATATTCTTTCCACAAGAGCTTTAGAAACTGGTACTGACTTAATAGTTTGCATCAGCTTAAAAATTATTTTTTCGCAAGATTTTAATATAACATTCTGTTTATATAGGAGAGATGAAATCTCGTTTGTAACTTTTTGTAAAAGTGGGTTTATTTTTATAAACTCTTCATACATTACATTAATTAAGTGCTCGAAATGGAAAATATTACGAAACGGAACTCTCGGGAGGAAAATATTACAATTCGAAACTAATCGTCGATATTTTTGATACATGTGCAGTCTGGGTTCATTCCGACTCATTCCGAGCATTACAATAATTACATTAAAATACGGGTAATGTGGTTACCCTAAGTTTATCTGAAGTAATATCTATTTTCATAAAAAAATATGGGACAAAGTATTGATTTCACACGGGACACAGGACGTTTAAGGAAAAATGGGCATCCCATAAAATATGGAACATGTGGTCACTCTGTTCCATGTATGCTGTTGACCCAGAGAATTTTACTCTTAACCTGGAGACTAGTCCCAAATGTTTTTCTCTGACCCACTTACGATTGCCATTTCTTAAGTTTCAGGAACCATCTAAACGTAAACAAACTACGGTACCACTATATCCTAAAGATAAATGAAACGGTGATTCATTGCATCTCGGGCCAGTTCCCAGAAACATTTTTGATGACTCGCACCTCTTTTGTTTTAATCCAATAGGATATTACTTTACTCCTCGACCTCCTAGTGGATCTGCTTTCACCGATAAAATTCGGTCCGTGAGTTTGCGCTCCTTAAGTCCTGCACCCAGGGACAACTGCCCCTTGCTATGCCTCTGGGCCTGGTACAAAGTGTGCACATCAAACATTTTTAATAGTAAATTTTAATAAATAAAGCAGTTTTTCTTGCTATGCCACGTCAGTATTTTTTCAGATTTTCTTTAAAAATGCGTGTACTTTATAAGTATGACAAATGTTTTTTAGAGAGCTCTTTAAGTGCGGGGCCTGGTGCAGTTGCACCGTTCTCACTGCCATCAAGCCTACCCTGCCGATTACTATAGTATTACTATTCAGTACAGGCAGTGATTAGCTGGAATAAAATTAAGAACCGGCTTTCTAAAAAAGAAAAAAAGTCGAGGAAATGTGGATAAGGATGGCAGGGGGAGGCCTATATGCCAGGGGCACCAGATCACTCTATGTTAGTAATACTGTTACTCTAGCTTAACAAGTTTCCTTTTTGTAATGTATTCCATTTCATACACTGTCAGTAATTGAATGTCAGATAGGGCAAAATGTACTTGAAAGGACAAAATCAATAATTTTCTAAAAATTTAAAAAATCAGCTCACAAATTCAGAGAAAAATTAACAACCAGCTCCCGTGAGCCGGCTTCAGCTCATCACTGAGTACAGGTATGTATGAAACGGAATGTACATTCTGGTAGTGGAACTGAAAACAGTGGCCACGAAATAACTGATAGAACATTTACAATCAAGTTAAATTTTGATTTATTCCTTATGTACTACGATGAAGAAAAGTAAAGAAAAATTTTTTATATTATTTTTATTAAATGAAGTTAACAAAACAGTATTACTAAATGTCTGACAAGACAACAATATTATCAACACATGCAACGGACCAGAACACCGTTCCAGTGAGTTCTAGCTCTTTCCGAACATTGTTTATGAGTATATTCTAGATAACCGGAAATTCCAGATAACTGGCTATCCCCATATCCCAAGCTTGCTGAATATAAGGTTCTATACTGTAATTACAAAATTTTGCTGCATAAATTCCTCTTAGGCCGTGCATCAGGCTGCCGCACTGCATCACCTGCTACGTGACACCATGGGTCCAGCCAAAGCCATCTCATTAAAGTCATGAAGTCTAAACATACCTAAATATACAATCTATAAGAGATGCCCTTCTAAAGTATATCTCAATTCTATGGTCCACTGTTAGTTTAGTTCACTCGTGTGTGTATAAGTTATGTGATCTCGCTTATAGTCTCAATCTTACTGGTGTCAATCCTGTAAACTAAGGCAGTACGGTATTTAAAAAAAAAATTAATAAACTTCATTAAAGGTAAAGGGAGCAGACTCGTCTATGGCACCTAATCAGCTACCTCTTATAATAGGCTAGACTTAACCCTCCGTGACTCGCGCGGGATGCTGTGGACACCCTAGTCTGTGCTCTGGGGTGGCATTCTGTTTAGTTTAGGTTTTATGACCCCTACCCTTCGGTAGCTGGAGTGAAAGATGTTCTGAACCTTTCCCGTACAAATCTTTTAGTTTTACCCAGCTTTCCTCTGAGTTCGGACGCTTTTTTTCTGACGGTGCACTCTTGTGTGTGGCAGAAGTAACAAAGCTTTCGTTTGCGTTTTTGCGGATCACGGAATTTTGCGAAGCTTTTTGTTTAGTTAGTGTATTTGCATTGTGGAGTGTCTTCTGAAAATCTTCTAGTACTTTGGTCATCATATTATGTTAGATAAGGTTCGTAAATATACTTATTTTTCCAAAAATTTATTTCTATTTTGAAGCAGATTTCATTTTATATATTTGAATTAGTTCAGTATTGCTCTGCTTATTGGTAAAACTTCTGAAGAAGAAGTATGGGATTCCTATGATGGGTCTTCCGAAGACTTACTACATGAATCAGAACATGTAACAAGCAGTGAGCAAGATGTTAGTGATCTGGATGATGAAATTGCATGTCGTACGGAAGAACGCATCCTTATCGGAAAAGACAATGTTACGAAGTGGAGTTTGGAGCAACCACGACGTAATGTTAGAACACCCGCACATATAATATCGTGTCTCAAGCTCCTGGTTTCAAGGGAAGCAAGGAAGATATAAAAATCCCTGTGGACTGCTTCAGAATTATGTTTGATAAGGAGATTTTAGAGTTTATTGTTAATTGTACGAATATACAAATTTCAAAAGTTGCAGTAAAATTTTCACACGAAAGGGATGCAAAGTAAACAGATGAAATGGAGATAACGTGTCTTATAGGGCTCCTTTATTATTTGGGCGCAAATAGATCTGGTCGCCAAAATATAAAAGATTTATGGGATCGGAACGGATTAGGTGTGGAAATATTTCATGCATCCTTGAGTTATCAACGTTTTAAATTTTTATTGCAGTGCTTGCGTTTTGACAATGTAAATGATAGGGCAGTTAGGCAAGAAACTGATAAATTAGCAGCCATTCGGAATGTTTCTGAATTGATTGTTTGCAAATTTCAAGACTGTTATACAATAAGAGAGTTTGCGACTGTGGATGAACAATTAGTTTCTTTTCGAGGCAAGTGTTCTTTCCATCAGTATATACCAAGTAAACCAGCTAAATACGGGATAAAAATATTTGCCCTTGTGGATGCATGCATTTACTATACGCTGAATTTAGAGGTGTATGTTGGGACTCAACCTCAAGGGCCATATAAGCTAGACAATAGTCCAAGGGTTGTAAAACGCCTTGTTGTCCCACTTTTGAGGATGGGAAGGAACTTAACCTCTGACAATTGGTCTGTAAGCATGCTGCTTGCAGAGGATTTGCTGAAAAATAATATTATGCAGGTGGGAACTGTTCGAAAAAATGAGGGAACTGCCACTGCAGATGGTGAATGTGAAGAGCAGGGAAGAGTACAGTAGCATGTTTGCATTAAAAAATAACGTGACTCTTGTATCATATATCCCTAAGAAGGGTAAAAATGTCATTGTGCTATCAGTTATGCATAATGAAGTTAACATAGACAGCTCAGCTGGAGAAAAAAGAAAGCCAAAGATGATAACATTTTATAATTCGACGAAAGGCGGTGTTGATACAATTGATAAGATGTGTGACGTATAATACTGCTAGGAATACAAGATGATGGCCACTTGTTATTTCTTATCATCTACTAAACACACTGAGAATCAACGCATTTATTATCCACAGAAATATTTATCCTGAAAAAAATGAATCGGTGAACATTCTTACGTGAAATAGCGAGGGAATTAACAAGGCCATACATGGTAAGAAGAAGTTCCATGACAATGTTGCCTTTGCCATTGAAGAGAAAGATAGAGGAATATGAAGAACCTTCGACAGCAGGAACGCAGGAGAAGACAAAAAAAGGGAATAGCAGACGATGTGTAGTTTGTCCTAGAACGAAAGATATTAAAACAAAATTTTATTGTGAATCTTGCGAAAGATGGATGTGTGCTAACCATATGATGAAAATTTGCCCAGATTGTTTTAAAAATGTAAAAGAATAATTTGTGTTTGAAAAAATAACCTAAATATATTCAAAAATGCTTTTTTATGATAAATGAAAATAATATACATAAAGAACTGTTTTAATTCATTGATAAATTATCCCTGTCATTCCAAAAATACTAAAACAATAAAAAAAGAAACATTTGAGAGGAAAAAATGCAATTAAATTCGAAAAAAATGGTGGGGTGTCAGGGACACCCCGCACGAGTCTTCACATTCGAATATGGCGCGCGAGTCCTGCAGGGTTAGATTACTCTTGCATATAAAAATTTTGGTTATCAATAACCTAATTAAGTACACTATTTTTTTGCAGGATACACTCATGAAAAGTAGTACTGGTTTGAGCTAAAGATACACACCCCTAAATATGTAAAAAAGAATTAAAGTGCAAGTCAGTTGGGAGAAACTGAAAAAGAAAAAAGAAGTGCTCTTACAAGCTGAATCTGAAAAATATTAGAAACTAATGGACATTTTTTTAACACCACTTCTCAAGCATGTCATTCTACAACTGTGACCATCCAATCTTCTCTCTAGTTATTACTGGATGAGAATTTTGATACAAGCACTACACATGTCGTTAGCCCTTCTGAGTCAGGTGAAACACAAACACTCGATTCCACAACTGTAACTGGACAGTCTTCACATTCCCAGTCGCCATCATCACTGATAAATAAGAAAGCAAACATTACTGTCATCGTTGTTCCAGCCATTCTATCAACTTCAAAATGTTCTGGTAATTGTGTGCTCAAAACCTTACAGTTATTAAATTTCCAAACTTTCACTGGTAACATTAATGATTTTGCTTCTGCCACACTCATCCCTATCTTCAGTTGAAGATGAGGATACTGAATGAGAAAGTATTTACTTTTTGCATCCAAAACAGGAAAATCTAAATAATTTTCATTTTCATCCTAAACAACCGGATTTCACCTAACAGCTAAACTCCAGAAAAATATATTGTCGACAAGATGGTCTACATCATCATTGGTAGATATATAGGTAATTCTGAGATTGAAAATTTATTTTGTTTTTCTTTTCTTACATTTTGCAATGTTTTGGATAATTATTTGTTTATCACTGGATAACACTAAACACATTTAACAGAGAATTTTAGAACATAAAATGTCTGCACTTCATGGAAACTGCACCGAAACATACATTTTAAAAATTAATAACAGGGACCTGTTAAGTTTATTTACAAAAAGAAATCTGAAAACTCAAAATGCTGTTGTCAAATTATACACAGGATAATTGAAATGATAAAAATAATCAGAAAACATGGACTCAGCTACAGAGGAAAGACAAATGAGACAGCATATACGTTACTCAACAAAAATCTTTATCACGGTAAAAATTCTTTAATGCAAAAAAAAACCCCAATAGAGGGCCATTCTCGACAAATTTCCAAAGACTATTTTGGTAGCCAGTTCACCCCTGCTGACAGACCTCTTTCACAATGATTAGTTAGTCTGAGACAAAATTTCAAACAAGAGGAAGTGTATTTTTCTGCACTGCAATTTTGATGTGATGGTTTCCTTTTCCATAGCAATCAAAATGTGTATATAAAATAGAGGTTCCAAGATTACCTATAAACTACTCTCTCCAGTGGTTTTCCCTGATTTGGTCAAAAGTCACCAGCAGAATGCATTCTGAGCATCTTCTTTTGACCACATCTTGCAACCATTATTTTTAAAATATTATGGAGGGATATCATATGATCAATAGAAGAATATAAACTGCTGCTTATAGATAGTGCTTAATAAATTATATTAAAAAGATTATTGACAAATGCTTAGCCAACTATCCTTCACTTTTTCATGTCTCAACAAAGAACCTTGATCCTCTTCATCTACTTAAATTGTAATTTAAATAGTGAACTTCAGCTATTGGAGTGTGGTAAAAGTCTTAAGGAAAAGGATCATTTTAAACCAAGTTATAAATTAAATAGCTGAAATGTCAAAAACAAGGAATTTAAAGAATGAAAATATGCCATCTGCTACAAAAACATCAGAAGTGGAAAAATGAAAACTTACTCAAAAAACAATGTAGACTGCCCCTTAAAAGATTACAGGCTTATCTTTCTGTGGTTGTTCCCTTCATATGTTGAAAGTGAAATTTTTTGCCAACGATGGACACACACTTAGTGTAGAGATATGGAATGCAGACTTCCATGTAGATATATGCTTTTTATACCACAATATTGATTATAATATGTTCATTGTCCATGGCATATTGTATTGTGAGTTTGGCCAGATATATCAGAGCCACTGAACATGTTAAGTCAAGATATCATTTTGAAAATGTGCTACATTTGGCTGCTATTTCCATTAGGATTTATTCTTATCTACCAAAAGATATTATGTACTTCTTTTATTAAACTGCATGTTAATTGTGTTTTAACATTTCAGTAACAGCTACGCATGTGAAGATGACTGGGACTTTGAAACTTCCACAGGGTCGGCCTCATACAGCATGTAAGCATAAATAGTACATTTACTTGCTTTCAAATTTGCATATACAGTAGGTCCTCGACTTATGAATGTCTGACTTACGAACATCAATACTTATGAACGAAGGTCCATGAAGCATTAATTCAATCGGGAATACGAGTCCCAACTCGCACATACGAATTAGCCTTTTCTCTCAGGAATTACTTGAGATGGCGGAGCGTGGCGTCAACCCTCTGCAGGAAGTTCTTCGACACAATAATCCATTACACTCAAAGTTCTAAGTTACTTGCTCATTAGATGATCGGGAGGATAATGAAAAATGATTTAAATTTAAAATAGCATTTTTTTCTATTATTATTCATAGCAAATGTACAATATTTCAGTTTAATTTTGGGTTAAATAGACTTTTGTGTACTGACTTTGGAATCTGACCACTATTTATAAAAAATCTATGGTTCCAAGTTCCAAACAAAAGACTTACGAACACACTTTTGGAACGCAATCCGTTCATAAGTTGAGGACCTACTGTACTTTGTTGAGTATATGGATAAGCAAATTTCAATTTGTGCTAGATCAAATTCAAATAGTCTGTCGCAGCCCCACTTCACGGCACTCACTCGTGTGAAGTCGTGCTCGAACAAAGTCATGCACTGATCGACGATGCTCTTGCAGCTCCTCTTATAGATCAAACCCATAATAGTGCATGTTGAGTTTTCTGCAATTTATATATCATTATATACAGTGATGAGCTGAAGCTGGCTCCCGCCAGCTCGCGTGAGCCTGTTGTTAATTTTTCTCAGAATTTGCTGTTAAATTTTTAGAAAATATGAAAATTTATTGATTTTGTCCTTTCAAGTACATTTTGCCCTATCTGATAGTCAATTACCGACAGTGTATGAAATGGAATATATTACAAACCGAACGCTTGTTAAGCTAGCAGAGCGGTATTACTAAACTAGAGCGATATGGTGCCCCTGACATATAGGCCTCCTACCACTATTATTCAAATTTCCTAACCCCCCTTTTTTTAGAGAGGCAGTTCTTAATTTTTTTCAGGCTCATTTTTGATTATTTATTATTATACATTATATGCATTCAAACATTATGATCCCTCCGCACGTACCACATGTTTTTTCATATGTATATCAAAATTATATAATGTTTTTGTATAGCGTTATTGTTTTATTATTATTTATAATGACATGTTAATATGGTAAATTAACATTGTAATAAAGTAATTGTTGAAAATTATAGATTTAAAAAATATAAATCATCAAAAACATTCTTTACGATCCAATGATTCCAAAGAAACATGAAGCATGAATCATATTTATATTTCCATTTTTCAAATGTTTTCCATCTTAGGAGATATATTTTTTGTGATAGACCTGTTAAATTTACAGGGAAAAGAGTGAAATTGGCCACCAGACGATACAATATTATGCAACACTGCTGAAATATCACAATATTTAGGATACTTTATGAAATTTGATTAGTGTGAAATTTAAAAAATCATAAGATATTAGACTGCAGTTGCACTGTGCATAAGATATCTATATATTTTTAAAAAATTTTAATTTGAAATAAAATATGCGTTATATCGAATTTGCATTTGCCGGGCCACGTTAAGCGGGGCTCACCTGTACAGGCAGCCCTCGACATTCATACATAATGCATTCCTGAAACGTGTCCAAAAGTTGAATCTACAAAAGTCGAACATAGATTTACATGTTATAGGGGGGTTTCCATTCCCAGAGAGCCAAAAAATATTATGAAATCTCCAATTATGGTATAAATGTTTAGTTTTTTTGTGCAGGGGCCTTTTAGACACAATTGTCGATTTTATAAGATAGAATGAAAGGGCAAAATGCAATAAAATATTTAAATAATTGCACAAATAAACACTACTGTACAGACAAAGATGGCGATGCGGTGGAAACTGGTGGCCTGGTGGCTGGCAACCAGCACCACTTGAAATATTCATTCGTCATTTAGCTGATGCGCAAAAGTCTCATCGGCGCACAAAAGGCGGTTCAGGGGTGTCAATCTATGCTATCTTGGGTTCTTGTTCCCTTGTATTATCCTAAGGTTATCACACACATAGTGTAATTGATTATTATCTTTTTATAATTTATTGTTATTTGTTTTTCATTATTCTTTTTTCTCAAGAAATTTTTATTACTGTAAGAGTTACATTTATTCGTATTGTTTTTAACACAGTGCTTCCATCCTTACCATAATCTAGTCGTTGACTATAGTTATTATATCTTGGTATTAAGTTCCCCTTTTCTTATTTATGTCTATTTATTTTTTTGTATTTTTGGTGAAATTATCTTTGTTTATGGCAGAGGTTGAAGACCAGGTGTTGCTGAACCCCAATACCGTTTTACAGGCTGAGTTGGATAATAAATTACTTTGTGATTAATGAAACGTATTCTGTGATTTGTGACTACAATGTGATTACCGGCTGTAAATAAATATTATTATTAATGTGCGAGGTGTACGAATATCGAACGCAAGAATGTCGAGGACCGCCTGAAGTACACATATGAAATCCCTCTTTTTTCATTAAAGCATTTGCTATTTTCATAGTTTTTTTTTGTAATATTGCCTAAACATGGCCTCAAAGAGAGTGATGATTGAAATGAAAGAAAAGTCGGTAAAAAGGGCAGAAAAAGTGACGAGTTTGGAGAAGAAAATTGAAGTTTTAGATAGGCTTGCGCATAATGAATTTGCATCATCAGTTGGTAAATTACTTGGTGTGAACGAGTCCACAATAAGATCGATTAAGAAAAGTGAAGAAGCGATCAAGAAAGTCCTGCTTAGTTCAATTGTCATTCATGAGAAAGCCAAGCTACTGCACAATCATTATGTCTCAAATTGTTTTGCGGTCTGCTAATGGGAAATCGCCAACATCATCGAAACGTGTGTAGATCGGTTCCTTGCCCTTTAATAAAATTGGTGTTTATTCATAATGCCACAGTACGTATTGTATTATTATATTTGTTCTTCTCCTTCACTATTGAAAACACACTTGACCGGCTTAAGTCCAATGAGTGTCCGATTGATGCTAAAGATTCGCCACTTTCGGCACACCTAATTATTTCCATCTTTGTTCCAATCGTGTTCACTTTATGAACCCTACATTTCTTTCCACTTGTATTAGCACTTTCAGTTTTCTGTTTATCACTCATGTTTATAAAATAATACGTGTAAAATGCGTAAACAAAGAAACACTGCTGTACGTACAAACAAAGACGGTAACATTGCCAAGACTGAATAATAATAATAATAATTTATTGATTATTAACCGACTTTACAGTGGTATTAATCTTGTCAAATTTCAGTACAATATTAAA
Organism: Uropetala carovei; assembly: GCA_036926305.1. Classification (NCBI taxonomy): domain Eukaryota; kingdom Metazoa; phylum Arthropoda; class Insecta; order Odonata; family Petaluridae; genus Uropetala; species Uropetala carovei. Next base: position 1,710,926 of record JAXCHB010000105.1, on the reverse strand, counting down.
AAACATTACACACAAATCTTACATTACATACAATATGTATATTATTACGTAGCATACTTTAATTTATTAATAGTGTTGGCTTGAGTGACAGACAGCGCCATTATGCGATAACTCGAAATGTTTTATTGTCAGCTGATGAACGAAAGTCCGAATTCGGCGTACAAAAGGTGGTTTAGGTGTGAGAATTTACAATGTACGAAAAAGTGAATTGTAAGAAAGTCGAATGTACGGATGTCGAGGACTGCCTTTATTTTTAAATCAAAACATTTACTTTTGCAGGATACCCATTGCTTCTGCTGTTTAGCCAATTATGTGAAAGTTCAAGACAATCAATTTTACCCTTTCATAGATACTTTGTAGCTTCAGCTTTTTAGGATCAAGGAACAAAATATTTTGGTGATTATTTTATCTTCAACTTTTTAAAAACATTGTGAATAATATATTTTTGTTCATTTCAGATCCCAGTGCTACCCAGATGACGAAGACCAAATTGTCACATCATCTCATACACTTGAGTAAGTAAATTTTAGAAAATTTTATATGTATATGTATACAAATAATGTATTTAGCCAATTATAAGATGACTCTCTCCCTCAAGAACTTTCTATTTACAGAAAAAATGCTGAACTAGTACCAGAGGAAGATATTTATTTTATACTATATAGAATTTTGTAATTTTTTTGCACATAATATTATTCCTACCTAGTTCACGACTAGGCATCCTTTTCTTCACTTTTATCCCTGAAACATTCATCAACTACTCCTTCATCTCCTTCCTTCCACAGAATTTCATATTGATCTTTCCATGCTGTTTAAAACACAATACCGTATTTACTTGTGTATCCCGTGCACCTTTTTCCAGAAAATATCTGAAAAATCGGTACACTATACATTGCACAGGTGACCCCCGGTTAACGACGCCCTTGGTTACCGACGATTCGATGTTACGACCAAACCAAGACCAATAAATTATTTTTCAAAATCGCCTTACGACGTCGCAGTCGTTACTTACGACCAATAAAAATGTAATACAATATGTAGCAAAGATCGATCATTAAATTAAGATTAAGAATACAAAAAGAATTATCTGTCGAAATCTAAAAATTATGTATGAATGTTAAATAAGGCACTCAGAAATGACGAAAATCGAGCATATTAATAATAGTAATTTTAACTCGAAGCTTTTCTAATGAGGCTTTTATTTCAAACGGAATATTACAATCCAAGCTTGATTCACTTCATCGAAATGAATTACATTTCTGGAGAAGAAACAATGAGGAACAACGAATATTTAAGAAACAATTATTATTCAACAAAAACAAATCAACAAAAAGAAGTACGATATACTAGATATAAATGATAAAACTCTTGCTAAAATAAATTACATAAAATAGTAAACATCTACTAATAGATAAGTGGAATTTTAACTATGTTCTTTTGCATGACTATGTTTATTTCACGTTTCTCTTAAAATGTGATAAAATTTTGGTTCTAAAAGTACATAACTTATGACTTTCCTCAAGACGAAAAGTTATGTCATGCCAAATTTAGTTGCATTTTCTCAAACAGTGTCGAAATGTATAAAGAACACGCAAAAAACTTTCGACAAAAATCTTTATATAGAAGATAAAAGGCACCGTGTGTCAGTCTAGCACTTGCATTGGGATGTATTCACATCCGTCCCTTTTTACGTTTTTCTGTATTAAAGCGATTAAAGCTGCAGCTAGAAGCACGATTAACGCTTCCAATTCTAACGTTCTTTCACAGCTTAATAAAACATATCTCTAGCGATGAATTGGATTCAAACTCTGAAGTTGGTATTATCCTAAGGTTATCACACACATAGTGTAATTGATTATTATCTTTTATATTATAATTTATCATTGTTTTTTATTCTTTTTTCTCAAGAAATTTTTATTACTTGCAAGAAAGTCCCGCTGAGTTCAATTGTCATTCACGAGAAAGCCAAGATACTGCACAATCATTATGTCTCAAATTGTTATATTTCCAGCATTTTGTACATATTCTTTAATTTTGTTCTTCTCCTTCACAGTTGAACACACACTCGACTGGCTTAAGTCCAATGAGCGTCCGATTGAAGCTAAAGATTCGCCACACCTAATTATTTCCATCTTTGTCCCAATCGTGTTCACTTTATGAGCCCTACGATTCTTTCCACTTGTATTAGCACTTTCAGTTTTCCGTTTATCACTCATGTTTATAAAATAATACATGTAAAATGCACAAACAAAGAAACACTGCTGTACGTACAAACAAAGACGGTAATGTTGCCAAGACTGAATAATAATAATTTATTGATTATTAACCGACTTTACAGTGGTATTAATCTTGTCAAATTTCAGTACAATATTAAAAAACATTACACACAAATCTTACATTACATACAGTACGTATATTATTACGTAGCATACTTTAATTTATTAAAAGTGTTGGCTTGAGTGACAGACAGCGCCATTATGCGATAACTCGAAATGTTTTATCGTCAGCTGATGAACGAAAGTCCGAATTCGGCGTACAAAAGGTGGTTTAGGGGTGAGAGTTTACAATGTACGAAAGAGCGAATTGTACGGATGTTGAGGACTGCCTGTATATTGTTCTAGGCTAATGTAGGTAAAGTCTGTATTTCATTAAAACATTTTGGTGAAAAGCATCTCTCTATATTTTATTTTAGTATACTATTTTTAGTATTTAGTAGGCACTGTGAGGACCAAATGTGTGTTAAACTGTATGTAACGACTGCTAGGGATGTAAGATTCGGTTAACGAACCAAATTAGGTTGACAACCATTCGCAAGAACGGATCGCCGTTGGTAACCGAGGGTCGCCTGTACAAACTTTCTCATATACTAATGCATCATTTAGTTATCTTTTGAAAAATATTAACTATGTACAATCATTATAAACATCAACTTAAATAACTATAGGAAATTTGATGAAAATCATATCAGCCGTTTTTTAGAAAATCCAATTATTATTAAAGTTGCCCAAGAATATACTAGCCTTATATTCATTTTTTGATAAATATGAACTATGTAGTATTATTTCACATGTTAACTCAAGTAACTGCACGAAATTTGATCAAAATTGTTGCAGCCATTTTTGAGAAAATCAAATTGTTGATAAAGTTTCCAAGAGTAAACTAGCCTTATATTCATTTTTTGAGAAATATGAACTACCGTATTTAATCGATTGTAAGCCGACAGCGATTGTAAGTCGACCCCCACTTTTCACAAAAAAAAAATTTGATTTTAACCCTCTCGTGACCACACCGCCTGAGAATGCCCGTAAATTTTTATACTCCCACACGTGGGACCGCCCGAGACCGCCCGGAAAATACGCTTTCAAATTTACCTCTGAAAACGTTGACTGGATGGCTTCTCTCTTGGAAATGACATAGTATACCATATAAACACGAGATTTAGATTGTGTTTGGCAGATTTTTCTTAACTTTGTATACGAAGAATTTTTTAAAAATATTCGATCGAAATTCGCTATCTTTTTGGACCCTGAATAATCTAATATGTCTCGCAGTAATTCTTCTACTTCGGAGATTTTTCAAAATATATATATTTGGAGATTAATGTATAATTGTTTTATTTAATGTTTCCCATTAGGCAGCAATCTTGAATTTCTCTGGACTTTTAATGCCAGCAGGTGCCTCACACCTCAGGACGTGAGAGGGTTAAAGTGTTAACTAAAGTATTAACTAAAATTACAGTGACAAAATACATTTTATTCACTTATTCATAACAACTTCTACGAAAAAAGTAATTTGACCCTGCGGGATCTTAATATAATAATACTCCGGGAATAAATTATGTAAATAATACGTGGTGCATCAAAGTCTGAAAGAACGCAGTGATAGCGCTCGTATGCATAAGGAGCTAACACAATGTTTCATTTTACTCCTGAATCGAAGCGTTTGCCCTCCCTCCTCCACCTATCATGTTTCAGTGTTAGTTCCTTACGCATACGAGCGCTATCGTTGCGTTCTTTTACGACTTTGACGCGCCACGTATTATTTACATATTTATTTCTTCGTAGGTGTTCGGTCAATTTGATTCTTTTTTGCATATATTTAAAGATCTCGCATTTTAATATAACTATGGACATAAATTCATTGACTACTATTTTGCCCCCGATTCTAAGCCGAGTGGCGATTTCTGAGATGGTAAAAAGGTAAAAAAAGGTTGGCTTACAATCGATTAAATACGGTATGTGGTATTATTGAAGACGTAAACTCAAGTAACTGAATGAAATTTGATTAAAATTGATGAAGCTGATTTTGAACAAATCCAATTGTTGTTAAAATTGTGTAGAATAAACTGTCCTTAATTATTGTTCAATGTCAAATATTTTTTATAACTTCTGTTCTGTATGATAAAATGCCTAAATACGAGATTTCATTCATTTTTGTCCTACCATGTAGGCTCTATAGCCACGGACAGACAGACAGCATGGCATAAACAACTTTTTCGGACTCAGGTACACCTAAAACGTATACAGGTGAGCCCTGCTTAACGCGGCCCCGGCCAATGCGAATTCATTATAACTCAGATTTTATTTCAAATTAAAATTTTAAAAGATATCTTATGCGCAGTGCGACTGCAGTCTAATATCTTATGATTTTTAAATTTTGCATTAATCAAATTTCATAAAGTATCCTAAATATTGTAATATTTCAGCAGTGTTGCATAATATTGCATCATCTGGTCACCAGTTTCACTCTTTTCCCTGTAAATTTCACAGGTCTAACACAAAAAAAATATACAGGCATCCTCGACTTTCGTACGTTTGACATTCGTACGTTCAACTTTTGTACAACTTGCACTTTCATACATTATACATTTGCACCCCTAAACCGCCTTTTGTATGCCAAATTCGGACTTTCGTACGTCAGCTGATGAACAAACATTTCGAGCTATTGCATAGTGGCGCTGTCTGTCAGCCAAACCAACACTTTTAATAAATTACCAAATGAAGCAAAATGCATAGATATAATAAAATTCAAAAGAGTAATGGCTTCTAGTAGATTTAAATTTTTTTAAAGAGCAAGGAACCGATCTACACACGCTTTGATGGCGTTGGTGATATCTCGTTAGCAGACCGTGAAACAATTTGAGACATAATGATTGTGCAGTTGCTTGGCTTTCTCATGAATAACAAGTGAACTCAGCGAGACTTTCTTGTGAGTTTGGGTCTCGATTCACAGGTTTAAAGCCCTCTCTGTTTTTTCTACATACGGATTCCTAGGTACAAAAGACACTTTTGTACTCATTGGAGTACAACTTGCAATCGCTTCTTCACTTTCTTTATCGATCTTATTGTGGACTCATTCACACCAAGTAATTTACCAACTCATGAAGCATATTCATTATGCGCAAGCCTACTAAAACTTCAATGTTCTTCTCCAAACTCATCATTTTATTTGCCCTTTTTACTGACTTTCTTTCATTTCAATCATCACTTTCTTTGAGGCCATGATTAGGCAATATTGCAGAAAAACTATGAAAATAGCAAAATGCTTTAATAAAAAAACTCTCACCTTCGTACATTATACATTGACACCCCTGAACCGCCTTTTGTGCGCCGATCAGTCTTTTGCGCATCAGCTAAATGACGAATGAATATTTCAAGTGGTGCTGGTTGCCAGCCACCAGTTTCCACCGCGTCGCCATCTTTGTCCATACAGTAGTGTTTATTTGTGCAATTATTTAAATATTTTATTGCATTTTGCCCTTTCATTCTATCTTATAAAATCGACAATTGTGTCTAAAAGGCCCCTGCACAAAAAAACTAAACATTTATACCATAATTGGAGATTTCATAATAGTTTTTGGCTCTCTGGGAATGGAAACCCCCCTATAACATGTAAATCTATGTTCGACTTTTGTAGATTCAACTTTTGGACACGTTTCAGGAATGCATTATGTACGAATGTCGAGGGCTGCCTGTACAGGTGAGCCCCGCTTAACGTGGCCCGGCAAATGCAAATTCGATATAACGCATATTTTATTTCAAATTAAAATTTTTTAAAAATATATAGATATCTTATGCACAGTGCAACTGCAGTCTAATATCTTATGATTTTTTAAATTTCACACTAATCAAATTTCATAAAGTATCCTAAATATTGTGATATTTCAGCAGTGTTGCATAATATTGTATCGTCTGGTGGCCAATTTCACTCTTTTCCCTGTAAATTTAACAGGTCTATCACAAAAAATATATCTCCTAAGATGGAAAACATTTGAAAAATGGAAATATAAATATGATTCATGCTTCATGTTTCTTTGGAATCATTGGATCGTAAAGAATGTTTTTGATGATTTATATTTTTTAAATCTATAATTTTCAACAATTACTTTATTACAATGTTAATTTACCATATTAACATGTCATTATAAATAATAATAAAACAATAACGCTATACAAAAACATTATATAATTTTGATATACATATGAAAAAACATGTGGTACGTGCGGAGGGATCATAATGTTTGAATGCATATAATGTATAATAATAAATAATCAAAAATGAGCCTGAAAAAAATTAAGAACTGCCTCTCTAAAAAAAGGGGGGTTAGGAAATTTGAATAATAGTGGTAGGAGGCCTATATGTCAGGGGCACCATATCGCTCTAGTTTAGTAATACCGCTCTGCTAGCTTAACAAGCGTTCGGTTTGTAATATATTCCATTTCATACACTGTCGGTAATTGACTATCAGATAGGGCAAAATGTACTTGAAAGGACAAAATCAATAAATTTTCATATTTTCTAAAAATTTAACAGCAAATTCTGAGAAAAATTAACAACAGGCTCACGCGAGCTGGCGGGAGCCAGCTTCAGCTCATCACTGTATATAATGATATATAAATTGCAGAAAACTCAACATGCACTATTATGGGTTTGATCTATAAGAGGAGCTGCAAGAGCATCGTCGATCAGTGCATGACTTTGTTCGAGCACGACTTCACACGAGTGAGTGCCGTGAAGTGGGGCTGCGACAGACTATTTGAATACTACCGACAAGTTTTATGTAATAAGCGAAAAAAAGCTACGCAGTCGACCCTGCACTCTTTTTTAAATAAAACTTCGTAGGTGTTATGAGAAATATTTTGAAATTATGTACGTCTACTGCTAAAAAGCTTTTTTGTCTTACTGTTTACTAGGTAATTTTATAGTTTGTTTAATAAATTACGTTCTAAAAGTCCGTTAGAAATATGTTTTACATTGAATGTGGGTCCAAAAATACCATTTGGGAAGTTATTTCCCTCTGGGCGCCTAAAGGTTGTGGTGCCTCGGGGAACGTAGATTTTTGCCCACAGTTAGCGGGGCTCACCTGTATTCCATTAAAATCTTGAGATCGAACGTTTTCATGATTACAATACTTTCTCATATAGAGAAAGTATTGTAATCATGAAAACTTTCGATCTCAAGAGGGGACTGAGCATTACATGAAGATTTCTGACCAAGTTTATTATTGTTATTCAAAATAAGCAATTCTGTCATTAAAAATTTATTATCAATTTCTACCTGTACTTCTGCTGGAATAAGTTAGCATCTAGTATTTGTGTTTGTCAAATTCATCTTGAGCCACTGATGCTCATTTAACCCGGGAGAGAATGCACCTATGGAGAATCCCCACAGTTTTTTGATTTTTTTCTAATTTTCTGTCACCATAGATGTCAAATTATTCCAGCACAAATTTATTTGTTTTTGAGGCCATACTTTTTAAAGCCACACTTAATTAGTGATTGATGAACTGCATCCCAGGATTCTTTGATCCATCGAGTAATAACTAGTAGGTCAAGTTTCTTTTGGTTGCCAGACGGTGTAATGGAATGTGCACCAGCATAAAGCCACTTGTTCCACGTCTGACGCATCTGCACTTTAAATGGTCGGTTGCAACTGACATCCATCACTTGTAACTGGCTCGTCATTCCCCCAGGAATGATGGCAAGATCAGTATCAGTCATTTAATATATCCTTAACATACGGAATGCGATGACATCTAAATGCATTGAGAACTAGCATATGATGCTTACAAACTGGGTCTTTACACCACACACTACGTAACCAATCTTTTGTAAATTCTTCATCCATTCAGCCTTTTTCATTTGCATGTACGAACACATTTTGCAGCCACATTACATTCTTTGGGAGAGTTTTTCTTTTAAATATAATATATGGAGGCATCTTTGATCCATCCCCATATGCCTCGAGCATTACGGTGAAACGGTTCTTTTCGTTACCTGTTGATCTTAGTGTGATTGATTTCTCCCTTTTCATTGCCATGGTCTGTGCAAATGGAATGTCAAATGTGAGAGGTGTTTGATCAGCATTAGCGATTTCAGACACCATAGTGATGCAATTTTCTCAATCTTATAATGTAATGCTGATACTCAATTAGCTTGTCTTCAAAATCACTGGGTAATCACTGAGCAATTGAGGTGCATCGGCATATGGAGATGTTGTGCCTTTTCATAAAAAGAAAGCACCACTTTGAAGATACCTTAAATGCGCTATTGGGATCCAAGCCTTTCATAATACTAATGGCCTCCCTGCAAATATCCATAGTGCTGACTACAGAACCACATGCCCGATGTTGGTTTAAATAGTCCAGAAGTTGTTACTGCAGCTGTGGGTTAAACACCTTTCTTCCACGTCCAGGAGCCTTGCTGAGCTTGCCCTGGTGCTTAAGAGTCTCCTTTGATTTTTGCCATAGTCTAACGTTTCCATCGTTAATGCTGAATTTTCATGCAGCCTCTCTGTTGTGGAGATTCTGTGCAACATTGATCACTTTCAGTTTGAAGCTTACAGTGTGGCGTTCTCTTTTGGTTGTCATTGAGATGGGTAAACCTTTAATTTAAAATAATTTATTCCTTTGAGAAAAAAATCAATGCAGTAGAGGTCACCACCATTAATTATAATAGAATACAAGTTGCGAGCAACAAATAGTATTTTACACACCTCGATCAGCTTGTATGAACTGGACTTGATATTCACATAAATGATGTCACTGGTTGGCAAAGCACCAACTGTTATTCCAACCGGCCAGGTTAATACAAATGGTAACATTGAGACAGGTTTTTATACATTGTATCAATCTTTAACAGGAGTCAGAACATAACGTGATATTTTCGTAAACTCTCTCACACATATCTAGTTTGGCAGAAAAGTGCGAACTCGTATTCCAACAGACCAGATTAATACAAAAGGCAACATTGAGACCAGAGCTGCAAACCACTTCAAAATTTGGAAGTGGTTCAGTTTGCGGTTCGGTTCTAAATTTTTGGAAGTGGTTCGGTTCATGGTTTGGTTCAGACGAGAATTTTGACAAGTGGTTCGGTTCGGTTTGTGGTTCGGTTTAACTAAATTAATCATTTGAAATACTATTCAGAAATAATTTATCCAATACAAACATAACACATTCAATATCAATCTGTAAGTAAATCAATCAGCAGTCATTATTATTTTAAATAAAAGAAGAATTTATTTAAAGAAAGGAAAAATTTATATTTTAAATATATTGCAATCCCAAATGGTATTTTTGATCCTAACATGATTTTTATGTTCATTGTTGTTTACATACCAATTAAAAATTCTCTGAATGTATTCACTTCAAATTCATTTACCAACATACACAATCATTCTATATAGAGGTTTAGGGATAAATTTTTTATTGGGGGAGGGAGGGGGGTAATTATCCCCTTGTATCCACCATTGCCTTCTCATCACTATTCCTTGGGGGTCTTTTTGGGGTCATTCGATTTAGTGGAGCTTAACAACCGGGCCACAGAGCTTCAAAAATAAAAAAAACGGCTCGTGCAAACCACACTGAGTAAAGAGTTTTCGCTGTTGGATCCCTCTCCACCCGGGTGGTCAAGAGGCATCCTTTGGCTCTTCAATGTATTGGCGATCAACACAAACTAATAATAAAACCTGAATCATGTACTGACATTTATGTGATATTAGTTTTCTTCTCACCCACACATACAAAAATGTGTTGTGCTGAACCTGTGCTTACGCACACAAATATTTGTTACTTACTAACTTCCACTGCCGCCATAACCGAGTGCGTTAATACGTTATAACCGAGGTGAATATATTGCAATATTGTAGAAACAGGGATTGGACCTGAAGAATATGTCGTTATATCCGAGTTGTTGTATTAACTGAGGCCGTTATACCTGAGTTCTACTGTATGCATATGACATATTAAAGAATTTTTTTAAATGTCAAAACTTGCTGTGTCTGAAATTTTCACATGGGCCAATCAGTCACTTGAATGGTCATATATGGCCTGTACAGTTGTACATGAAGCCTCATGTGGCCCTTTCAGTAAAAAGTTTGGTGACCCCTACTGTAAACCAATTGTTCGCCATAGTTACAGATGTAAATTTTTGTTACTATTCATGCTTTGTAAAATGTTTAATTATTCTATAATGGTGTCCAATAATAGCCCATCTACTCACTGAGATAAAGAGGAAGAAAGATATATTAACAATGGCACATAACAATGTTGTTTTGTAATTAATATTTAGTGAAGTTCCCTTGTATAAAAAAACTAAAATGCATAATAAAATAAGTGTGAAAGTATTAAAGATCATGTTAACTAGACATCTTTCTAAGCAAAAGACAGATAGCCTACATACCTGCAACTTACATATCATCTAATCTGGCATCTCTGTGGGCCTGAACATGCTGGATAAATGATATTTTACTTTATTTAATGACCTATCACCATTTCAAATTTCAGATTTGTTGCTCTTCTAGAAGTACCTTAGATTTTATAACCTATATCCTCTTCTTCTATCCTATATATTTAAGAAGCAGCTATTTATAATAGAAAACTGGTTCTCCAAGCTTAAAATTTAACACTGGATTAATCACATTATCAGTTAACTGGACTCCTTCTCTCACATTTATGATTGTTTAAATCATTGTATAAATGATCAGGATTAAAACAATTTCTCTTTATTAAGTATTTATACTATATTAGCCCAGGTCTGTTGGTTGGTTGGTCACACTTTTACGATGGCCGATATAGAGCGCTTTAACAAACTTCCCGAATATATAGAAGATTGAAATTTGGCAAGGATGCTTGATTAACATATTTAAGGTGATGATGAAAATAAATCTCCAAAAAAGTCCTGGGTTCGACTCCAAGGAAGACATTTCCATTTTCCGTAAGGTAACATGTATTTTTGGCGTGCACGCTTTTATTGTTTTGGAAATTAAAATTAGAAGGAATTAACCTACGATCTTCGGATCTGAACCATTTTGAAGAAAAAATTACAGTTTCTTATTCTGTTCATCTTTTACCCATACAGTTCTAAATCGCTCATGTTATACATTTAATTCACATATTTTGTGGAAATATTGCCATTTTAACGGAATGTTGCCTTGGCTACCAATTATATTGTTAGACCTCAAAATCCTATTGTTGTATCAATCCTTATGGGTGTAAGCATGCTTTGAATGTTTTTAATATGAGATAGGGAGGGAGAGAGAGGGAGTGAGGGGGAGGGAGGGAGAGGGATGGAGGGAGGGGGAGAAGAGAAGGAGAGGGTGGAAGGGAGAGCGTGGAAGAGAGAGGGTGGAAGGGAGGGGGAGGGAGGGAGGAGGAGAGAGAGGGAGGGGAGGGAGGCAACTATTTTAAGGTTAACTAAAGATATCCCATCATATTGATGGGCAATTACGCTAGTTACTCAGAAAAACTGAATACTTAAGGATAAATTCAATCTAATTACTGATTATATCAGTGTAAATTAAAGAAGAAGACTTGTATATATTTTTATCCTCTTTTATAAATTTTCTAGTGATGCATAACATTTAGTTAAGTTCCATTAACAATATTTTAATGATATTCCAGTGTAAATTAAAGAAGAATACTAGTATATATTTTTATCCTGTTTCATAACTTTTCTAGTGATGCATAACATTTAGTTAAGTTCCATTAACAGTATTTTAATGATATTCCTTTTAACCCTGATAACTAGGTGTGCAGAGGAGCAATTTGAAGAAGAGCCAGTAAAAGAGAAGCTACTTGAAGAGGTTGAGGAGAAGGAAGAGAGTGATAAGAGTCTGGAATATCATGCACTGCCATTAAGTGAAGATGACATAATTATGGTGGACACAATGAAGGCTTTTCTGGAATTAATGCAAGTTGGGCTAAAGGTATTCATCTAGAGTGCCAGTCATTTTCTTTTAGAATTCAAGAGCAGGGCTGTCGTGTGAGGTGAGTTTGAGAGTTGAATGCCTAAGACTGCCCTTTTCTAGGGGGTGCATCATGCCAGTATTACCACTGATCTAAACCTAAGTGTTGTAAACTGGAGTGGCACTTTGCCTATTTGCTTCAGATGGCAGATTTTCATGCAGCAGCCCTGCTCAAGAGTTTCTTTTTTGTATATTAAATCTGTATACTTAAGAAATTATGTGGTTGAACTTTACTGTTGATTTCATGTATGTAATATATTTTTAGAGAAAATTTATTGGTATTAGTATAAAAAACATTATTAGCTAACAAGGGGAGGGTGGGTCACCGAATCTTTTCAAAATCTGCATGCATGTAATACACGGTAAGGACTATTGAGTGTGGAAGCCATAAGGCGCACCTCTCAAACATTCTCGAGAAAATGAACTGAGAAGATTGGCACGTTAAACTAATACACTCGAACTGAAGTTTCCCAGCACGAGTAACAGTGGTGTAGTGGTTAAGGCATTGGCATTGAAGCATGAGGGTCACTGGTTCGATTGTACCTGTCTGTACTTTATTGATTTTTATTCTTGCAGCCATGATTTTATTTTAACATTAACAATAAATAGTGGAAAATTGTTTAATTTTTTAAAATTTTAAATACATTTTTATAATTTTTCACTTTTATTTCTTTTTTGTATTCTTGACATTTTTCAATCTTTTAACTTCGACACTTCCTTCTTTATGTACAGTTTCGCATTCTTTACATTCATTCATCACCATCAGTATAAGTATGCGAAACTGTACATAAAGAAGGAAGTGTCGAAGTTAAAAGATTGAAAAATAATGTCAAGAATACAAAAAAGAAATAAAAGTGAAAAATTATAAAAATGCATTTAAAATTTTTAAAAATTAAACAATTTTCCACTATTTATTGTTAATGTTAAAATAAAATCACGGCTGCGAGAATAAAAATCAATAAAAAAAGCACAGACAGGTAGAATCGAACCAGCGACCCTCATGCTTCAATGCCAACGTCTTAACCACTACACCACTGTTACTCGTGCTGGGAAACTTCGGTTCGAGCGTATTAATTTAACGCGCCAATCTTCTCGGTTGATTTTCTCGAGAATGTTTGAGAGGTGCGCCTTATGGCTTCCACACTCAATAGTCCTTACTGTGTACTACATGAGTGCAGATTTTCAAAAGATTCGGTGACCCGAATGTCTGACCCTCCCCTTGTAAGATTTGTTTTTTGCATATTTTCCTCACAATTGTGAAATGTTAGGTAGTTTGTGACACAGTTTTGTCTACTTGAACCATGTTTATTTTTACAGGGAGTTCAGATTGTGGGATTAGATTGTGAATGGAAACCATCTTTCTATTCTAAGAAAAGCAACGTAGCATTGATACAACTGGCAACATGGGATAAAATATACTTGATAGATGTCTTCAGCTTATCTGAAATTTCTGGTCCCCTTTGGTCTGATTTTAACAGAATGCTTTTTGAAAATGATGAAATAATTAAATTAGGTGAGTATATTTTTCAGCAGTCTTTGAGTTATTACATTTTGTCAACTAATGAAGTACATTGAGATATAGGAGACTGGCTTTTTATTTGTGATTTTCTTTCCTTGTAATCCTGAGGAATGAATGAGCTAAATATAAGTTTTCCCAAAATTAATGCTTCTTTTTTCTTGAATTTCATGAAATTATCAGAAAATTATTTTATTTTAATGTTTAGTTATAAATATTGTTTCAATAATCTTTTTCTTGTAATGTAGTAATATTTGCATCTCAGCTTAGTACAAAGTCAGTGCTCAGAATGAGCCGGAATGCTGTTCTGCTTGTCACGTGCCAATGGTACCGTTCCGTTTTGTCAGACATTTAGAAATACTGCCCTTATAACAAGCATTCCGTTTCGTAAAAGTTTCCATTCCACTACCAATAAAAGCATTCCATTTCATAACATTTTCCATTTTGAGCACTGGTCAAAGCCCTGGTCTTTGTCATGTATCCATCCCTATACAGCTATTCTTGTTTGTATATAATATTGTGAAAAAAATCCCATTACATGAATTGTGCATATGCTTCTTTATTTCACTACTCAAAGAAATGTTACCTTCCTGCCTCTTTTAAATTTATTGATAGGCATTGTCTTTTGCATATACTGTATTTTCCGTCGTATAGGACGCGATTTTTTTTCGAAAAGTTAAATCCAAAATTCACCCTGTATCAAATGCGGTGAAAGTCAAAAATATTACTAAGGAAGATATGATCCTTTTTAATGTTTAGTTTAGATAGACCTATGCTCTGATTCAACCCCCAGTACCCTAAAAGATATTTATTATAGTTCGGTGTTACTAAAAACGAATATAAATTATTACAAGACAAATGAAATAATTAATAACTGAAGATAAGGGAGCACAGTGAATACAGTTACTCAAAATACCAAGGGATTCCGGAAATTTTGACACCACTCTTGATCTGTGGTCTTGCATGTCTTTCCATTTACAGATTCCCTTAAATGGAAACTTTGTGAACATGAAAATATGTTGATTGCATAAAAACTGATGCTTCGAATAACTTTGCCTTTTTATATATTGACTACACATATAATAATGCACAAAACACACACAGTAATACATTAAGTTAGCCAAAAAGTTGAAATTCTGTTGGCATCACTGCAAAAGACTGTAGGATAGCAATACCATATGTAATATCAGACCATAGCCAAAAAATACATCTGAAACCTTGAAAGAAAATTTAGTATTGTTAAACATTCTACACCAATTGTGAGTGATGAAAACATAACAACAAGGCATATCTGGAAGGTAAACGAGAAATTGTTTTTTCATTCAATAATTGTAGTAACAGTAAATAGAAAATACATGTATGAGAATATGCACAAAAATAGGTTTTTTCCAAAAAAATTCCTTCTGAAATCAGGGTGCGTCTTATATGACGGAAAATAAGGTAATTATTATAAGTATAGTTAATATCTAAATACTTATAAGCAATTTACATTTACTTACAATTTGATGTGTAATGCGTCATGTGGTTAACAAATAGTTTTTCTATTTTATAAGAAAATTATTTTCAGGGTTTGATATCCATGCTGATAAATCTATGCTGCAAGAAACAATACCCTCTTTGAAAAATTATGGGTCATCGTCTTTTTTGGATCTTTCCACTGTTTGGAAGTTGTTGGTCAATAAGTATTCATTTGCATTTCCATGTCAAGGTAAGTAACTCTTTGAGATGTTGCTTGTAGAGCTTAAAACTGGAAGTTTTATCCTTGAAAGTATAAACTTTCAATGTACTCATTTTAACAGTAGACCATTATGTTGAAGGCATCTAAAATGATAATTTGTCAACATTTTTATGAAATTTGGAAATTGCAGAATAGTCCCTTGACAACTGCATTTTGTTAGCCATTTTGAGTGTTTATGTTAACTAATTTTGAAGTTTTTCCAGCTGCAGTATCTGGTCTTGAGTAGATTGTTCTCCTTGCAGATGTGCCTAATTTATGCTAGTATTAACTGTTCTTTAAAAGAATGAGAGATATAGGAAAGAGAAAATTTGCAGCTTCTGATAAAATTGTGTTAATGTCAACTTTATTTGGCAGTTAAAAAAAGACTTTTTGCTCTAGACATATGTATTCCTGGTTCATTACAATATTACCCTCTTTTTATTTGAATCCTTGGGAAAATTCTTTGTAATCTTACAGAAAAAGATGCAATGGTGCCAGCAGTTATACACAAAACAATAATTCTTTGTTAAAATCATTACTGGGGTTTGTATTCTTAAGAGGTTACGAGATCACTCGATAAAAATTAAATTCTGCCACATATAATCAAAACTTTTAAGCAATAGTTGCAGTTAAAGAGGATCAAAGTAGAAAAATTGAGAAAAAGGTTTCATGGACATGCATGAAGTAGAGAATCTACATGACTGGGAACTTTTCTACTTGGATGTGGGGTTTTTTCGCATAGCATCTTGTGAGTAAATAATGGAAGGTTAGGCACAAACAAGTCCAAACACTTGAGATGGGGATTTTCATCTTACTTTTGAGCGATGAAGTCTTTCATTCGCAACAAAATTTCACCACTCTGAATTCCTTAAAATAGATGATGGAAAAGGAGGAAACTTGCACCTACGTATTCACAAGCCGGCAAACCCACAGTAGTCATTGAACTATAGATATCAGTTAGTCGGCATATTCTTTCTGCTTACTTTTGCGAGTTTTTGCCTTCAGCGCAGGCGTAACTTACACATTTGCTTGGTCGCTTAAATACACATATACTTCATAGACTTCGACATCTTTTACGGATATAAACGTAGACGCAAACATATTGTAGAGAATTTACTATCGATACTCACAATTTATATAACCTGTTCAGAAATCCTCATTTTCACAGGCATTTCGGGAAAAAAATGTGTGTGGGGTACACGAGTAAATATGGTAAGCGCAGTAATCTGTTTATGTATCGGTCAATTGCAGTCACTTTAGTAGAAGGTCAACGACATCTACATGACGCTTGGAGTTGTTTATAAACATGGCAATCCATTATTTAATTTTTTGGCCTGAAATATGGATAGTAAAGCAAAATGGAAAGTATGTACGATAAGTGATAAAATTAATGTCTTAGCTCAAGTTGATGCAGATGTTGGAACACGTATCAAACTTTTTGACTGGTTAAAGAAATAAAATATTATGTAGATTAGTTTATTTGAAATTTCATTGTTATTGAGTTCAAACGTATATTTTAGATGGCTTACCAAAGTTACGATATAAAGCAACCTACATTTTACTTTATGTGACATAATTTTCATTTCTCCAATTTTACACTTTCCTCGATTTTACATTTTAGGTGGTCCCTTCAATAGTGTAAAATTGAGGTTTCACTGTATATGGCATTAATAAACTATAATATTTATATATCCGAGATTGTATCCTATTATTGTGGGAATGGCATTTAGCATTGAACTGCCTCTGTAATAGTTATGATATAAACATATGGAAAATAAATATGTGGTTATCTTTTCAAAAGATGCATACCCATCAAAGAATATAATCAGAATTACTATATGACTATTAATCTGTTTCTCAGTATTTTATATCAGTATTCATAACTTTGGTGGAAAGAATTAATTGATACTTGCACCATGGAGCTCTTGATGATGTTTTCCCTAAGATAAAATTAATTTAAACATTTTCAAATTATCAAGCAAATCTATTTGTATTTCATCTTTATACTTATATACCATAAATATATATACACACACACACGCACGCACACGTGCATGCACACACACATATATAAACTGCTTTTTTTTGACAGTACGCATCGGTATGACGTACCAGCCCCTTTTTTCAGAACGATGTTGACACCCTTCTAATTTTGGTACATTTTCATTTTTTTAATTCTTTAAAACCTAAAGTAATATACGGGTTAAACTTTTTGATTTTAATTATCAACTTAGTTATTAAAAGTTCATCAAAAATTCAATAGAGAAGGGGGAAGACAGTGCAGGAAGACGTGGAGTGGGGGTGGGACTACCGGCACCCCTTTTTCTACAAAAAAAGCACTGTATGTATTTATATATGTTACAGTAAAAGCCTGCATGTTGGTAAAACCTAGGATTTACACATCAAACCTAGGTTTTACTAAACAGTGTTGGTAAAAGTCCGAAATATGAACTTTTAGTGTCTTGTTTCGGGCTTTTACCAATGGCTGTTGGTTAAACCCCGAAAATTTAAGTATTTCTGTCTGTTTTCGGGGTTTTACCAACTTGTGTCGGTAAAAGCACGAAAAATTAACTATTTGCCTCTTCATTCGGTTAGATGTCGTGTCATGTCGGCATCACTCGTGTGTAACCTTCAGTGCACACTTCAGTACAGTTAAGTCGAGTGCGTTCGGTACAGTTTTGAGTTTCTTTGTATTTTTCTATTTCATTGAAATATCAAAACCCTTGTTTTTAATTTTGTTGAAATGGATATCACAAGGGTTACTGAGAAATTCTATGAACTTCTAGAGAAAGCATTAAGTTCAAAAAAAGGAGATAACCATTTCTATTTATCTAAAGAAAAGTACGCTAAATATTTAAGTGAGGTGGAAGCAGCCTTTGTCTACTAAACAATCAGTTCACTACAGACGTCTAAAATGTTTTGATCTACTCCATATAGGTAAGTTTGCATGCGAAGTAAAAATATTATGTGAAAGTACAAAATACTATTACAATTACAAATATGTTTTTAAATACTTACCTAAAAGCAAATCTCTTTCATTTTTGTGTATGTCCTCATTTTGTTCTCTTTTTTAAAGTTTTTTTTTGCATTTGCTCTCTTTTTATGTTGTGAACTTCTGGCAACCCTACATATAGGAGGTGAGAAGAAACTGACAGCACCGGTTTCCTCCGATAATGAAGAAATTCATTATTACGTCTGCTAGGAAGATCTGTTTAACATAATTCATGAAGCACATCTTACAGTTGATCACGGGGACAGAACAAGAATGGTGAAGGAATTGAACCGAAAATACAAAAACATAACCGCTGAGTCGATTATGGCAGACTTACGACTGTGTGAACCTTGTCAAAAGAAGCAAAACATATGTACAAAAGGTTTTGTTGTGAAGCCTATACTTCACAGTGATATGAACTCTTGTTGTCAAATTGATCTCATTGATATGCAGAGTAATCCAGATGGGATATACAAATTTATTGGTCTATCAAGATCATCTGACAAAATTTGTTCTTCTCCGATCACTAAAGACCGAAAGAGCAGAAGAAGTAGCATATCATCTCTTGGATATTTTTACCACGTTTGGTGCTCCTAATATTCTTCATTCTGACAATGGAAGAGAATTTTGTAATAATGTTATTGAAGAGGTGTGTTCTATGTGGAACGAATTAAAAATTGTTCCTGGAAAACCACGCCATAGTCAGTCACAGGGATCTGTAGAATGTGCAAATATAGATGTGGAAAATATGATAGCAATCTGGATGGAAACCAATAAGACAAGTAAATGGTCTGAAGGTCTAAAGTTTGTACAAGTAATGAAAAACAGAGCATATCATGAAGGGATAAAATGTTCACCTTACGAGGCAATGTTTGGTGTGATTCCTCGCGAATTGATAAAAAATTTGCATACTGAAGAAGATTTAGAAGGTGTTCTCGCACAAAAAAGTACTGCTGAAAACGATGATACTGTAGAGAACAAAGCTATCAAGTCGACGGGTGTTAATTTAATTGAGGAAGATAAGAGTGCTGACATCATTCCAACTGATGATTCAAAACAAATCTCCAGCGATCCATCAACATCTGAGAGTGCTGACATCATTCCAACTGATGATTCAAGAAAAATCTCCAGCGATCCATCAACATCTGAGAGAAAGCAAGCTGTGCAAAAATTCAGGACGAGTGCTAGAATTGGACTGGAGCAACAAGCTAAAAGAATGAAAAAAATGTCCTCTGAGAAATACACTACGCATGAAATCAGTCAAAGTGTGAGAATAAAAATACCTTTCCTTGACAGAGCAAAAACTGATCCTAAAAATTTATTAGCGGTGATTATAGACATTGAAGAGGACGAACTCTACCGGCTTGGTACAAAGTTTGGCAAATTGAGACAGCTTTTCACAAGAAACCAGTTTACACTATGTGAAGAAAAATTCCTGTCAATTGACGAAGTCGGAAAAGAAGATATAAGCGTTAGAGAAGTTGTCAGGAAACTATCTCTGACTGGAGGACAAGGTTTCAAAAAGTGTAACTGTTTCAAAAAGTGTTCTACAAAAAAAGTGCTTATGCAAATCCTCTGGTGTGCTGTGCAGTTCAAAATGTCATAATAGCTCACCCTGCTGCAACAAGTAATTTTTGAAACAGCCTTGAAATAAAAGAAATTTTGAATTGAAATTTCTCAAATATATTTTTTTCCTCTTAATGAGTATGTTTCTGCGATGTTTTTATCTAATATTTTGTGTTCTGTTAATATTTTTAAATTTCAACTTTGACTGAATGTACGTTTGAATAATTGTAATTTAAGAAACCTAAAATAAAAAAGATTCAATTACAAGAGTTAGTTAATAAATGTATACCATTTTGTACATTTCTACATCTTAAACTCTTTCCAATAGTAGGGGAAAGTGGGGTAAGATTACGATGCTAAGCGAAAAATTCTTGCATGAGAATTCCAATTTGTGTAGAATTTTTGTTTCAGTATTTAATGATTCTTGGTGAATTATCCTAATAGTAAATAGTGCATTAGGATTCATAACTCCAAGGAATTGTTACGCATTTTATTTTTGCAAAATGTTTACAAACTCGTCAACTTACCCACTCCCATGGGTAAGTTGACGATTGACATCGGCTAAGATGAAAAATTCCAAGTCTGAGTCTGAAATTCTTTTATTCGAAATGTAAACATTATTTTATGTTGAAAAAACTGAAGTAGTAATCCTCTGCATGTTGAAAACATTCGGAGAATTGAAACATTAAACAGAATCGTCACCCACAAATTTCCCAAATGAAATAATTCCAATCCACAAAATTCACAAATAAAACTCAGTTCACATTTACAAAATTAATAAAAAATTATCTCTTCAGACTCATTCACAAATTAAATCTAATTTGTCATCTTACCCCACTTTCCCCTAAATATTAATCCTACTTTTATGGCAATCTCGTGGAGTACGAGGTATTACACACGCATCGGGCAAATAGTTATTTTTTCATGCTTTTACCGACACCCGTTGGTAAAACCCCGAAACGAGACAGAAATACCTAAATTTTTGGGCTTTAACCAACAGCCATTAGTAAAAGCCCGAAACGAGATGCTAAAAGTTCATATTTCGGGCTTTTACTGACACTGTTTGGTAAAACCTAGGTTTGATGCGTAAATTCTAGGTTTTACCAACATGCTGGCTTTTACTGTAACATACACACACAAGTTTATATATATATATATATATATATGGCAACTAGGTGTTGAAGGAAACCCAGTGAACACTTACCGGTGGGGTGTTGGAGAGACACATTTGTAGAGGATAGAGCTTTCAGGATGATCCCTTCGTCAGCACAAGAGAGACACAACTGATATGGCAGTGACACTGGGGTGAAGGTGTGGGGGTGGAAGGGAAGGGAGCGTGGAAAGGTCGGGGATTGGAGGATGTAGAAGGGGGAAGGGGGAGAGGGGAAAGAGAGGGTGGAAAGAAGGAAATATTAACGGATATTGAGGCTGGGAGGAGAGAAAGAGTTTAAGATTTGGATATGGGCCAGTTCCCATTGACGGAGTTGGGGGGGCAGAAGCGTCGTCCGGGAGGGCGAGGATGGCCCTCACCGTGAAACAAACATCGAAACTGAGATTGTGGTTATTCGCATGCACGGCCACGGGTAGCTGTCGTTTAAGACTAACGTTGTTGCGATGGCCGTTCATGCAAATGTTGAGGGAATTGCTGGTGAGTCCGACATAAAAGGTACAGCTAAGTAGGTAGATGACGTTGCGGGTGGTACAGTTGGTAGGGGATGTTATGGGGTAGGTGATGTTGGTGGTGGGGTTTGAGAATGAGTTGGATGGTGGGTTTATAGGGCATGTTTGGCATCGTGGTCTGCAGCAGGGGTGGGACCCTGCAGGGTGCAGAGGAGTGGGTGATGGGGGTTCTTTTCTCCGCAAGATGTTGGCAAGGTTGGGAGGTGTGTGGAAAGAGAGGATTGGGGGTATGGGGAAGGAGACCTGGTTGGGGGAGGAAGTGAGGATTGGGTGGGCTGCCTTTAGGATGCTTTTTAGGGTATCGTGGATGGATGCCGGGATAGAAGGTTGTTATTAGGGTGAGTTGGGGGGTAGAGTCGGGGGTTGCGGGGCGGTTGCAGTGTAGGTTACAGGTGCTGGGTGCGACAGCCCGTCGGATTTGGTCCCGAATCAGGTCCGGCAGGTATCCGTGTTGGAGGAGAGCATTTTTGAGGACAGAGCTGTGTGTGTGTGTGTGTGTGTGCGTGTGTGTATATATATATATATATGATAAAAATATCAGTAATGAGTGAGAGTCGGCATCTATTGGTGCGTGTGATAGTTCTTCACTTATGATATAATTTGAAATTATTTTTATTGGAAGAATTTTATATTTATTGTAACAGAATTGATTGTTCATTTTATTTGTAGAGGATAAGTTACAAAGTGGACAAAGTTTAGCACAACTTGTGTATCTGTGTTTTGGCAAAGTTTTGGATAAGTCCGACCAGTTCTCGAATTGGGAAAAAAGACCCCTTCGTAGAAGTCAAAAGACATATGCAGGTAAGAGATAATTGATAGCTGGAGTTATGAGAATCTACTTATAATTTGCATGGATTTATGCAGTTGTTAAAAGTGTGTGGCTGTGAATATATATGATATAAGATTGAAATTTAGATTTGAATTTTGAAAAAAATATACTGGGTTGGATAGGGTTTTAAAATATCTCTGAAAGTATAAAAGATGGAAATTTAAAATTTTGAGTGTATATTTTTGCATTGATGCCACTTATAAATGATGCCCTATTTACCAAATATGTAATGGCATAACTGCATAAAAATAAGATAAGCTAACTTATAATAGGTAATCAAGTTCCACATTCTCCTCAGGTCATCAGTTACGTTAACTGGAGAAATCTTCATAGTGAAATATGACACAAAATATTATCGAATTTAATAATAGAAAAAAACAAGCTAACTGTATCTATGTTCTCGTTTGATTTAGTTTTAACTGTTCTAGCATGCACTTTTCTCTCAGGACAGTGAAAAAATTTAATGTGTATGTTCATTTGAATAAGGTATTTACTAAACAAATAAATTTCTATATATATTAGGGAATATTAAATCAAGCAGTGCTTCAGTTTCCTTATCTAAAAATTAATAACACTGTATGGGATTCCTAGATTATCATTCCTTTGTATTACTATATGTATTCTTATAATTTTCTATTTCTGGTCTATAAGTTGAGTTTTTTTTATATTTTAGCCCTTGATGCCTATTGCTTGCTGCAGATATATGAATGTTTGAAGAACTTTGCTATTAATCAATGCATACCTTTTGAAGAGGTTATTTCTATGGCTATGAGAAATTCAAAATCTGGAAATACAAAACAACCCAAGGGGAAGAAACATAAGAAACGAGCAAATAAAACTTCCAACCAAAATGTATGCATCTAATATAATTTGAATTAAAAATTTCCTATTGTTGGCTGGTATTATTCTTTTAATTTTATTTAAAATAAATTTTCAATACATGTTGGAAAAAATATGCCAGACCTCTCCTTTGGTAAGTGAACCATGTTACACTCCTGCTTTCCCACAAACCTACAGAATGGTTTGTGATGCAATGGTTCAAGGATTAGGAAGGAAATTGAGGTCATGTGGGATAAACACATGGATATTGCAAAATAATGATATTCCAGATACATGTGTGAAAATTGCTCATAGGGATCAAAGAATCATTTTGACCCGTGGAAATAATTATCACAAGGTATGGACTTTTTTGTGAATGTAAATCAAAATGTAAAGATATATTATTATAATGTAGCAAGAGTAATAAAGTATCCTCACACTGAGGTTTCTTGAAATGTAATCATTGATATTCACCTCAGATTGTCCTAGTTTTTGTTTATAAAGATTTTATTGGTATATATTGCTATGAATTTTCAAACTGTATACTTGTATCTTTTTTAGTTCATTAAGTTTGTTGATCCAAATCAGTGCTATCAAGTCCAATCTGATCTACTTGATGATCAAGTAAAAGAAGTGTTAAGTTACTTCAATATAACACTCAGAAAGGAAGACATATTTTCTAGATGTCAGGTAAAAAAGCAAAGTTTTTCCATGCTTATTTATATAAATTGTGTTGTTATATCTTATTCAGATTGGAAAACATTTCATTTCAGATATGCAATGGAGACTTGTTTGCTGAAATCAACAATTCTTTAATGAAAAAAATTATAATGTCAAAGGATGAAGGTATACAAAACACCATGGGACAGGACCAGTATGACCGAGAAGATAGCACTGCTGCCATGAGAACATTTACTGAATTTGGAAAACGATGGAACAACAGGAATATTGTCCGAGAATTGAAGGAAGTGACAGATAAGACTGCTAAAGGAGTGAAAATAAAATATCACTGTATTCCTGTACCTTTATTGTCTAAAGTGGAGTATTTTTATGCCTGTGAAAAGTGTGGAAAAGTGTATTGGGATGGAGGCCATTGGCAAAGGGAGATGAACAGAAAGAGGGAAGGAAATTTAGTCAAGTAATAACTGATGTTTTATTGTACTTACTTTGATTAATTTTCCATGAAGAATTATGTGAAATTATGACAGTTTTCTTAATTTTTAACAAAAAATTTTGTTGATATTGAATGTTCCTTGTAAAGCACTGAAAACTTTGATGAAATATGACAAAGCGAACTGGACAAAAAGAGGGAAGAGAATGTACTGAAGTAAAAATTTATGTTTGTTGTAGTTGATATGATTACTATGTCATGAAGAATTATGTGAAGTTATGGCAGTTTAAAAATTTTTTATCAAAAAACTTTGTTGATGTTGAATGTTACTTGTAAAAATGATGAAAACAATGAAATTTTATTTGTTTTAATGATTGTGTAATGCAATTTTTGGTGTTATGTTATTTTGTATGACCTAAAGCTGTTTTCCATAGGAAAATTTATACCTTTAATAATGATATCAGTATTATATTAATACTAAACAATAAATGTACTTTTTATCAGGCATTATACAAAATAATTAAGCATTTTCTCTTTATTGAAACCTTTCCTGTCCTATTATTGCATTTCAGATGTGCATTCGTTTATCTAAACTTTTAATGAGATGTTTATAAAATCAGAAGCTTTACAGAACAACGATGTTATTTGTGAATTGCTTTCTATATTATCTGATATTTTAGAGTTGTGATTAATCTGAATATATCCTATTTTAAGGAGTTAAATTGAAATTTGTGGTCTTAATATTAGTTGGCATAAATATACAGTAATGTTTTCAAAGCAATGCTGAAAATGTTACATATCCCAGCTTGGTTCTAATAACTTTATGATGCTAAATTTATCTTACTTTATTGTTATCATGGAGAACGTGTATATTTGCATAGTTATCATCTAGGACAGTGATGGCAAACCTATGGCACGCATGCCATAAGTGGCACGCAAGACAATTTTTGTTGGCATGCCAACGAAAGGCGAAAACCAATCAAAGCATTTATCGTACTGATTTAGTGCTGCAAAAACGTGTTATTTAGTTAACTATTGTAAACATTAGTTTTAAGGTTACAAATTTCAATCTCTTATGTCTTGATTACGAAATTAATTTATTTGGCATGCAAAAAAAATTAAGAACTTTTTTGTGGCATGTGAGGTGGAAAATATTCGACAATTTCAGTAATATTGGCACGCGGGCAATAGAAGGTTCGCCATCACTGATCTAAGAAATAAGTTAAAAGTAAATTGATTACCTGTTGTACAGTAATATTTCACACTTCATGAGGTGAGATTTTTCCAAAACTTTGTGAAGAAAAACTAACTTATTTATGTGGTCATTAGAGTTGAAATAATGTAGGGCATATATTATTCACAGAGCTCACATCAAAGCAAAAAATTATAGTAAATGGTAAGAATACTTTTCTTTAGCATCTTGCATTAATTAACATATGAAACGAAGAGCCAGGGGAGACTACAAATTTTTGTTTTTAATTCTGAGTTACGGAATGTTTACTGTCCCAATCCCAAGCTCTTCACTAACATCTTAATATAATTATGGTGCATTGAATTCAGAGCCTCAGTTTAATAATATAACTTTTATGGAGTGTTTCTTTATTGGAAATCAGTTTGCAAGTGATTTTTAGTCAAAGTTTTTGCAAAATTTACACTCGATACTTGAATAATTGAGAACTTCTGGGCCCCTTATTATTCGGGGCCCAGATGCCTTGCACCCACAACATCTGCTGCATCCTCCCTTTGGCCAGCCCTGATTGAATTGCATGCTGATATGACATTCTTCAAAAATTTATTGCAGAACTTACGTATTATCCCCATGCCATACTTACGTACAACATTAACAGAAACTGATTGGTCTGTCTCGACATTTACAAACCCAATGACTTGACAATGGGTAGGGATACTTTGGTTCCGGGCGAGGCGAAGGGTGCGGTAGCACCCGGAGACGACTACCCATTAAAACAAAGCCAGCCAAAGGCTTGTCAATATATCCTTTCAATGCTCTATCCTCTTAACTGTTGCACCGCAAATGGAAGGGTATATTGACGAGCCTTCGGCTCGCTTTGTTTTAATGGGTAGTCGTCTCTGGGTTCTACCATGCCCTTCGCCTCGCCCGGAACCAAAGTATCCCTTCCTGTTGTCTGGTGATTGGGTTTGTAAATGTCAAGACCAGGCAATCAGGTCTGATATTTAAGTATTAATGCTTGGAAGTTCATCTCCATGTTACAATGTTTTATTTACTTTCGTTGTTGTTTCACAACAACAGAGAACGATAAATAAATAGGAAATTTGTGGGGGTATAACAGACAGTACCGTCATATTAATACCAAATTTCATATATAACACTTTAGCATGAGCACAAAGAACTGATTAGTTTTTGAACAATATCGGTTAACCGGAAGTCGAGATTTATTCGAAACCCGATTCGGTTTTTGCGATATTTCTCCGATAATACGTCATTATTGTATACATTAACCATTACAAAAAATGTAGAAAATATAATTTTCTACATCTTTTATTTCAAACAATTTTCCATAGCGGTTATTGTTTAGGAATTATTTGTAAATCGTTGTTTTCGGTTTCCGTCAAATATCTCCTTAAAAACGTCGTTATTGGTAATCTTCGTGAGGACCAAAGTTGTAGAGAATAATATTTCTTCCAAGTTTTGTTTGAAACAAATTTTCGTAGAACCATCCATTTCGGAGATATTTTGCTTATTCGTAAATTTCCAGTATACAGCGCCACCACCACGTAGCGGTGAATTCTGTAAACATATTCAAAATATAATTTACGGCAATAAGGACTACTGTATTCATTTACGATACGAAACAATAATTTTGCCTTATGCTATTCATAATAATATCTATATCCCAAATATGGAGAGAGTCATGTGTTGGCCACATCAGACTTTTTCGAATGAATAGGGCATCCTTCTGCTTTTTCGAACGAATGGCGTATTCCCACTCCTTAAGAAAAATTATACAGGTCGATTGAAAAAAACAGCTCCTGCGTTTTTTCCTGGCATCATAACATTACAATCGTGCGAATTGCTCTAAAATAACTGGGTAAGAACCCTGCCTCAAAGTTTTACTTTAGTATACTTACAGTTCTCAACGTGGTGCTCGTGGGCACCCTGGTGCCCGCCGAACCATTTCTAGGTGCCCGCTTTCCTCTGCACACATGAAGATGTTCATAATCCCTTATTCAATGATGCAAGTCTTGAAAAATTTCGTTACTAATATTTTTGTTTGCAATACTGCCGAAAACGTTGTTAATGCCTTAACGAACAGTAGCAATAACTCATTAGCTTCATGAAAATAATCGTTACTACCAGAACAGTTACTAATACTTTTGTTTGCAATGCTGCCGAAAACGTTGTTAATGCCTTAACGAACAGTAGCAATAACTCATTAGCTTCATGAAAATAATCGTTACTACCAGAACAGTTCCCAGACATCCTGTCGCCTATGACGAGATATGATCCGTTTCTTTTTATCCAACTTCCTCATCTCCCTCCTCTGGTAGAAAAAAGTATTATAATCAGTTTGTTTTATTTTCACAGAATTTAATTGTTTCAAGCATTATTCAAAAATATCAGTTGTTAAATATATTAAATTATATAACTCACTGCGTCATTTATCGTGATTTCTAACAATTTTTTTGTATTCCCAGAATTTGTTAAGTGCCCAATGGAGATAAAAGGTTGAGAATCACTGATGTACAATATACCCTCTGCTTTTTTTTTTACTACAGCACTGAATATACCAGAAAATAGTTTGGATATCATTACCCCAACTCATGGAAGATTCGTTCGTAATTAATCGCTCGCTCCGTTCCAAGTAAATCTGCTTTCTCCTCTCTCTAAAACCTTACCTTTCCCTCGATATCGGGAATATCCGATCTCTAGGCAAAAATAACCTTGGAATCTGGAGAAGATACACCCGTTAATCCTCTTTTAACTATCTAAATTGTAATAGCTTGGTAAAATTTTTTGGATGAAACCTCCAAATCACTAACCCGACAAAATAATCGCCCGAGACCGTCTGGACTAAATTAAGTAGGTACACAACCAGGATCCACAGGTGATATGTCCACAGTCTTTATGTCCACTGCCTTTATGTCCACTCTTTTATGTCCACAGCCTTTATGTCCACTGCCCTTACGTCCAGAGTCTTTACGTCCACCGTAATATATGTCCACAGTCTTTATGTCCACTGCCTTTATGTCCACTCTTATATGTCCACAGCCTTTTCGTCCACTGCCTTAATGTCCACTTTTGTTTATGTCCACAGCCTTTTTGTCCACTGCCTTAATGTCCACTATTATATATGTCCACAGTCTTTTCGTCCACTGTCTTTTTGTCCACTTTTGTATAAGTCCACAGCCTTTTCGTCCACTGTTTTCTTTGTCCACTTTTGCATATGTCCACAGAGACTTTATTTCGAAGTATGAAAAATATGAAGGGCAAACCTGAAGATGGAGGAGAGTTTGAAGGAGAGAGAGTAATCCGAAGGAAACACTGCGGACATTGGTGTCTATCGACTAGGAATTTTATAACAATTACGAATATGAAGCTAAAAATTAAAAATGGAGGGGGTGCAGAAGGAGTGGGAGGGAAAAGGAGGTGCGGAAGCAATCCGAAGGAAACACTGCGGAAATTGGTGTCTATCGACTAGGAATTTTATAACAATTACGAATATGAAGCTAAAAATTAAAAATGGAGGGGGTGCAGAAGGAGTGGGAGGGAAAAGAAGGTGCGGAAGCAATCCGAAGGAAATACTGCGGAAATTGGTGTCTATCGACTAGGAATTTTATAACAATTACGAATATGAAGCTAAAAAATGAAAATGGAGGGGGTGCAGAAGGAGTGGGAGGGAAAAGGAGGTGCGGAAGCAATCCGAAGGAAATACTGCGGAAATTGGTGTCTATCGACTAGGAATTTTATAACAATTACGAATATGAAGCAAAAAAATGAAAATGGAGGGGGTGCAGAAGGAGTGGGAGGGAAAAGGAGGTGCGGAAGCAATCCGAAGGAAATACTGCGGAAATTGGTGTCTATCGACTAGGAATTTTATAACAATTACGAATATGAAGCTAAAAAATGAAAATAGAGGGGGTGCAGAAGGAGTGGGAGGGAAAAGGAGGTGCGGAAACAATCCGAAGGAAACACTGCGGAAATTGGTGTCTATCGACTAGGTATTTTATAACAATTACGAAAATGAAGCTAAAAAATGAAAATGGAGGGGGTGCAGAAGGAGTGGGAGGGAAAAGGAGGTGCGGAAGCAATCCGAAGGAAATACTGCGGAAATTGGTGTCTATCGACTAGGAATTTTATAACAATTACGAATATGAAGCTAAAAAATGAAAATGGAGGGGGTGCAGAAGGAGTGGGAGGGAAAAGGAGGTGCGGAAGCAATCCGAAGGAAACACTGCGGAAATTGGTGTCTATCGACTAGGAATTTTATAACAATTACGAATATGAAGCTAAAAAATGAAAATGGAGGGGGTGCAGAAGGAGTGGGAGGGAAAAGGAGGTGCGGAAGCAATCCGAAGGAAATACTGCGGAAATTGGTGTCTATCGACTAGGAATTTTATAACAATTACGAATATGAAGCTAAAAATTAAAAATGGAGGGGGTGCAGAAGTAGTGGGAGGGAAAAGGAGGTGCGGAAGCAATCCGATGGAAACACTGCGGAAATTGGTGTCTATCGACTAGGTATTTTATAACAATTACGAATATGAAGCTAAAAAATGAAAATGGAGGGGGTGCAGAAGGAGTGGGAGGGAAAAGGAAGTACGGAAGGAATCCGAAGGAAATACTGCGGACATTGGTGTCTATCGATTAGGAATTTTATAACAATTACGAATATGAAGCTAAAAAATGAAAATGGAGGGGGTGTAGTAGGAGGGGGAGGGAAAAGGAGGTGCGGAAGGAATCCGAAGGAAGTACAGCGGACATTGGTGTCTATCGACTAGGAATTTTATAACAATTACAAATATGAAGCGAAAAATTAGGGGGGGGCTAATACAAGAGGAAGGGAAAAGTGGGTGTGGAAGAAATCCGAAGGAAATACAGCAGACATTGGTGTCTATCGACTAGGAATTTTGTAGTATATTCATCCAGGATGATCAATTCTGATAATGAATCTGGTAGACAAGGACAATATTATGCAGCAGCTCTACGAAGCATTGAAGGTACGTTCTCATAGCTGGGCATAGCAGAAGCAGCTTCTGTATCTTAGGGATCCAATTCTTTGGTTAGTATTTCACTATTTTATTAGGCAAAAAGATTTTATTTTTGAATTTTTTAAAAATCTTTTCTCGTTATATAAATAAGGGCTCCAAAACTTGAGTTGCGTGGGGGCCCAAGCAGTTGTGCAGGAGCACACAGATCTATGTGGATGGCATTTTCAAAACAACGCCTAAGCTATTTTTCCAGCTATATACAATACATGATTTGGTTCAGGGGCGTGTATTTCCATTTGTATATTGCTTAACGAAAAGAAAAACGAAGGTTCTTATGCATAAATATTTTAACAACTCAAACAACACTGTGACTTTTTAAATTATAATTTTAATCCAGAACTGCTCATGCTTGATTTTGAATTAAGTGCTATAAATGCAGTGCGGAAAACATTCCCCAATTCTACCATTAAGGAATGCCTCTTCCATTTTAGTCAATCCATATAGAACATTTAATGGCATTAGGTCTAAAAGCTCAATTCAATAATAACGACGTTATTAGGAATGGTATACGGAAGCTGATGGCATTACCGTTTATCCCTGTTGAGGACGTACTTGATATTTTTGACCACTAGCTTGCAATCCTCGACCCTACACTAGGGGATCTAGCAACTTATGTGGAAATAACTTATATACGAGGAAGGTAAGGCAGGGGATGAGAGGATCCATTCCTCCTAGGTTTGTTCTGGAATTATGGAGTGTAGGTATATGAGCAAACTGTAAACAGACAACAGCGGACCAACAACGCCGTAGAAGGGTGGCACTCACGCTTCCAAAGAATGATTCTTACGCACCGTCCAGCAGTTGGACATACATGTCATAGAGGATGTTATTCCCGCATCTTTCGTTTCGAGTATTTTTCTTTAAACGGATATTGAAGGAGAATCGATTTTTCATTCTACAAATATATTCTACTATTGGTATTTTTTTATGAACAAAGCAATTTGAATTAATGAAATGAATCCTTTATGCTTCACTAAATATAATTAACCAATTTTTCGGAATTATTCTTTTGTGTGTGGGTATTAGTCGCCGTATGAGAGAGGCAGGTTTTTGACCTTCTATATTTAACATCATTCATCCGAAATCCTCAATAATCTATATTCATTGATTTGATTGAAGTCGCAAATACTCCCTAGATTTCTTGAAATACCTGCAATGGGATGTGTAAATTAACTTTCGGATCTTTTTTCTTTCCAAGCAGTTTATATGAAAATCTTTATTATGTTTAATTTTGAATTCCAGCGAGGTAATAAAGCATGTTATTCCCGTGAAACACTGTTTGAAGTATTTTCCATAAATTGGAATTTTCAGGAGATTCAACTTTTTCATAATTTTAATTTCTCCATGGGAAGTTATTTAACAAACAAATACACTTGGCATAAATGGAAATAAACGTCTTAACATCCCCATAGGAACTCATTCGTAAATTTACAAGTGGGGGATGCCACATCATTCTATAAGCACTCTTCTTTCAGAGGAGGATATAGGATATAGGAGGATACTAATGTCTGGCCCAAACTACAATAGTTGGAGAGCTGAAATTTAATACATAGGTGAATCGAAAAAAATAATGATAGGAAAAATTGCAACAATGTTTATTTTCTTGGCCGTTGAAAATTATAAACAATTTTACAAACATTTCATGGTTTAGGTACTTCTAAATGTGCTATGAAACTGAAATTTTTTCTAATGGTAGAATTTGCCAAATAATGAAAACGGGATTATAGAAATTTTAAAATTTTTATTCGTTCGGCCGTAATAAATTCCTAAATGTTAAACAAATTGACTAATGTTTATGTACATTATGAAGATCTAGGAAGCTGAAAATGTCAACAAAGTTAGGAAATAATGTTCCATTGAAAATTACATATAAGTTTTATATTGTGGCTGTTAAAAATTCATAAATGTTAAACAATGAAATTCATATAAATGCACTACTAGAGGTGCTATATCGATGAAATTTTGCTTAAATGTGAGGTATTCGTAAGCGTCCAAAATTACCAAATCAGAATGTTTCTCATACAACTGCTAAAGCAAGAGTGACAATATTCTTACCAATAATCTGAAGAAGGGGTGGATGTTAGAGGAACATAGCCCTCTAGTGAAAGGCTATTCCATTCATATACTTCGTATTTGGGAAAAACCCTTTTGGCGGAATCGCAAAAATACTCTTTGCCGAGGTTACACACAATGGCGTGCACTTCGGTTGGTATAGATAGGAAGATGAAACGGCTCCACGACCAGCGGCAACATTTATGAAAGCTTCTTTTGGCCATTTCGCTCAAAAGACAAAGGGTGTAAATGGACGGTATGCAAGACCAGATGTCCCATGAATAGTGGGTCGTAGTGGGGGAGGTAAACCTTTCCTCTTGTACCTGAGTTTTGGGTGGGACGGCGTCACAGCACGACACAAGTGCGAGGGGTACGGAGGAATTTGAAATCTAAGGTCTTTGACTGCTGGGGAAATCCAGATAGCTCCTTTTGCCGTTCCTGCGAGAACGAAAAATTTTTAATTTCGTTCTCGACTCGGCGTTACTCGAACGAATATTTCGAAAGTCAGTACACATACGGAATATTTCTAACACCTGAAAGGTAATTTTATGAAATATATTAAAATAATCGAGTTACTATCTGTATATTCAGCGATGCGCGAATTAGTTCAAATATGAAATGAACTAATCCTCACAAGCGTTGAAAAATGTTCTGAGAATATAGATAAACAAAGATTACCTTAAATGAATGGCAGAGGAAGTTTAAACATTTATTGCCATTTCAGCCCGGAATTCCGTTTCTTCATTCAAAAGTAAATCCTACGAAGATATTAACATTAAGAAAAAGTTGTGTATCAAATTTGTAGACTACTTTGAAGATTATTTAAAAACCGACTACAGTGAAAACCGGTTAACACGAATTGCTAGGGACCGACATAATTATTTCGTGTTATCCGAAATTCGAGTTAACCGAATTTCACGTTCACTGCGTTCATGGTAATATTTCCATTTTTAGGCGCGTTTCGCTTACAGCGTGAGCGCCTATTATAGTCGGTCGGTCCGTCCGTCCGTCCGTCCGCATGTTCGTTCTCAGCTTCTACCGAACGGATTTTCATGAAATTTGATTTTAAGGACTTTCAATCAAATATAATAAGAAAATCGCAAAAATGAATTACGTACGCCAATCAGGGGTACCTCTTTACTGGTGAAGAAAAATTAAATTTTCGTCATATCTCGTAAAGTATTGTTCATATCAAAATATTTTTCAAATAAAAGTTGTAGAACTGGTAAAGTAGAGTATTTCCTGTTCTATATATTTTCATCGTAGGAGTAGCCGTTATCGACAAAATCAAACAAGAATGTCTTATATGGAGTTGAAATTTGAAAATTTCTTGCATGGTTACTTCATTGTTGCTAACATAAACAATCTCCCAAACAAACGTTTAATTTCCCTACGTGTGCATGTAATACTATTAAATAGGAAGAAAATGGATTATTTATGGTGAAGAAAAGGACTTTAAAACGCTATTTCCCTTAAGTACAGGTATATAATTGCTTTCTAATACTCCATTGCACGAAACGCGCCCCATTTGTGATACGTTGTATGCTTTCCTAACTTGTTCAAATATTGAATTAGGCTCGTAGGCAAATCCATAATACATATCAATAATAGGATGTAATACACAGCAGAAGATATTATCGCAATCATGGGAAAACCCTATCTCAAATGCCATTTCGCATAATCAGAAGAATTTTGTATGCATTTATTTTCGTGGGACCGAAAAATATTTTCGTATTAAGCAGTATTTCGTGTAAACCGTTTCGCGTTAGTGAATGAATACTTAATACTGAAAGGTATAGGCGCTGGAACGGACCGAGCAAGCGTTCCGTGTTAACCGATATTTCGTTTTAAGCGATTTCGTATTAAGTGGTTTCCACTGTATAAAAAAATGAATTTTCATTCTTTTAGACGCTGTTTGGTACAAAGTCGCCAATTACTACGCGTAATTGTAAGCAATTTCAAAAGCAACGAAAAATGCATGGCAATATATGCTATACAAGTTTCTATGTGGGTGGGGATGCGAGGCACCAAAGTGTCACTAATTTTCCTCTGTTCTGATTGAAACTCGCATATTATGTTCCCTGACTGTCCTATAGCAGGAGTTTCCTTCGGATTCCTTCCGAACCCCCTTTTCCCTCCCCATCCTACTACACCCCCTCCATTTTCATTTTTTAGCTTCATATTCGTAATTGTTATAAAATTCCTAATCGATAGACACCAATGTCCGCAGTATTTCCTTCGGATTCCTTCCGTACTTCCTTTTCCCTCCCACTCCTTCTGCACCCCCTCCATTTTCAATTTTTAGCTTCATATTCGTAATTGTTATAAAATTCCTAGTCGATAGCGACCAATTTCCGCAGTATTTCCTTCGGATTCCTTCCGTACCTCCTTTTCCCTCCCACTCCTTCTGCCCCCCCTCCATTTTTAATTTTTAGCTTCATATTCGTAATTGTTATAAAATTCCTAGTCGATAGACACCAATGTCCGCAGTGTTTCCTTCGGATTGCTTCCGCACCTCCTTTTCCCACCCACACCTTCTGCACCCCCTCCATTTTCAATTTTTAGCTTCATATTCGTAATTGTTATAAAATTCCTAGTCGATAGACACCAATTTCCGCAGTATTTCCTTCGGATTCCTTCCGTACCTCCTTTTCCCTCCCACTCCTTCTGCCCCCCCTCCATTTTTAATTTTTAGCTTCATATTCGTAATTGTTATAAAATTCCTAGTCGATAGACACCAATTTCCGCAGTATTTCCTTCGGATTGCTTCCGCACCTCCTTTTCCCTCCCACTCCTTCTGCACCCCCTCCATTTTCAATTTTTAGCTTCATATTCGTAATTGTTATAAAATTCCTAGTCGATAGACACCAATTTCCGCAGTATTTCCTTCGGATTGCTTCCGCACCTCCTTTTCCCTCCCACTCCTTCTGCACCCCCTCCATTTTCAATTTTTAGCTTCATATTCGTAATTGTTATAAAATTCCTAGTCGATAGACACCAATTTCCGCAGTATTTCCTTCGGATTCCTTCCGTACCTCCTTTTCCCTCCCACTCCTTCTGCCCCCCCTCCATTTTTAATTTTTAGCTTCATATTCGTAATTGTTATAAAATTCCTAGTCGATAGACACCAATGTCCGCAGTGTTTCCTTCGGATTGCTTCCGCACCTCCTTTTCCCACCCACTCCTTCTGCACCCCCTCCATTTTCATTTTTTAGCTTCATATTCGTAATTGTTATAAAATTCCTAGTGGATAGACACCAATTTCCGCAGTGTTTCCTTCGGATTGCTTCCGCACCTCCTTTTCCCTCCCACTCCTTCTGCACCCCCTCCATTTTTAATTTTTAGCTTCATATTCGTAATTGTTATAAAATTCCTAGTCGATAGACACCAATGTCCGCAGTGTTTCCTTCGGATTACTCTCTCTCCTTCAAACTCTCCTCCATCTTCAGGTTTGCCCTTCATATTTTTCATACTTCGAAATAAAGTCTCTGTGGACATATGCAAAAGTGGACAAAGAAAACAGTGGACGAAAAGGCTGTGGACATATACAAAAGTGGACAAAAAAAACAGTGGACGAAAAGACTGTGTACATATATAATAGTGGACATTAAGGCAGTGGACAAAAAGGCTGTGGACATAAACAAAAGTGGACATTAAGGCAGTGGACGAAAAGGCTGTGGACATATAAGAGTGGACATAAAGGCAGTGGACATAAAGACTGTGGACATATATTACGGTGGACGGAAAGACTCTGGACGTAAGGGCAGTGGACATAAAGGCTGTGGACATAAAAGAGTGGACATAAAGGCAGTGGACATAAAGACTGTGGACATATCATCTGGGAACCACCACGAGCTAAGTGCAAAATCTGGGGGACTGTTTTTAGGCGCGTCGGTCTGTCCGTCCGTCCGTCTGTCCGCATGATCCTTCTCGGCTTCTACAGAACGGATTTTCAATAAAATTTGATATTAAGGACTTACAATCAAAGATAATAAGAAAATCACGTAAGCCAATCGGGGGTGCCACTTGACTGATGATAACAAATGAACTTTCCGTCATATCTCCTAAAATATTGCTCATATCAAGCAATATTTTAGGAGATATGACGAGATATTGACAACCCTTCGGCTCGCATTGTTTTAATGGGAAGTAGTCTGCGGGCGCTACCGCGCCCTTCGACTCGCCCGGAACCAAAGTATTCCTCCCCGTTGTCCAGTGATTGTGTTTGTAAATGTCGAGACTGGCCTATCAGGTCTGATATTAACTCGATCTACCAATAAAACGTAGTTCCCTCAATTGTTGGTCGTGACCCTAGCAACGGGATAATGTTTTTATGGGATAGTTTATTTGTGGGGGTATAACAGGACAGTACCAATATGACAAGTACTTTTTGAGTTAGAGCGCCCACAATCACATATATCCACACACACAGATACACAATTAGTATGAATGAATACCGATCGCCAGATGTCCTTATAGTACTGTAACTAATAAATTCTCATAAAATTTACATTTCTAGGGGCCATACCGATTATCCATCCTCCAAAGGAAAGTTTCCCATCATAATCGTTCCGTGTTTCCCTTCTAGGCATTTTTCTAGATTACTCCTGATTTTTTACCAACATCTCTACTTTTTCCTTAATAACATTTACGTATAAATTTGGTTGTACATATATTATAATAGATTAACATTGAGTTTGTTATTGAATGGTCGCGATTTTGTAATTGTACGATTCAACGAAGTAAATCATGTATTTATGCGCTTTTAGTAAAGTTTAATTCCATGGAAATTATGGTCCTGTCAGCCTTACATGCGATAGTAAGTGTACTTAAATATTCCAAGTTAAACATTATAAAATATGGTCAATAAATATCTCTAAAAAATCTGATGTGGCCAACACATGACTTTCTCCATATTTGGGGTATAGTTATTTAAATTATTATGAATAGCATTATAAGGCAAAATTATTATTTCGTATCGTAAAAGAATACAGTCGTCCTTATTGCCGTAAATTAGGTATATTTTGTGTATGTTTACGTAATTCACCGCTAAATGGTGGTGGCGCTGTATACTAGAAAAAGCAAAATATCCATAAATGGATGGTTCTGCGAAAATTTGTTTCAAACAAAAGTTGGAAGAAATATTATTCTCTACAACTTTGGCACTCGCGAAGATGACCAATTATGATGTTTTTAAGGAGATATTTGACGGAAACCGAAAACCGATTATTTATAAATAATTCATAAACAATAACAGCTATGGAAAATTGTTTGAAATAAAAGATGCAGAAAATTATATTTTCTACATTTTTTGTAATGGTTAATGTGTACAATAATGACGTATTATAGGAGAAATATCGCGAAAAATCTGATGTGGCCAACACATGACTTTCTCCATATTTGGGGTATAGATATTTAAATTATTATGAGTAGCATTATAAGGCAAAATTATTATTTCGTATCGTAAAAGAAGACACGTCGTTGCCGTAAATTACGTATATTTTGAATGTTTACAGAATTCACCGCTACATGGTGTTGGCGTGTAGGCTGGTATTAAGAAAAAGCGAAATATTTCCGAAACGGATGGTTCTACGAAAATTAGTTTCAAACAAATCTTGGAAGAAATATTATTCTCTACAACTTTGGTCCTTACAAAGATTACTATTAACGATGTTTTTAAGGAGATATTTAACGGAAACCGAAAAACCGGTTATTTATAAATAACTCCTAAACAATAACTTCTATAGAAAATTGTTTCAAATGAAAACTGTAGGAAATTACATTCTCTATAACATTTGTTTAGAATTGTATATACAATAATGATGTTTTAACGAAGAAATATCGCAAAAACCGAATCGGGTTTCGAATAAACCTCGACTTCCGGTTATCCGTGATGGCCAAAAACGAATCAGTTCTTTGTGCTCATGTGAAAGTGTTATATATGATGTTTGGTAACGATATGGTATGTACTTTTTGAGTTAGAGCGCCCACACTAACATACACACGAACACAAGAACACACACACGAACACACACACACACACGAACACGTACACGAACACGAACGCGTACGCGAACGCGAACACGAACCGAACACGTACACGATCGCGAACGCGAACGCGTACGCGAACACGTACGCGTACGCGAACGCGAACGCGAACGCGAACACGAACACGAACACGTACACGTACACGATCACGAACGCGATCACGATCACGAGCACGAAAACACACACACACACTCACACATTACTACGTATGGAGAAATTAAGAACGAATCGGGTGTCGAATAAACCTCGACTTCCGGTTAACTGGTATTGTCCAAAAACTAATCAGTTGTTTATGCTCATGCTAAAGTGTTATATATGACGTTTGGCAACGTTATGGAAAGTACTTTTTGAGTTAGAGCGCCCACAATCACACACACACAGACATTCCGAAAATAGTCTAAACGTGTTTTAGGGACGTACACGAACACGAACACGATCACGAACACGAACAAGAACACACACACACTCACACATTACTACGTATGGAGAAATTAAGAACGAATCGGGTGTCGAATAAACCTCGACTTCCGGTTAACTGGTATTGTCCAAAAACTAATCAGTTGTTTATGCTCATGCTAAAGTGTTATATATGACGTTTGGCAACGTTATGGAAAGTACTTTATGAGTTAGAGCGCCCACAATCACACACACACAGACATTCCGAAAATAGTCTAAACGTGTTTTAGGGACGTCCACGAACAGGAACACGTACACGAACACGAACGCGTACGCGAACGCGAACTCGAACGCGAACACGTACACGTACACGTACACGAACACGAACACGAACACGATCACGAACACGATCACGAACACGAACACGAACACGAACACGTACACGAACACGAACTAGTACACGTACACGTACACGAACACGAACACGTACACGCACACGAACACGAACACGAACGCGTACACGAACACGATCACGAACACGAACAAGAGCAGGAACACACACACACACACTCACACATTACTACGTATGGAGAAAATAAGAAGGAATCGGGTGTCGAATAAACCTCGACTTGCGGTTAACTGTTATTGTCCAAAAACTAATCAGTTGTTTATGCTCATGCTAAAGTGTTATATATGACGTTTGGCAACGTTATGGAAAGTACGTTTTGAGTTAGAGCGCCCACAATCACACACACACAGACATTCCGAAAATAGTCTAAACGTGTTTTAGGGACGTACACGAACACGTACACGGACACGAACTCGTACACGCACACGTACACGAACACGTACGCGAACACGAGCACGAACACACACACACACACTCACACATTACTACGTATGGAGAAATTAAGAACGAATCCGGTGTCGAATGAACCTCGACTTCCGGTTAACTGGTATTGTCCAAAAACTAATCAGTTAGTTATGCTCATGCTAAAGTGTTATATATGACGTTTGGTAACGTTATGGCAAGTACTTTTTGAGTTAGAGTGCCCACAATCACACACACACACACACACACACAGACATTCCGAAAATAACACTAACACGAACACGAGCACTAACACTAACACTAACACTAACACTAACACTAACACTAACACTAACACTAACACTAACACTAACACTAACACTAACACTAACACTAACACTAACACTAACACTAACACTAACACTAACACTAACACTAACACTAACACTAACACTAACACTAACACTAACACTAACACTAACACTAACACTAACACTAACACTAACACTAACACTAACACTAACACTAACACTAACACTAACACTAACACTAACACTAACACTAACACTAACACTAACACTAACACTAACACTAACACTAACACTAACACTAACACTAACACTAACACTAACACGAACACGAACACGAACACTAACACGAACACGAACACGAACACGAACACGAACACGAACACGAACACGAACACGAACACGAACACGAACACGAACACGAACACGAACACGAACACGAACACGAACACGAACACGAACACGAACACGAACACGAACACGAACACGAACACGAACACGAACACGAACACGAACACGAACACGAACACGAACACGAACACGAACACGAACACGAACACGAACACGAACACGAACACGAACACGAACACGAACACGAACACGAACACGAACACGAACACGAACACGAACACGAACACGAACACGAACACGAACACGAACACGAACACGAACACGAACACGAACACGAACACGAACACGAACACGAACACGAACACGAACACGAACACGAACACGAACACGAACACGAACACGAACACGAACACGAACACGAACACGAACACGAACACGAACACGAACACGAACACGAACACGAACACGAACACGAACACGAACACGAACACGAACACGAACACGAACACGAACACGAACACGAACACGAACACGTACACGTACACGTACACGTACACGTACACGAACACGAACACGAACACGAACACGAACACGAACACGTACACGTACACGTACACGAACACGAACAGGAACACGAACACGAACACGAACCCGAACACGAACACGAACACGAACACGAACACGAACACGTACACGTACACGTACACGTACACGAACCCGAACACGAACACGAACACGAACACGAACACGAACACGAACACGAACACGAACACGAACACGAACACGAACACGAACACGAACACGAACACGAACACGAACACGAACACGAACACGAACACGAACACGAACACGAACACGAACACGAACACGAACACGAACACGAACACGAACACGAACACGAACACGAACACGAACACGAACACGAACACGAACACGAACACGAACACGAACACGAACACGAACACGAACACGAACACGAACACGAACACGAACACGAACACGAACACGAACACGAACACGAACACGAACACGAACACGAACACGAACACGAACACGAACACGAACACGAACACGAACACGTACACGAACACGAACACGAACACGAACACGAACACGAACACGAACACGTACACGTACACGTACACGTACACGTACACGTACACGTACACGTACACGTAC
This sequence comes from Uropetala carovei, assembly GCA_036926305.1. Taxonomy (NCBI): domain Eukaryota; kingdom Metazoa; phylum Arthropoda; class Insecta; order Odonata; family Petaluridae; genus Uropetala; species Uropetala carovei. The sequence continues at coordinate 1,669,059 of JAXCHB010000105.1, read as the reverse complement.
ACGTACACGTACACGTACACGTACACGAACACGAACAGGAACACGTACACGTACACGTACACGAACACGAACACGAACACGTACACGGACACGGACACGGACACGTACACGAACAGGAACACGAACACGATCACGAACACGATCACGAACACGAACACGAACACGAACACGTACACGAACACGAACTAGTACACGTACACGTACACGAACACGAACACGTACACGCACACGAACACGAACACGAACGCGTACACGAACACGATCACGAACACGAACAAGAGCAGGAACACACACACACACACTCACACATTACTACGTATGGAGAAAATAAGAAGGAATCGGGTGTCGAATAAACCTCGACTTGCGGTTAACTGTTATTGTCCAAAAACTAATCAGTTGTTTATGCTCATGCTAAAGTGTTATATATGACGTTTGGCAACGTTATGGAAAGTTAGAGCGCCCACAATCACACACACACAGACATTCCGAAAATAGTCTAAACGTGTTTTAGGGACGTACACGAACACGTACACGGACACGAACTCGTACACGCACACGTACACGAACACGTACGCGAACACGAGCACGAACACACACACACACACTCACACATTACTACGTATGGAGAAATTAAGAACGAATCCGGTGTCGAATGAACCTCGACTTCCGGTTAACTGGTATTGTCCAAAAACTAATCAGTTAGTTATGCTCATGCTAAAGTGTTATATATGACGTTTGGTAACGTTATGGCAAGTACTTTTTGAGTTAGAGTGCCCACAATCACACACACACACACACACACACAGACATTCCGAAAATAACACTAACACGAACACGAGCACTAACACTAACACTAACACTAACACTAACACTAACACTAACACTAACACTAACACTAACACTAACACTAACACTAACACTAACACTAACACTAACACTAACACTAACACTAACACTAACACTAACACTAACACTAACACTAACACTAACACTAACACTAACACTAACACTAACACTAACACTAACACTAACACTAACACTAACACTAACACTAACACTAACACTAACACTAACACTAACACTAACACTAACACTAACACTAACACTAACACTAACACTAACACTAACACTAACACTAACACTAACACTAACACTAACACTAACACTAACACTAACACTAACACTAACACTAACACTAACACTAACACGAACACGAACACGAACACGAACACGAACACGAACACGAACACGAACACGAACACGAACACGAACACGAACACGAACACGAACACGAACACGAACACGAACACGAACACGAACACGAACACGAACACGAACACGAACACGAACACGAACACGAACACGAACACGAACACGAACACGAACACGAACACGAACACGAACACGAACACGAACACGAACACGAACACGAACACGAACACGAACACGAACACGAACACGAACACGAACACGAACACGAACACGAACACGAACACGAACACGAACACGAACACGAACACGAACACGAACACGAACACGAACACGAACACGAACACGAACACGAACACGAACACGAACACGAACACGAACACGAACACGAACACGAACACGAACACGAACACGAACACGAACACGAACACGAACACGAACACGAACACGAACACGAACACGAACACGAACACGAACACGAACACGAACACGAACACGAACACGAACACGAACACGAACACGAACACGAACACGAACACGAACACGAACACGAACACGAACACGAACACGAACACGAACACGAACACGAACACGAACACGAACACGAACACGAACACGAACACGAACACGAACACGAACACGAACACGAACACGAACACGAACACGAACACGAACACGAACACGAACACGAACACGAACACGAACACGAACACGAACACGAACACGAACACGAACACGAACACGAACACGAACACGAACACGAACACGAACACGAACACGAACACGAACACGAACACGAACACGAACACGTACACGTACACGAACACGAACACGAACACGAACACGAACACGAACACGAACACGAACACGAACACGAACACGTACACGTACACGTACACGTACACGAACACGAACACGAACACGAACACGAACACGAACCCGAACACGAACACGAACACGAACACGAACACGTACACGTACACGTACACGTACACGAACCCGAACACGAACACGAACACGAACACGAACACGAACACGAACACGAACACGAACACGAACACGAACACGAACACGAACACGAACACGAACACGAACACGAACACGAACACGAACACGAACACGAACACGAACACGAACACGAACACGAACACGAACACGAACACGAACACGAACACGAACACGAACACGAACACGAACACGAACACGAACACGAACACGAACACGAACACGAACACGAACACGAACACGAACACGAACACGAACACGAACACGAACACGAACACGAACACGAACACGAACACGAACACGAACACGAACACGAACACGAACACGAACACGAACACGAACACGAACACGAACACGAACACGAACACGAACACGAACACGAACACGAACACGAACACGAACACGTACACGAACACGAACACGAACACGAACACGAACACGAACACGAACACGTACACGTACACGTACACGTACACGTACACGTACACGTACACGTACACGTACACGTACACGTACACGTACACGTACACGTACACGTACACGTACACGTACACGTACACGTACACGTACACGTACACGAACACGAACAGGAACACGAACACGTACACGTACACGAACACGAACACGAACACGGACACGGACACGTACACGAACAGGAACACGAACACGAACACGAACACGTACACGTACACGAACACGAACACGAACACGAACACGAACACGTACACGTACACGAACACGAACACGAACACGAGCACGAACACGAGCACGAACACACACACTCACACATTACTACGTATGGTGAAATTAAGAACGAATCGGGTGTCGAATAAACCTCGACTTCCGGTTAACTGGTATTGTCCAAAAACTAATCAGTTGTTTATGCACATGCTAAAGTGTTATATATGACGTTTGGTAACGTTATGGCAAGTACTTTTTGAGTTAGAGCGCCCACAATCACTCACACACACACACACACACACACACACACACACACACAGACATTCCGAAAATAGGTTAAACGTGTTTTAGGGACCTCAAAACGTGTATTTCCGCTGAAATCTCAAAGTCGATTTTTTTCGTGATCACAATACTTTCCCAAAACTACGTGTGGAGAAAGTAAAAATATGATGTGGACAACATGACTTCCTACATATTTGGGGTATACATATTTAAATTATTATGAATAGCATTATAAGGCAAAATTATCATTTCGTATCGTGGAAGAATGGTCGTCTTTATTGCCGTAAATTATATGTTGAATATGTTTACAGAATTCACCGCTAGTTGGTGGCGCTGTATACTGGATATTTACGAATAAGTTAAATATCTCCGAAATGGATGGTTCTACGAAAATTTGTTTCAAACAAAACTCGAAAGAAATTCTACAGCTGTGGTCCTCAAAAATATTACCAATAACGACGTTTTTATGGAGGTATTTGACGTAATCCGCAAAAAACCGATTATTTATAAGTAATTCCTAAACAATAACTGATGGAAATTTGTTTCAAATAAAAATTATAGGAAATTACATTCTATATAATATTTGTATCTAATTGTTTACACAATAATGATGTTTTAACGGAGATATTTTGCCAAAACCGAATCGGGTTTCGAATAAACCTCGACTTCCGGTTTAGCCGTATTGTCCAAGAACTAATCAGCTCTCATGCCCACACCAAAGTGTTATATATGAAATGTGGTAACGATATGGCAGGTAATTTTCGAATTAGAGCGCACACAATCAAATACACACGACATCATTCGGAAAATAGTCTAAACACGTTCTAGGGACCTCAAAATACGTATTTCCGTCTTTCTCTATACTACGTATATCACTCTCAATTTCGCCCTAAATAAAGTCGTTTGTCTGTCTGTCTTATGGAGAAAGTAAAAATTGGGAGTAAACAATATTGTTCTTTAGAAGTAACCATACGACGAGACTCCGAGTGCTTGTGGGTCCGGACCTCGGGCTCAAAGACGGACACGGACACGAACTCGTACACGTACACGTACACGAACACGAGCACGAACACACACACACACACTCACACATTACTACGTATGGAGAAATTAAGAACGAATCGGGTGTCGAATGAACCTCGACTTCCGGTTAACTGGTATTGTCCAAAAACTAATCAGTTAGTTATGCTCATGCTAAAGTGTTATATATGACGTTTGGTAACGTTATGGCAAGTACGTTTTGAGTTAGAGCGCCCACAATCACACACACACAGACATTCCGAAAATAGTCTAAACGTGTTTTAGGGACGTACACGGACTCTGACGAACACTAACACTAACACGAACACGAACACGTACACGTACACGAACACGTACACGTACACGAACGCGAACGCGAACGCGAACGCGAACGCGAACGCGAACGCGAACGCGAACGCGAACGCGTACACGTACACGTACACGTACACGTACACGAACAGGAACACGAACACGAACACGAACACGAACACGAACACGAACACGTACACGTACACGAACACGAACACGAACACGAACACGTACACGAACACGAACACGAACACGAACACGAGCACGAACACGAGCACGAACACACACACTCACACATTACTACGTATGGTGAAATTAAGAACGAATCGGGTGTCGAATAAACCTCGACTTCCGGTTAACTGGTATTGTCCAAAAACTAATCAGTTGTTTATGCACATGCTAAAATGTTATATATGACGTTTGGTAACGTTATGGCAAGTATTTTTGAGTTAGAGCGCCCACAATCACACACACACAGACATTCCGAAAATAGTCTAAACGTGTTTTAGGGACGTACACGGACTCTGACGAACACTGACACTGACACTGACACGGACACTGACGCTGACGCTGACGCGGACGCGTTCACGTTCACGTTCACGTTCACGAACACGAACACGAACACGAACACGAACACGAACACGAACACGAACACGAACACGAACCCGAACCCGAACCCGAACACGAACACGAACACGAACACGAACACGAACACGAACACGAACACGAACACGAACACGAACACGAACACGAACACGAACACGAACACGAACACGAACACGAACACGAACACGAACACGAACACGAACACGAACACGTACACGTACACGTACACGAACACGAACACGAACACGAACACGAACACGAACACGAACACGAACACGAACACGAACACGAACACGAACACGAACACGAACACGAACACGAACACGAACACGAACACGAACACGAACACGAACACGAACACGAACACGAACACGAACACGAACACGAACACGAACACGAACACGAACACGAACACGAACACGAACACGAACACGAACACGAACACGAACACGAACACGAACACGAACACGAACACGAACACGAACACGAACACGAACACGAACACGAACACGAACACGAACACGAACACGAACACGAACACGAACACGAACACGAACACGAACACGAACACGAACACGAACACGAACACGAACACGAACACGAACACGAACACGAACACGAACACGAACACGAACACGAACACGAACACGTACACGAACACGTACACGTACACGTACACGTACACGTACACGTACACGTACACGTACACGAACACGTACACGTACACGAACACGAACACGAACACGAACACGAACACGAACACGAACACGAACACGAACACGAACACGAACACGAACACGAACACGAACACGAACACGAACACGAACACGAACACGAACACGAACACGAACACGAACACGAACACGAACACGTACACGTACACGTACACGTACACGTACACGTACACGTACACGTACACGTACACGTACACGTACACGTACACGTACACGTACACGTACACGTACACGTACACGTACACGTACACGTACACGTACACGTACACGTACACGTACACGTACACGTACACGTACACGTACACGTACACGTACACGTACACGTACACGTACACGTACACGTACACGTACACGTACACGTACACGAACACGAACACGAACACGAACACGAACACGAACACGAACACGAACACGAACACGAACACGAACACGAACACGAACACGAACACGAACACGAACACGAACACGAACACGAACACGAACACGAACACGAACACGAACACGAACACGAACACGAACACGAACACGAACACGAACACGAACACGAACACGTACACGTACACGTACACGTACACGTACACGTACACGTACACGTACACGTACACGTACACGTACACGTACACGTACACGTACACGTACACGTACACGTACACGTACACGTACACGTACACGTACACGTACACGTACACGTACACGTACACGTACACGTACACGTACACGTACACGTACACGTACACGTACACGAACACGAACACGAACACGAACACGAACACGAACACGAACACGAACACGAACACGAACACGAACACGAACACGAACACGAACACGAACACGAACACGAACACGAACACGAACACGAACACGAACACGAACACGAACACGAACACGAACACGTACACGTACACGTACACGAACACGTACACGAACACGTACACGTACACGTACACGTACACGTACACGTACACGTACACGTACACGTACACGAACACGAACACGAACACGAACACGAACACGAACACGAACACGAACACGAACACGAACACGAACACGAACACGAACACGAACACGAACACGAACACGAACACGAACACGAACACGAACACGAACACGAACACGAACACGAACACGAACACGAACACGAACACGAACACGAACACGAACACGAACACGAACACGAACACGAACACGAACACGAACACGAACACGAACACGAACACGAACACGAACACGAACACGAACACGAACACGAACACGAACACGAACACGAACACGAACACGTACACGTACACGTACACGTACACGTACACGTACACGTACACGTACACGAACACGAACACGAACACGAACACGAACACGAACACGAACACGAACACGAACACGAACACGAACACGAACACGAACACGAACACGAACACGAACACGAACACGAACACGAACACGAACACGAACACGAACACGAACACGAACACGAACACGAACACGAACACGAACACGAACACGAACACGAACACGAACACGAACACGAACACGAACACGAACACGAACACGAACACGAACACGAACACGAACACGAACACGAACACGAACACGAACACGAACACGAACACGAACACGAACACGAACACGAACACGAACACGAACACGAACACGAACACGAACACGAACACGAACACGAACACGAACACGAACACGAACACGAACACGAACACGAACACGAACACGAACACGAACACGAACACGAACACGAACACGAACACGAACACGAACACGAACACGAACACGAACACGAACACGAACACGAACACGAACACGAACACGAACACGAACACGAACACGAACACGAACACGAACACGAACACGAACACGAACACGAACACGAACACGAACACGAACACGAACACGAACACGAACACGAACACGAACACGTACACGTACACGTACACGTACACGTACACGTACACGAACACGAACACGAACACGAACACGAACACGAACACGAACACGAACACGAACACGAACACGAACACGAACACGAACACGAACACGAACACGAACACGAACACGAACACGAACACGAACACGAACACGAACACGAACACGAACACGAACACGAACACGAACACGAACACGAACACGAACACGAACACGAACACGAACACGAACACGAACACGAACACGAACACGTACACGTACACGTACACGTACACGAACACGAACACGAACACGAACACGAACACGAACACGAACACGAACACGAACACGAACACGAACACGAACACGTACACGAACACGAGCACGAACACACACACTCACACATTACTACGTATGGTGAAATTAAGAACGAATCGGGTGTCGAATAAACCTCGACTTCCGGTTAACTGGTATTGTCCAAAAACTAATCAGTTGTTTATGCACATGCTAAAGTGTTATATATGACGTTTGGTAACGTTATGGCAAGTACTTTTTGAGTTAGAGCGCCCACAATCACACACACACACACACAGACATTCCGAAAATAGGTTAAACGTGTTTTAGGGACCTCAAAACGTGTATTTCCGCTGAAATCTCAAAGTCGATTTTTTTCGTGATCACAATACTTTCCCAAAACTACGTGTGGAGAAAGTAAAAATATGATGTGGACAACATGACTTCCTACATATTTGGGGTATACATATTTAAATTATTATGAATAGCATTATAAGGCAAAATTATCATTTCGTATCGTGGAAGAATGGTCGTCTTTATTGCCGTAAATTATATGTTGAATATGTTTACAGAATTCACCGCTAGTTGGTGGCGATGTATACTGGATATTTACGAATAAGTTAAATATCTCCGAAATGGATGGTTCTACGAAAATTTGTTTCAAACAAAACTCGAAAGAAATTCTACAGCTGTGGTCCTCAAAAATATTACCAATAACGACGTTTTTATGGAGGTATTTGACGTAATCCGCAAAAAACCGATTATTTATAAGTAATTCCTAAACAATAACTGATGGAAATTTGTTTCAAATAAAAATTATAGGAAATTACATTCTATATAATATTTGTATCTAATTGTTTACACAATAATGATGTTTTAACGGAGATATTTTGCCAAAACCGAATCGGGTTTCGAATAAACCTCGACTTCCGGTTTAGCCGTATTGTCCAAGAACTAATCAGCTCTCATGCCCACACCAAAGTGTTATATATGAAATGTGGTAACGATATGGCAGGTAATTTTCGAATTAGAGCGCACACAATCAAATACACACGACATCATTCGGAAAATAGTCTAAACACGTTCTAGGGACCTCAAAATACGTATTTCCGTCTTTCTCTATACTACGTATATCACTCTCAATTTCGCCCTAAATAAAGTCGTTTGTCTGTCTGTCTTATGGAGAAAGTAAAAATTGGGAGTAAACAATATTGTTCTTTAGAAGTAACCATACGACGAGACTCCGAGTGCTTGTGGGTCCGGACCTCGGGCTCAAAGACGGAATTTCCCGAACGGGAGAAAAATGAGAGTAGTGGAGAGTTTCAGGTGCTAAGTGGTGATAGAAAAGCAGTGGGTTAACCTGGGAAAACCCAAATCCATATCTGAGAAATGGAAATGGGAAATGGAGAAAACGCCGCCCGTTGGTATTGGATGCCGGCGTGCCTTGCACCCGCGTAATGCGATAGGAAAACCTTACGACCGATCCTAATACCGGGCTCTTCAGAGGCCCGGGCCCCGGAGATTTTACCGCGGTATCCCCACTCTCTCGGTGTCCCTGGTATTTAACACCGGTGTGGAAATGATAGATGCGGAATAGATGAGAATCTGGAACTTGGCAGGTATGTGTATATACACGTGAAAGCATCGTGGAAAAATCTGAAAATCCTTGAAATGTGGAATAATTACGAAGTAATTAATTTCAAAATATAAAAAAATTCCATTCGGAAGGCACTGCGATGCCATTTGTATTTTTTTACTTTCTAAAATCAGTTAAAATGAAGATACAAACTTAAGACTTGGATAGTTGAATAGTCGAAAGAAGGTAATATATTTTTTCGAAGAGAATCCGATCCATGTCAAAGTTACTTAAAAAATCGTTAGAATTCGAAAAACGGAAAATTATTAAGGTTTTAGCAATGAGAAATTCCGTTACCATGGAAACGAGTCCAACGCGTTTGAATGGGAAGGAAGAGAGAGGGGAAGAGTTAAATAGAGAAAGGGAGAATAAAAAAATAGCTTTTAATACCGCGAAATGAAGAAACGAAAAGAAATGGCGAAAGCTATTTGACATTTATAAGAACTACCGCAACCAAACTTTGCATGGGATAAACTTTCATCCAGGAGAAGGTTTTAAGGTACTTTTGGACCCGATCGGGCTCGATCTCAAGTTGTAAAAATAAAAAATAACTTGCTTTATAATTGCATAAAAAATACAGTAATTGTAAAAACAAATGAAATCTTGCCATTTTAACGGGATGTTGCCGTGGCTACCAATTATATTGATAGACCTCAAAATCCCATTCTTATATCAATCCTTGTGAATGTAAGCGTTCTTTGAATGCTTTTAATACGAGATAGGGAGGGAGAGAGATGGATGGTAACGGAGAGGAGAGATGGAGAGAGGGAATTAGGGGGAAGGGGTGGAGAGAGGGAGGGGAGTGAGGGGAATAAGGGAGGGAGAAAGAGGGAGGGAGGGAGACAGACAGACAAACGACTTTATTGAGGGCGAAATTGAGACTATATAGTACCTTCTTACATTTAAGAGAGAGAGGGAGTGAAGGGGAGGGAGTGAGGAGAAGGAGGGAGGGAGAGAGAGGGAGCGAGCGGGAGGGAGAGGGGGGAGGGAGGGAGGGGAGAAGGGGGGAGGGAGGGAGGGGGAGAAGGGGAGGATGGAAGGGAGGGGGAGAGAGTTCATACGTTATTTTCGATTTTTCACAGTGCAAGATTTTCTTCCATCATTCATCCAGATAGGAAGACGTAGAGCAGTTTTCTTCATTTCTGCTTTATTTGACGGGTATAACTGTGTACTATCTTATTCTTGCGATGCTTACATGTCGAAGTTTTAGATTCACTAAATCCGTTGAAATTCAACGGGCAGTTCTGCTAGTAGATTTTAAATTCCGATATAAAAGCATTTCACACGTTGCCATTGGTTAAAACGAAAAATTCCTCGCTTTAATAATTTTTAACGCGGATTTTAATTATATCTTCGTAAAAAATCAAATTCATTCTTACAGCTATAGAAGTGTTCATTTCCCGTATCCTTATCTTAATTTTAACTACATAATTTAAAACTGCATTCTTATAAAACCTTACACTGATTTCCACGCTTGATTATGGGAGAAATGAAGCAATAGGGTCAGAAGAAATCCCTAAAATTGAAAATTTTTGGAATTTCGAAATGTTGCAGTCGGTTTTATGTCATCCTGTATATAAACAGCAATTTAAAATAGATATGGCCGATTCATTGTATTCGTACTTTTCACACTCAATTTTTTGTTTTCTTTTCCCTCTCGCATCATGCTCCTGACTAATTCTCTCTCGCAGCTCGGTGCTGGAAGTCTAAGGATGGCAAACCTATGGTGCGCGTGCCACTTTTGCTACGCGAGACGATTTTGGTTGGAACACAAAAGAGAAATTTGTTTATTGACTGTCTCCTTGATATTCTTCCATTTCTGAAACGATATAAAACATCATTTTTAACAATATTACAGGTAACGTTGATAAAATAAGTGACTAATACTGACTTTTTGTCCGAGCACGAGATGCTCGTCGTTCCATAATCGTCGTTCGTCCATACATGATCTGGGACGAGGAGTCTTTTTTAGATGATAAAATGAATTTTATGTAACCAATTTATCGTTTTCTGACCTTTAAGTCTGACAGCAAATGATCATAGTAAAATCATAAAATTATTTCACTTTGGATGTATGTATTTTAAATTGTCACGCAAGTTAGAAAAGGAAATCTAAATTTTGCAGTTTTTGTACGAGAGTAAAAAAAGAGATTTGCCATCCCTATCCTAGGCGGTCGACTAGATCGGCTGGTCCTATATCCGCCTCTGACTAGTGGAAACCCTGAGTAGATTCTCAGGATTACGATCGCTGAATTTTATATACAGTGCGTTTGTTTATGTTTTTTACCTGCTTATTACGTAAACTACTAGTTTATTCGTATTTGCGTACATTTTCTTTGCACTTTTATGGTAAGTTACGCAATCATTACTCATCGTGTAACAGGTTAGTGAAAAAAGAAGATTTTGTGAGAAAAAATCTCACTCCGCTAGATAGCCTAGGACATCAATCTAAGGATGAATCGATCCTCCTGAAGCGTAAGAGAATAATTTTTTGCCTTCGTCGGTAAAAAAGATTCTGCCTTTTAAGTGTCGTCGTAACTTCATTTGAATAGGAAGAATGAAAAATTTGTTCAAAGAAAGGTAGTTATTTTCCTAGAAAGTAAAGGTATGTATTTTCGCATGCGTTATATATTTTCCATTGTAGAGGAGGAAAAAACCATGAAACATCAAATGGATTTACACAGTGTTTGCTGCATAAAATCTAAAATATGTTATACTTTAACAAAAACTAAAAACACGTGAGAAACTTGACAAAATTTTATATCTCGTAAGTTCAGGTTTAGTGGTCTGAGCATTCCCATTAGGTTTCCAAACTGTGAAGCGCAATGGGGATAGCTAAAGATTTGGCATATATTCATTGTCTCTTTAACCCCTCTACGACGGAGGAGTTTTTACGAATTTCCTCCTCAGCGGACGAAGGAGTTTTTTGAAAAACCACGAAAAAGTAGGCGAAAAATTTTAAAAAATCATAACTTTTGATGTTTTCAATGTTTTTTGGTGAAATATTTTATGTAGTTACATCAAAGATGAATTTTTTAAACAGTATTACTTAAAAAATCATACGTCACACAAACATTGCTACACGCATTTGTAATGAAATTTTCATTTTTGCCCTGAAAAATCGGTGCGCCACCATATTTTATTGCCTATTGACGCAAGAGATTTTCGTAAATCTTAATAACCTTTATATATTTTGAAAGAGAAAGCGTTGACCTTTCTAGTAATGCATATCTTATAATTTTAATACAGTTTTTATAATCTACGAGAAAGTTTGCAGTGAAATTTAAATTTTGGCCCGAAAAATCGCTAATTACGCAAGGGAGATTCGTCAATCTGAATACGATATACGTATTTTGATAGAGGAAGCTTCGGCCTCTTCAGTAATGTACGTCCTGTAATTTTACTATTGTAACTGTATTTTATAATCTAGGTGAGAATTTGCGTTGAAATTTTCCTTTTTGCCCCGAAAATTCGGTGCACCAACACATTCTTTTGTCTAATTACGCAAGGCATATTGTTATGTACATCTGAATAATCTATGGGCACTTTGATAGAGGAAGCTTTGGCCTCTTCGGTAACGCTCGACTTGTAATTTTAATATTGTTCTAACGTTTTATAATCAACGTGAAAGTTTGTGGTGAAATTTTCGTCCCTGCGCCGAAAATTTGGAGGGCAACAACATACTTTTCTCTAAATAGGCAAGGCATATTCGTCCATCTGAGTAAGGTATTCGCACTTTGATAGAGGAAGCTTTGGCCTCTTCAGTAATACACGACCTATAATTTTACTATTGTTCTAATATTTTATAATGAACGTGAAAATTTGCGGTGATGTTTTCGTTTCTGCGCTGAAAATTTGGAGCGCAACCACAAACTTTTGTTTAAATAGGCAAGGCATATTCGTCCATCTGAATAATCTATTCGAACTTTGATAGAGGAAGCTTTGGCCTCTTCACTAATACACGACCTGTAATTTTGCTATTGTTCTAACGTTTTATAATCAACGTGAAAGTTTGCGATAAAATTCTCATATTCCCACAAAATTGCGTTTTCTCTGCCTTGTGAGAAAGCTGTTCGCCTGCTTGAGTTATGAAAGAAATGTCTCCTATATGTGTGTACACACAATCTACTTGAGACGCTTCTAAAAATCGCTTTTCAATTCATCAAGAATGCTCGTCGGCGATCCTTCAACGACCGATATCAGCCTTTGTTCCTCGCAGCCAAAGAAAGCACCTTTCGATTTCCACACAGCGCTTGGACTTTTCCTTCTTCTCCACAGTTAAAAAAAACCATCCTCTTACCAAAATCGGCATCCCCTGTCGCGAAACTGTAGAGAAGATTTTCGAATACTTTGAGAAAGAAAAAAATATCAGTGGCCCTCTCCCTCCCTCCCTTCCAGCCTGTCCTTCCCTTCTCCCTCTCCCTCCCCACAAGATTGAGGTGTAACAATATAATTAGTAGCCAAGACAACATCCCATTAAAATGAAAAGATTTCCACAAAATATGTAAAATAAACGTTTAACATGTGCGGTTTCGAACTGTAGGCGGAAGAAGATGAACGGAACAAGAAAGACGAAAATCCCTTGCGTCAATAGGCAATAAAATATGGTGGCGCACCGATTTTTCAGGGCAAAAATGAAAATTTCATTGCAAACTTTCACGTAGATTATAAAAACTGTACTAAAATTATAAGATATGCATTACTAGAAAGGTCAAAGCTTCCTCTTTCAGAATATATAAAGGTTATTAAGATTTATGAATATCCCTTGCGTCATTAGACAATTAAAAGTGGTGACGCTCCGTATTTTTTGCGCAAAAATTAGAATTTCATCGCAAATTTTGACGTAGTTTATAAAATATAGAAATAATAGTAAAATTATTTGATATGCATTACAGGAAACCCCGAAGTTTTCTCTTTCAAAATATATTATGGTTTTATTGATGTATGATATATTAAGTGAGTTAAACATTAATGAAGCAAGCACTACCTCGGACGTGCAGGACACGTTCCTCGGCGACATACGAAGTTCTTGTTGGACGTGCAGGACACGTCGCTCGACGTTGAGGGGTTAACCATTATAATATTGAGACCTTCAATATGCAGCCGTCAAATTTTAGTCCACAAGTGGCTAGGACGTATCGTTTGCGTCCATGTTTTTTTCCTTAGAATGGTTATACTAATAGCAGTTGTAGGTCCAATAATTTATTGTTTATGAACTATAATTGAAGATGGCATAGACGGGGAGGGGGAGCAAAGAAAATTTTCTTAAGTGGCGGGGGGGGGACAGCTTCGTAACGTTTGGAAACCGTTGCCATAAAGCATTTAGAGGTCGATGGAGCACTGCCAACCGACTTGACTCCAACGCCTCTTTGCCCGTATGCATCGCCTAGTATAGACATGCCAAACTCGAAGAAGCATTAGGGTCGCATTGAAGTGACGGATGTTATAGAAGGGCCGCATTAGGATTACGGTTGTTTGATGAGGACCAGAATTGGCAAAGTAGAGTTTATCTAGATGATTGGTCACTTGTTTTGTTATTAAAAACAATAATATAGAAACCGCGTTCTATTGTATGTCGATAACTAAGAAAAAATCGTGTCCTTTTAAAAAAATTAAAGTATTTATACTACGATCGAAATATCATTAGGTAAAAAGGTGTGATCAACAGTTGAATCTAGGAAAGTTCACCGCCAGCGATGAACTTACCGGATACCTCAACAGTTCAAT
Source organism: Uropetala carovei (assembly GCA_036926305.1). NCBI lineage: Eukaryota > Metazoa > Arthropoda > Insecta > Odonata > Petaluridae > Uropetala > Uropetala carovei. Next base: position 1,653,645 of record JAXCHB010000105.1, on the reverse strand, counting down.
AAATAGGGAAGAAGAAAGGGGTTCAACCGAAGGCGATGGGATGGTGGCTTAAGTGACGGCTAGGAAAAACGGAAGGATGGAAAAGGAAAGGTGAATGAATGATTTTTTTCGTGGGCATTATTCCGCCTCTCTAGAACATAACCGAAGGCCATAAAACAGGTATTTATGTTAGTATTGATTCATTGTACCTCACTCGAAATAATTTCTCTTATATTGCACTTTAAAGTTTATGCGGCAGACTCACGCAAAACTCATAAATCTTAATTTCAAACGTAAGACGCGCAATAGCTTCGGTTTTCTTGCAAACTCGACCAAGCAGGCAATATTTCTTTATCTCTCAAAATTGAATTTTTTTCGAAGAATCTCAAAGAGTTTTTTTTAATGCGTAGACCTCATTGTCCTCTTGTCACGTCATTTTCTTATTTTCGCATACATTTCTTTGTTTTGTATTAAAACTACAGAAATTGTACATATGAATTTATCTTCTGATCGAATACTTAGAGAGATAGCGAGATATACCAGTTTTATTTAGGAATCTGTCAAAATAGAGTAAGAGTCATAACTGTTCTAGATCTTCATTACCCAATAGACGGGAAGAGGCCAGAATGCGTGCTAATAAACTAATCGTCCGTTTCAATTTAAAAAGATCGTGGAAACAACAAGGACTTTTGAGATTTACATTATTTCATAAGAGTATTTTAGGCTCATTTTATGAGGTAAATGTAATATTAACAATTAGATTTTTCCGTGATTTATTAAGCTTAACATGCAGCCACAAGTTCATAGTGCTAGGATACGAATTAGCAGAAGCAATGAACGCGATGCCGTTACTTTAATAAAATAATGTACTTGTTATGTGGATACAAGTTAACTATTCCATCACGAGTTTAGCAATGCACATTACCAGCATTACAAAGGATCGGCCTAGTCTCATTGGAATCGTAGAGAAGCATTCCTTCTTAGGCAAACATCTCTTTGGATGAGAACCAGCGAATGTGTTAGCGGTGTCACGACATATAAATTCAAACGGAACTCACATATTGACTTAGGGATCGTCATTTACTACCTATTTACTCATCATGCTCGGTACTTTTACTATAGAACTTTGGTTACTTATACTTAAGGCTGCCGAACGCTTCACTGCCAGAGGTCTCAGTCGAGACCTGTTGCTGTGGCTCTTGGGAACGTCATATTCAAAATCAATCGCGTTAAATGTAAGCTGTACGGATAATGGTGTAAACATTTTTAGTACACTAGTATAATAGTAAAATATTCCCTTAGAACTTATAACACCGTGTGCTTGTTTTAAAAAATAGTTAATAAATCAACAAATTTGAATCATGTCTTTGTTCACTCGACAATATTTTTGTGAAAATAACATTCTATCATTTTATAAATAAAAGTAATATTTATTGAATTTAGTGTTTTTTAGTGTTTATAAACATTGAAGAATTGGAGGATCTCATTGAAATGAATTCATTCAAGAAAGTTTATAAAAATTCAGTTCATATTATTTATTTAAAGATCGTACCAATGAAAATTTTTAAACAATTAACTCATATAATTACAATAAAAAATTATGATTAATCGTCAAAATATTAGTCCATTAATGTCTCCTTGCTAAAAATCTGGTTATTTATAATGTTTGAACTAAATCTATTCTTTTAAAATATGCGTACACATCGAATTATTACATAAAGTTGGAAAATTTTCTAAATTATATTCGTATAAATATAAATGAAAAAGTTTCTTGAAATTATTATCGCTTAAATAAATTCCATTTACTGACAAAAATAAGAATTCTTGAAATAAGTTAACAAGTATAAAACATTTATGCGAAATAGATGCTCATTAATTGAAAATATTTTTTAGAGAGTGTTGCTACTAATATATAACAAAAAATAAAAAATATCTGCCATCGGTGCAAAAATTGACCATAAAAAAGTAACAAAGAACATGTATATGTACAGTAAAATGTTTAAATTTACAGCTCTTTCGGATAGTGAACTGTCAATTTAATTCCACATTTTTTATTGATGCGCTCTTAGCAAAAGTTTTGGCAGGCTGGTATACGTCTTCACTCCGCGTGTAAGAATGGCCTGACGTGACGTTACCGAGCCGGGAAATCATAAAGAAATAAACACTTCGCATGATTTTACGCCATTCTATACATGATAGTTTTTCTTTGAGAAACCCATTTATTTACTCACACAAACGCTTCGCTTTTTGCTCAAAAGCTGTAACCTTTATTTGGTATTTACTAAACATCTAACTCGATTTCAAGAATTTATGCTTCCTTCCGGGTAATAAAATGAGGCACTTCCTCCCTTATATAGCCTTCCAATACGCTCTTTCCTCTCTCTCCCTCTTTACGAGTTCTGCTCTCTCCATCCATTATCTCTTCGCCGTGCCTCTTTCTCCTCCCCCCTCCCCTCCTCCCTCCCCTCCCCCCTCTCTCGCTGTCCTCCCCTCAGGGTCGGGCGAAAGAAAAAAAAATAAGGGACGAGGTGGTCCCATTCTCCTCCAATAAAGGGGGTTTTCTTTCTTCATCCCTCTCATCGGCCTTTTCCCCTCTCACACTCGTCCCTGACCCTCTCTCTCCCTCGCTCACCACTCTCTCCTTCTCGTGCGAAAGAGAGGGATGCCTAGGCTATTTCTTGCTCTAACGAAGACGTATATCTGTCTATCTTCCTGCCTCCCCTCATTTTCTTTTTCTTCTTCTCCTCTCTCCCGCTTTGTAATTTCTCCCTTTCTTCCTCTACCTTTCTCTCCGCATATCCAATCTTATCTTCCTTGCCTCCTTTTTTCCTCTCTTTCTTTCTTTCTTTACTTATTTATTTATTTCTTTCTCCCTTCACCCTCTCCTCCCGCGAATCTCCTCATCGTCCTCTTTCTTCCTCTCCCCTCTACACCAGTCCCGGGCAGAGCAGGTATGCTCTCTCTCTCTCTCAACCCCTCGCCTCACCTCTCGAACAGTTCCCCTCCAAAAGTCAGCCCGCCGCCGTCACCGCCGCAACCTACCCCTCCGTAACAAGTAATATCGACCGCTAAGTTTCCTGCCTCTAAAGGATCTCCCGCCCTCCACACTCCATCCTCCATTAGCCTCCCTTCTCTCTTCCGTCCTTCTCTCGTATTCCCACTGCCCTACTTATTTCAACAAATCGTACCTGCCGCTTAATTCGTCTCCTCCTCCCTCATTCGCACCTGCTTCATTCCCCTTCTCTCCCTTCCGTTTCCTTAACTCGCGCTCCGTCTCTCTCTCTATCTCCCTCATTATCAGCCGCCTCATTCTCTTTTTTACTTCGTTTCCACCTCCCCTCGCTCCCAGCGCCTCCCATTCTACCTCTCCACCTCTATCTCTCTCTCTCTCTCTCTACCACACACACACACACACCACTCACAGACCAACACGCTTCACTCCCAGCCAATCCCCAAATGACTCATTCCCGCCTTCCCAATTTTCAACTCGCTCCCTCGCACGACTCATTCATAAGGGGAGTATTATGGCTCGAGTGTCATGAAGTCTGCTTTGGAATTACCCACTGATTTTAGAGTTTTGCAATCTCCCACCTGTCAGTGGATGTAACGATAGAATTGTATCCCGGTTGTTCAAAGGTCCTATAACCTCGGTTACATGGTAGTCCTGTGCCTTCATATGCAAATCACCATCGTCGTTGAACACATCGAAAATCACGCTGAGAGTTTCATGGCACGGCACACATTCCTTATACCTTTGATAATAGAGTTATGTCACACTTTTATGGGTAAAAAGAGTTGTTTTTTTATTTTGTCGTCAGCGGGATTTTCTGCGATCCATTCCGGAAACATATTTGACTTGTAAAATTCGACTACAGTAAGACGAAATCGATATTATATTAAGGAAGGAATACAGAATGAATTTCTCTGTTACTAACAAGCAAATCAGTTGAAATAGGTGGATGGATCTTTTATAATAAAAACTTTTTGTAAAACTGTTACTTAAGTTACACATGATGTGAGTGTTCGGAAATCGATAACGTATTTTTATCATAATTTTCCAGAAAGTCAACATCTACTTCTGTTAGAGGATTTGCCAGTAACTTTTTCTAAAAATTTCCAACGCAATCTTGATATTCAAAATATGTTTCTTTTTAAATATATTTCACCAGCATCTTTAGTATCATCATACTATTCGCTTGAATGTAAGATTTCCTTTGTGATTGGTTGAGGTGAATTTTTCTTTCTCTCTCTTATCAAAAACATACAAACGCGCGAGCGTTCAAACATGCATATTCTGTTTCAATTTCACTTGCTTTATTCGTAAAAGATTTAAGTTTTTTATGTATTAATAACCTAAACTTTTAGTGATCGAACGCTTAGCTTCTTCACTTACGGTATACGAAAAATCAATTAGTTTATTCATAAATTACTTGAAAACTGAATTCACAAAAACACAGTTATGTCAAAGTATGTCATACTTGATGTAATGCATTTACTGCTACACTAATTCTTCTTCATTCCCGTTAGTTGCAATGCAATTATCATTATGAGACACAAAACATATGTATTAAAAGGAGGTTGCGATACACGGTGAATAACAAAATAGTAAAAACATTGTTGTCAGATTATTTGTGCAGCACGATGTCGTATATATGTATTTATATAACAATTATTTTAGATTTTTTCTATGATGAAGATCGTTTTTTAATCTTTAGCAACATGTTAATTTGAGCTTATGCTGTTGTTTGACGTTTTGATGCAATTTGAAAATCAACCAATCCATGAAATTTTACGGAGAATGAGAGAGCAGAAAGTGATCGAGGGAGGCAAGGGTGCACACAGGAGGGCAGGGAGAGAGAAAACTGCAGTTACTTGAGGATTACCACTTAAGTATATGAAGTTTATAGCAGCGAAAACTCAAAGAATAATCTTGGCTTGAGTACTATGGATTATTTAGATACTGTGGAAATTGGAGCTATATAAAATTTCAACACCAATAATGGTTCGTTAGTAGTACAGCATAAAGCGTAGGACATAAAATTACATTGTCTCGTTTTTAAGACGCTAAATAACTGTTATTTTCATTTAATTTAATTTATAATTTTATAACGACTTTTTTGGTTTTCAAGCAATGTCTAATAATTTTAAACATTATAGTTTAATGGTGAAGAGTAGAGTGGGAAAAATAGGTGATGAGGAGAAAGCAGATTTGGACTATATCCTAGTTGATATTCGCAGCATGAATGTAGGCTTCTGATAATTCGTTGTAAAACAATCTATACGCCCACATGTTTATATTCGCACACACGCAACTTCTAATGAGAGGAACCCTCGTGCTCGGAATTAGATCGTTCTTAACGAGGGGGTAACTCGGTTTACGTGTCACTCTCGAAGTATGAAGTGATATAATTCTGAATTCAACTCGCGGCTCAAAAACGGGAGAGTGGAAATGGCCCAGGTTAAAAAAAACCTGCTTCCAACCACTCGACGACAGCTCTCCTGGCAATAAAGCTCTGGATTAAATTTTATTGTATCCGAAAATTGGGCTGTGAGTTTTGTGCGTACGCATATTGTATTCCTATCATTATTCCGAAAGTCATTCCTTTCTCGATTCTCCACTGCGGAATTCCCCTCTCTCATTTTTCACATCGGTTGAATATTTTCAGAGAGATTGAATACAGGTGCATACCACCATACCTTTCTAATTTGGACTTCAGCCTCACGTACATATGATTCGTTTGCCGGAAAGAGAAGCCGTGAAGTTCAGTTGTAACGGTAAATTAAATCGAAAAATATTCGCGCATTCTGCTTAATTTTGACATTAAAGGATATTTTTCGAGTTGTGTCCGACAGAAGGTATCTGATTGCAAAAGCACATGATATGTCTGATCGTTTCATCCGATTCTTTTGTTTACTCTATTAATTTTGGAAAATTTTGTTGGTCGTGACACGTACGTTTTTCTATCAATTCTTCGGGTATGTTTCATTTGAATGACCAACTTAGGGCTTTTAGTCCACGCACAAGTGCAGCGGCTATTTACGGACTACCGATCGATGGATGTAACCATGGGTATGGCATCGCAAACATCCATTCCCCTTTGGGGATCCATCCCACTGATCTCCGCAAATAGCCACTCATCCAATCCAAACAAACTCGTTGGGATACGTGAAAAGTTGCTCGTGTGAGAACTTATATGTACAATAGCGTTTCGTATTTTGGCGAATCCGACTATGGAAACTTTAAGAATGGCCACTCCAAAAGAACGTTTTCGGCAAGAATCGACGCTATGGATACGCTTAAATATTAAAAAAATTTTAGCAGAAACTATAAATTTTCATATCGATTGAAATTTATCTTTTATGCTTGAAAAATTTTGCCCAAATTTATTTTTAATTTTACTTTCCTTTGGAGGAAATGTTATTAATTTTTAACGCATTTCTACTTGACAGATGCTGAAACAGATTTCATCCACAAAAATCAGGCTCCACTTTGTGGAATTTACCCATCATGACAGAAAATATACTCTACGTATATCTTCCACGAGGATACGTAGTGATTTTTGTAACATTTACGTATAGAATTCGTTAAAACGTTTTTCTTAAATATTTGTCATTTAACTGCGAATTTATTTCCGGAGTTTTGCTTCTTTATATGAGATTGAAACTCTTAAAATCCGAATAATTTCTTTTAATGCAGAAAAATCAAGAGGAATGGTCAGATTTTTATGCATTGAATTTCATTCTAAAGGAACGGCATCTTAAATTGGAAATTCATTTTTCAATTACACAATAATATGATGAAATATTTTATATCGTGATGGGACAAAAGCTGCATATCTGATGAGAATGTGATATTCTAAATTAAAAGGACGTTTCAAACAATTGATACTGTTTTGATGCCTTTGAGGATAGAAACGATTTCAAATGATGGAAATACTGGAATCTGTTAAGTTAGTTGTTTAATTATTTTTTAGCTGTAACTTAAAAATAAAATAATATTTATGGATTTATTTTTTCGTATCGTTTGCTGTCACTATAAATCCTTTACTACGTGTTCATGAATGGACATGGAAAGCACCAGCTACTTACGAGGAAATATGTCATAATACATGGAAGCGGTGGTACGCATTGAGGGTATCTTTCTTGCTTAAAGCTTTCGTCTAAATATTAAGATTTGGCTAGGCGACAAAGTTTATAATAAAATTAATGCGTGGAAAGCTCATTCGAAATTAACGGAATTTTTTGTCTATAAATACATGTTACATTTATATGAACATTGAAAGTCATTTAGATAGCATTAAAATAAAATTTTCATGGCATCAACATAATATTTGAAGAACTTGAATTAAAATGATGACATCCATTTTTAACATATGCTATGGAATTAATATTTATGATTCTAATATAATATTTGTTATTCATATAATATTTTAAATTAATTTTTTCCATCACTGTAGTGAGCGTGAAAAGTGTATGGATAATATATTTTTCAGAATTAGTTTTAATAAACGTTTCTAAACATTTATTTAGAACGACTTTTTTCGAAAAATTTGGTTACTTCATTTAGTACTGTCGCATGTACCGACATATAAACTACAATCTTTAATTAAATGATTTATATACTAGGAAATGTGTTTTAGCGATACATTCATCGGTATTTCAAAAAGAAATGGAAAATAACGAATGATTTAGCAGTATACTATATATATTTCCAGAATTTAGAACTATTAATTCTTCATACTCTATCCTAAAAGATCGCGGTTTTAGATAATTTAAAAATCCAAGCGTGCGAGAGTAGATAGTTTTGAAGAGGTGATGGCAGCCGAATATGTGTGATGTGTTACTACTTTATTTGGCCCCCAAAGAAAATAACCTCAGCTAGTGCGACGGCTAAATTTAACGAAAACGGAACGATTATTTATTGAAAACTAGACATCATAATTTAAGCTTATTTAAATGACTAACTTTAGTCTGAAGCAGTGTAGAAAGGCATCATTAGCTCACGAATTCAAAGTATCATCACTGAATTTGAATGTTTAAAACTTTTGGAGCAGTTTCACTTCGTCTTTATGTTGATTCGTTAGCAAGATTACTTGCCCGGATCGATATACAGCTCGAAGACACCAATTTCGCTATCATTGGTCCCTGTGACGAAACGAACCTCTCTCTTTGTCAGAACGTTTCTGGGTTCCACTTTGGGTCCCTTTCCAACGGACCACAGACCGAGGGACATTAGTCAGGTATTGGCTTCGGGTTAGGGTAAATACAAGGCTCGTCATTCATCGAGTGGAGCAGGAAAGGACGAACCGCTGAAAATTGCTACGTTCAAGGAAGATGCAAGTGATGCGGTTAAACGTTTCCTTCCCTATAACATCTAACTTAACGAGCTTCACTATGCACAACCCAGTGGAAAATTCTTTCTCTTCTAAATACTATTTAAACATGTCTGAAAAATAATTTCTAGCTGTAATTTCAAAATGTTTAACTTGACTCCGAGGAAGAACCATTAAATATAAAACTAGAGAAACATCGGAAGAGAAGTACAGCAAATTTGAAATGTGCTTCTTAATATTTTGATCTAACTTGTATGTAATTATAAATATTAATTTTGTTGTTCAAACTAACTAAACGTTAGAATAGCGAAAGTAATCCTTTTTAGTATATTCGTCATACCCATTCTCATTCAGTCTGTCATTATATATGTAAGAATCACATTGCCAATTTAAAACTATCTAATATATATGTATATATTATGTATATATATATGCACATAATATATATATCTAATATATATATTAGATATATATATATATATATATATATATATATATATATATATATATATATATATATAATGTATATATATATATATACACACACACACACACACATCCCAGTCTTATTAGGTAATTACACGTGATGCATTTTCGGAATTAATGAAGATATCTCGAACTTTGTCCGATTTCCAAGAATCTTTCACCAGTTACTTGGTGTAGTCTCTCGTGGTTTCAGAAAGGTGAATTTCAGTAATGTTATTTATTTCAATTGAATAGCACGTAAATGGGCATATAATTTTAAGATTATAGCTGAATTACGAACTCAGTACATGTAAATATAAATGTCAAAAGAATGACGGTTATTTTGTCAGTTAAGAAAACTTGGATAGTTCCAAATAAAAATCGCTTTCCATTTAGAGAGTAAAACGAAAAAGTTTCAGGAGACAACCTTTTAATTGCCTTTAAAATTATTGCATTATCGTTATATTTAATCTTATCAAATTGATGTTTATTGTCCAAAATATTGGCGATATAAATCCGTTTCTACGTAACAAAAATGCCGTAGCTTGCGTTTCTAAATTAACTGTGAAAAATATTTAATTATGAATGCTAACAGTGAAAGCCAAGATAATTTTTCACAATTTACATAGCATAAGTCTTATGAAATTTAACATCACTAGTCAGTGGCGTAACTATCCTTTCATGGGCCCGAGTGCAAAATTGAGAAAGTGGACCCGTAGCACATTCGTTTCTAGTTGAATTTAAATGCTAGAGACATAAGTTGGAACATGGGGCACAGTTTCAAATCATGAGAAAAGTTATACCATGTCCTGGAATCGAACCCGAGTCTTCCACTTTCTGGGCACCACTGGACCATCGTAGTAGATCAATTCACCCGTTTCAGGACGCGAATGTTTTCTTAGTTGAGCCGGGTTCGCCAGGTAATTATCAACCAGCCCCAATGGGTGTCTTTCAATGATAGTTCAGTGGTAGAATACAATCCCGGAAAGTGGAAGACCCGGTTTCAATTCACGACCATGGTAGAATTATTTTCTGATTCCAAACAGTTCTCACAATAAGAGTCATTCATACATTTTTTTACTGTCATTGACACTAGTAGATAAATAAAATACAGTAATTTCTGCATTGAAGTTACCGTGTATCCAAGAATAAAAAAATAATATTTATATCCTGGAATTAGAAGTAACGAAAAATATAAGTAAATGAGAGAATATTGTAGCAAGAGTCCTCTTTAAAGTGGAAAAGGAACGGGTGACAAAATAAGGGGATGATTTTAGAGTAACTAACCGTGAATATTCGCAATATTTTTTATAAAGTATATACTATATAAGGTGAGGTATGAGGCGCTTGAGAACGGTGTTTCCAAACATTTTACAACGATTCTGGGCAGGATGTACGCGCTATGGTGCATGGGCGAGCCACAATACATTCTAATTAGGTCACTATGCGGGAGTAGCCTGTGAAATTTTACTGCACTGGTTGCTTTAAAGTTTCCGGGATTATGATTTATACATAATTGCATTTAAATTTGGACATGTACGAGTAATGCATGCAATCGTGTTTCTCTCATGAGTTTCACGAATTTTGAAAGTTATAATTTGTTCCAGAAAGCTGGTAGCGATATGATTCTAATTCTGTATTGTGTGAGTATAATAAAAAATCCTTAAACTGAATGTTATAAAGTTCTTCAGTAACAATTCAAATTAAAAATTTCTAGTTATATCCCCCGGAGACGTGGACATTCTTATTTATTTATCTGACTAAAAAATGTCTTCTTCAATCAATATTTCAATATGCGTAAAGCAGGTTTCTCTGATTGAGTAATATGCCTGAGATATGCCATTTTGTCTTTAACATCAATAAAAGCTACAAATATACAACTTTAAAATGGGTGTATTCATACTATACAGAAATTTAATAGAAAATGTTTTATTGCGAGATTAAAAAAACTAGGAGTTCTATCAAAAATTCCTATAGAAACAGAAACAACGAATTTAAAATTAACTCTTAAAGTGGATTGTATTTAATCATAACAGTAAATGAGAACATTTCAATCCAATCCATATTCAGAAGTCCTGTACCTCTCCTGTCCATCCATCCATAGTTTTCAACCGTAAGGTTGGTTTGAAATGGCTAGGGAATAAACACATATGATGTGGTGGTTTCCCGTTGCCTTCCACATCAGACACACACATGATTGATGACATATGAAATTATGAAAACGACACAAACATCCATTCCCTTGGCGGGATTCGAACCCGCGACCTTAGTGATGGTAGGCCAATACGCTAGCCCTTCCACCACCGGGGCCGGCACCTCTCCTGTACATACATAAAATTTGGAATTTCAAGCTACGGTCAAAATGAATGGCCGGTCAATCAAGTGGGAAACTTTAAATATGTAATGTAGGATACGCATCGCTAAGCGCGATGCGGTTAGGCATAAAAACATTGACAAAATGATAAATAAATTCTAGTAAAATACCATTTTAAATCCTTATAAAGTCTACTTTCTCAGGAAAAATGATAAAAAGGGAGAATAATATACGAAAGAATCGTAGCATAAATGAGAGGTGTTTCATTTACGGATTTCAGGAATTAAAATTTTGATTTTTGATACCGGAAAATTGGCAGTCTTGACTTATGTGCACAGACGGACAGACAGATAAGAATATGGGAAAACCTAATAAAATATATGTTATTTCTTTTGAGGCGCAGCTATAAGGTTAACCCCTTAAGCCCGGATGAGATTTATGAAAATCTATCATATTCACCGAATGAGATTTTTTTTAAATACAGGTAAAGGTGGGAAAAGGTGAGAAAATTTGCGAAAAGTTTCAAAAATTCATAACTTTTGATGTTTTATTGTTATTTTGATAAAATATTTTGTGAATATACAAAAAGATCAAATTTTTAAACTGTATCATTTAAAATATCATATGTCGCATACAAACATTGCTACAGTAGAAGCGAATAAACACCAATCGCTTAATTTTCCGGTGCGCGCTCACGATTTATATTAACTTTCGGAATAGCGAGAATTATGAAATGTATTGACATGAAATCTTATTCAGAAAAACATTTAAACATTACTGAACATTTATTCACTGAATATACCTATCTAAACCAATTAGGTGAAAAGTTTGTCGCATGTCAACTTTTCCATGTCTTGACTGGAAAGTTTTAATTAAGTGTTGTATTTATGATTTTTTAAAAGACGTTTTATAAATAATATAAACGTTTTAGTTATGCAGTCATCAGTCTTAATCATTACAGAAGTCACATAGAAAAAATGGTTACATTTCGTTAATTAGAAGAGGAGATATGAAGTTGAATTTATCATGAATGATTTTAGAAACAGAATAGGGAAAACATTTAAAATATATATTAGCTCACAAGTCCTTTCCCGATTGTTTTAGAAAATGTACACATGCGTAATTGAATTCAGCATGAAATTTACCTTATAAAACACTAAAAATATCTAGTAATCTTCTCTGTAAAAACCGCTTCCGTAGATGACTCACACAAAGGATCCTTTGTTCCGAACGCAGAGTTTAGGCCAATTGCTCTATATGGGTCAACTTGAGAAATCGAAAGTGCGTAGGTCCGTGGTCTCTAGTATGCTGTTGGTTTTCCTCGAAAAGCTCAACCAAGAAAGAAACAGATGTTTGAGACGATTCCCTTTGCCTCTTCAAACGCCCAGGAAAGAATTCCCAGTGCAATAAAAAGCGTTTTTTCGAACGTGAACCACCATATATGCGCGGCAAAAATGAAAAATCGAGCGCAAATTTTATCGTACATTATAAAATCCTAAACCACAATGAAAAATACAAGATATGCATTATTACAAAGGCCAAAGATTCCTCTTTCGAAATATATAAAGCTTATTTATATTCACGAAACTCAGTTACGCCAAAAGGCGATAAAAGGTGCAGGCGCACGGTACTTTCGTGAAAAATCGAGCGCAAAAATTATCGTACATTATAAATTATAAAAACATAATAAAAATACAAGACTTGCATCAGTCGAAAGGCCAAAGCTTCCTCTTTGAAAATATATAAATTTTATTTAGATATAAGAATGTCTTTCGCGCCAAAAGACAATAAAATGTAGTGCTGACGGAGGACGTAATAGTACGTATGACGACAAATGGGACAGTTTTTGGAGAACGTAATACTAGGTATGACAGCGTCTACGGGTTAATGCGAGATATAGACTGCTAAAAATACGTGTTTTGCGAGTCATTTCCCTTTGCAATGCTTTTACTTTACTTTTTAATTTTATATACGGAAATATTTAGAATGGAATTAACTTCACTGAAATAAAATAGACATTTGTAGCATTTTAAATTAATCCCCCATTTTATAATTAATGATAGATTGATAGTATTGAGGGGATTAAATTTGGGAACCGCTGCAAGGCAAAACGGCGTCCGCACCAGAGAAGGCGTTTTGTATGTTAGATTTTCGTGACACCAAATCTGTTATAACGGTCCAGCGACAGTTTCGGCGTATGTAAGGGAGGGATCCACCAAGTATACTATCAATCCACAACTTGTACAAGCGGGTTGTGAAAGATGGTTGTCTATGTAAACGAAAAAGTATCGGCAGACCTGTGAGTGAAGAATTTAAACAATCCCTCCTTCTGAGTCCTCAGTACGTTGTACTAGTTTCGTATTTGACGTACCTAGAGCAATTATTTGGAAAGTTATTCACAAGCGCATCAAACTCCGGGAATATCGGTTACAGATGATGTAGCAACTCAGACCTAACGACAGCGTGAAACAGTATGAGCCGGCTTGTCTTCAGTGACGAAGTGACATCCCGTATTTCGGAAGGAGTGAATCGACGTGATAATCAGGGGAATGAGAACCCGCATGAGTCCTTTGAACATGATAGGGACAGTCCGAAGAAATATTTTACGGCTTTCTCTTCATTGTCTGGTATACAGTGTCTTGGAAAACCAATCTTGATATGCTGCAAGAATATTTAATGCCACAGTTACAGGAAACATTCAAAATCTTATTTTAAAAAATAAAAATTCCCGCCACATCTTCATAATGAAGTGAGGTCGTATCTGTTTGAAATCCTTCATGATCGATGAATTTAGCACGAAGGTTCAATATAATGGTCCTGAAGACCAACAGATCTTTTTTGTGAATTATAAGGTACACACCAAATCTTATAGCGCTTCCGCGTGCCTGTAACATATGCATCCCGTGGTGCACGCGGGCGATCCTGCAACGTATGCGTCCCAACCTACACTGAATCGCCCCTGCGGAGTATACATCCCAACGTACACTTACGTACACATCGAATGCCTCCCAACACTATTTTTTCCCGCATGTATGATTCTCAACCTAAGGTTTACCACCTTTTTCGATCCCGATTATTGAACATTTGAATGGCGTTAATGCAGATTTCACGAACACAATCTCCATTTTATCGACATTACTGAATATTTTTACGAAAATAACCGAACATTTTTTTTTTCGTTTGGAGGTTTTCGCAGCGTTTGATGGTGTGGGTTGAAGCTTTCGGGAGGCACTGGGTGGACGGCATTACTGCTCTCGACGTTTCGCCTTCGCTGCGGAAGGCTTCTTCAGGAGTGAAGTGCAGGGGCAGCCTTCCGCAGCGAAGGCGAAACGTCGAGAGCAGTAATGCTGTCCACGCAGTGCCTCCCGAAAGCATCAACCCACATAACCGAACATTATTAGTTTATTTGCTGTACACATAAATCGTTTCATATAATTCAATAGGTAAAAATAAATTTTTAATGAGGATTATCAAGCTCAAATGATTTTTCAATGTATTCAAATAACATATAAAAATATCCCGAAGTTTTAGTACAGCATTATCCTGCGAATTAGTTGCTGTTCTTAACTAACACTTGAAAACATGGTCTTTTTCTTACTCTGTTTCCATGTATATGAGGTAGACAGATTACTAAGGTATTAAGGTATCTATGTATTATTTATGTGGATATCAAAACGTTACGATTGCACATCATGGTCTACATTTTTTATAATAAGTGTGTGAGAGTGAGACAAGGAGATACTATGTCCCCTAAATTATTCACAGCTGCTCTAGAGAAAGTATTCAAAACGCTAGACTGGGAAGAAAAAGACAAAGGTAAATGGAGAACAATTGAGCCACCTGCGCTTTGCAGATGGCATCATTCTGTTCGCAGGAAGCTCAGAAGAGCTCCGTCGAAGAACTGAAGCCGAGAAGCTGGACTTAAGATGAATCTTAATAAAACGAAGGTTATGTACAACTCCTTCACAAATTCTGAGAAATACATATCAACGGAGCAGAACTCGGAGAAGTAACCAGCTATGTTTACTTAGGTCAACTCATCACTACTGATGACTCGCTTCTTGTAGAAATCAACCGGAGAGTGAAGATGGCATGGAGTGCTTTTGGCATCTTTAAATCAAATATTCCAGCCTTCCTAAAAAGGAGACTCTATGACAAATGTGTTCTGCCTGTTCTGACATATGGATGTGAAACATGGACCATGAATGTCAGAATGATACAGCGCCTGCATACAAGACAGGGTAGCAAGGAAAGATGTATGTTAGGGATCACCCGAAAAGACCGCAAGAGGAACGACTGGGTAAGAAAGAAGACGGGAGTCTGTTACGTGATTAGAAGAGTGAAGGCGCTAAAATGGCAGTGGGCGGGCCACATTGCTAGAAGAAATGACCAGCGTTGGACGTTCAGTGTCATCGAATGGATCCCAAGAAATATCAAGAGACCGAAAAGAAGACCGAAAGACAGGTGGGAAAGAGGGCAAACTTGGAGGAGGGAGGCAGTTGACAGGAAAAACTGGAAAAGTCTGGGAGAGGCCTTCATCCGTCAGTGGATTGAGAAAGGCTGATGATGATGATTGTTCTTAATGAGGAGTATTCTGATTATAAATCATCAATGTTAATAATATCACATAATTTAATGCATCACATAATTCGAAAGCTTTTCGGGCTGGAGCCCTCCTTCAACCACGGAGAGAGATAACTTACTCCAGAGCACTGAACAATCATGCTCTCTAATGATGCAGTGGTAAATGTGATTGAAGTAAACGCGGTCGCTGGCAGTTTCTTGCAGCAGTGATTGTAGCAAAAGATTATATTAAATGTTTCCATAACAGATGCTTCTGTTTGCATCAATAAAATACTTCATATTTTTTTCTTAAGGGATATAGAAGCTGTGTAAATAAATAAACAAAGGCAAAGTTATCTTATGCTTCAAAATTATATAAATTAGACATCCGAAACGTAGCTATTGAAAATAAATTCAGTAAGTGCCTGATGGGCCCTCGTATTTATTATTGAGATATGAAATGAAATACAAAGCGATAGTTTGTCTCTCCTGAAACTACTGCGCAGCTTTATCGTAACATTTACGAAATAGAGACAATCTTTTTAAACCGTCTACTAGGTTTTCCTCGGAGAAATAGTACCTCTGATAAAATGTACTCTAATAGATGTTTTTTATTTAATATGAACCCTTTTCAGCAAAACTATAATATTGTACCTCAATCCATTTAAGTTTTCCATGTTATTTATTTTGTTATTTAGCGACGTAGTAACCATTTTGTCAAGTAATTAAGATGAACCAAAATAAGGCAAAGTACTACTTGATTATCAGTAGAGCCCGGAAGTTCAGGCACAAAACAAGGGCAAAATAGGCAGGCAAATATGCACCAAAGTTCCTCAAAAAAGGTATTTAATAAGGAAAAAATGGAATACTAGTATTTTAAGATTAATTTATACAAATCTCAATTAACACAATTTATTTCACAAGTTTCCATCATTCTAGAAATAAGGCAGCAATATACTAAGTAATACGCAATATGATACCAAAATAATTTGAGCATTTCTACAAAAAAGCAACAGAATTTCTTAAAATGAATCATCAGAGTATTTACAAGAACACAAAATGCAATTATATTACAAAAAAGAAGAACGGTTGCACATTACAACAACATACTTTTTCAAGTTTTCAAAAGAAAAGGTTTCTCTTTTGACAGAAGAAGATTTTTTTAAACAGAGAAAGATCGTTCCACCTCTACAGAAGTGATTGGGGCGTACTAGAAACAAGCTAGTGTTAATGTTTCCATATCGACCGAAACCTTACTATTACCTTCAATAATTTTACCTACACTTTTTATTTTTTCAAAATCAAGATTAGCACTCAACACTTTCTTAAGCTTAGCATTTACAGCAAGTTCTTTTTCACCCGGAACGATCGATAACACCTTTACAATGTCATTCATGACTTTTAGTGAGTTCACAAGGCAATCATTCCTTTTTTCTAGCGACGTAATGGCATCCGGTAACATTGAAAAGTGGGCGGATATGAAACTTAATTCGTTCTGAAGAGATGTCTTGGTTAATAGGTCTTTCAATACACGAATTGATGTGGCTTCATCTGGGTCAAATCGCTCAATAATATCAGAGAATGATCTGAAATTCCATAGTACATAACAGCTGATAGCCATGTTACCCATCTAGTGCGGAGGCAGTGTGAGGTTCGGAGCAATCTCATTGAATAGATTAACTCGAGCTGGATCTTTAAGAAAATCTTTTTTCTATTGGACATTAGAAGGTCAACATCGGGAAGTAGTCCGCGAATTTCTTCAGCCACCCTGTGGAGAGCGTGAGCCATACATGTCAGGTGCAGCATCTGAGGAAAAAAAACTTGCAGAGCTCTGGCTGCTTTTTTCATGTAAGGAGCCGCATCTGTTACGAATATAAGAACATCCTCGTGTTTTATTCCGTCGGTCAATAGTTTTGTGAGGGCATTGGTGAAGAGCTGTGCAATTGTTGAACTATTTGCCTTTTCAAGTTCTTCTGTAGTTAGAAAATAAATGTTAGGAGGTGCATCAGGCGTCATTGTTCCTACGACAACTTGGGCGACGTATCTCCCGACAGAATCTGTTTTCTCATCTATGCTGATCCAAATATTCTTGCCACAGACTTCACTCCGAATTCTTTTAATAACACTATTGTAACTTAAGTCCAAATACGTTTTCCGTAAAGTAGATTCACCAGGAACTGTTTCATTCATGTATTTCCTCAAAAAAGTCTTCAACGACTGGTTTTTCAGCCTCCAAATGGGAATACCGGCGGCTAAGAATGCATCACACAAATTGAGGGAAAACTGCGACTGCTTATTTGAAATTTCGTTTACTTTATAATGGAAAGTGGAAATCGGACTGGACTTTCTTTTGCCTGACTTACGTGCAGCTGCGGCTTTGTGTTTTGGAGTAGCGAAGTGCTGAGAAATGAAGTAATTCTCGAAATTTACAGGTTTTTCACAATATTTGCACAACATTTTGCCATCAGTAGAAAAAATGTCTTCACCAAATTCCTTCACAAAATGCTTAACTCTAACGCTACAACTACAAGCGATTTTCGGCATTTAAAAATTAGTGACTATGAACTAAACTAACTACACCATTTTGTAGGAAGCGATGTGCACTACACAAATTCTGAACCAAAAATGGGGAAAACTGAAGTGAAAGTAGGAAAGGTGAAAGTAGGAAGGTTTTAAGGGCATAGGCCATTAGCGTTAATGAAAGGGAGCCCATTGCCTCCTGGGAAGATAATGGAAAATCCAGACAATGGAACTTCCAGGTATAAAGACGTCTGAGATATGCACTAAAGCGGATTTTTTAAATATGAAACATGTAATATAACTCAAAATGTGCCGAAACTGGAAAAAGTATAAAAGACAAAGAAATAGAAAAAAGGTATTTTATCAAAAAATCACGAAAATAGGCAAATAAGGCAAAATTCCGGGCTCTAATTATCAGTTATGTAACTTTCAACTGAAAAAAATAAATCAATATATTCCGCGTGAACAGTATCTCGAGCCATTTTATGGTTATGTATTATTAAAATTAAAACTATTAAAATTTGCATTCCTCACCTTGCAAAAGCAATAGTTGTGGGCCTGAAATATATTCCGAAAGGAATTGAAAGGATTACTCGGTTTCCCTGAATATGCGATAATTCATATCTCACAGAAAAACGTTTCCTATTTCATTAAGATAAACCATAAACTTTCTTTATCAAAGTTCTAATTGAGTACCATATCATCTCTAAACAAAGTGAACTTTTTAAGCTCGGTCACAAGAAAGGTCATTTGTACCTTATAGTATTCGTCACTTTAACCATTATCCTCCAGGTAGATTTTGTCACCTTAACGACCTATCATCGAATACATATAATTTTTATAAGAAATAAAATTGTTTTTAAAGCTAGAGAGATTCAACAATGCCCTACAAAATTAACAAAATTTTAGTACAAATGCATTCACTCAATCCAAACATATATACCAAGCACACAGTCAGTGACCCACACGATCCTCGCACACACCTCTCGTCTCACAATCAGAGTTTACGGGTTTTTACGCCTATGTAGTGACCCACGTCAGCAACACACAGGAACTTCACACACGCCAGACACACGCAAAGGTTTACGAGGTTTTACACTTCTCCAGTGACCCCAGGTACAAACACACTCAGACTCACACAACATACTAAAAGAAAAGACGAATACATATTTCGGCTACAAGGTAGTCCTCTTCAGCGTCTTTTGAAGGAGAATTCTCAACTAATATGAACATAATAAAATTGTTGCTGAAGACATTTGATAGCGTATATAGATAATAATAATCATTCTCCCGGTTTTATGTGGAAATATCGCTAAACCAAATAGTAGCAGATACAGTAAAATGAATAAAATCTGTATTTTTACCCATGACATAAGCATAGGAGAAGAAATACACAATAAATTCATTGCAAATTATAACAAGATAATCATCATTAAAACATTAAAGGACCAATTGGAAGATTTTTAGCCGATATTGTTATCATTCAATCACAAGCTGTGCCTCATAAATAGTAAAAAAAATATCACGTATTTTGATATTTTATTATGGAGACCAGTTATGCAAGTAGTAAATCACCACTATCCAGTTTAGTTAAACATAAACTGTATAAGCTTTTGAAAGACTACACGTAACTTAAGATTCTACTTAATTTTTGTTTCATATGTACGTTTATAGCATGGATAGACAGCGATGAAGATAAATAGTTTAGTCTTTCCTTTGACTAAAAGATAGTTTTTAACTGGTAAATTCTATGTGAAAACAAGTTTTATTATATTTAAATTGAAGGTCTCCTTTACCATACATATCTTTTGTAACTGATATTCTTTAAGGTTATTGGATACCTATGTCAAAATCTCAGTACACACTCTTTTTCATACGATTATTGCTCATGTTTGGCGTTTATTACTTGAAATACTACTCTTTCGCCAATCTCTGCTCATCTTCCTGCCTCCGCCTCCTTCCAAAAACTTCCCTCTATGTCATTCGATCTCCTTAGCGCCTTTTTCAGATCTCGGAACAATGTCAATCATGGGGAGACACTTCAGATATCCCTATCGTCAGCAAACTTCGCGCGTGGATTCTCAGCCCAGAAAGGCGAAAAAGCGGAGACGATCGTTTTCTTTTATTTCCAAATGGATAGGGGAAATATTGACACCTGGTTGTTGAATCACTCTGTTGTCCACGGTTAAGTATTTAAGAGAATTTTTCACATGATAATTATCATCGCAAACTAGTCTTTTGCTTATCCAGCATAATTTAAAGATAACTTTTGTTATCTTACAGATATAACCATACATATATGCCATTAAAGGTCTAAATTAATGTGACTTGCAGAATGACTATAAAGTAGCAAATGGCAGTCATATTCACAAGAGCAACATTAAAAAGATTGTTAAATGTTGATGAGCATTCAATGGAGTGTCTCAATATTGAAAAATAATATAGAATTTTATAATGATTTCTTGACGTAATAAAGAATAAGTTATTGTATAAAAAAATGGCTTTAGAAAAATAATCCATAAGATTCCCGATTCTATAACTTAATACTTGGTCGAAGAACATGATCTTAAAGAATATGTGAGTGTTATTGGTAATTATTTCTCGAAAGCTTTCAAAATAATGGGACATAAATTATTTATAAAAAGTGTTGAAAATGAGTTTGGATAAGAACGGAAAAATTATATAGTAGTTGATATAAAAATTAAATGGGGAAACTTAAAAAAAAATATGTGTGAGTATATTAAGCAATGTTTTATAAAGCCGGCATAAAATATTCTGTAAAGTAGAATTTATCGACCCAATAATCATAAATGACACGATTATGAATATTAAATATACCGCTTAAATAGAAATATGTATATTATTTTATGTACTATCAATATGAATTTGTTATATACAAGATTTTTGTGTTGAATTTTGTTGATAAAAATTATAGAACCGAGCTGTACAGCCCCGCGATCGCTAAGATAGCCGTGGATACTCGTCTTTTACTTGGAACCTTTAACTCTTCACATAACTAAGATTGCCAGACGTCCTCCTTTTGGAAGGACTGTACTTTTTCAGTCGTTGTCCTCCCTAAACCTTTTGTTCATTTATGTCCTCCATTTTGAACATTTTTCTTTGTTCTTCCTTTTACTTAAGCCAGGGTTTCTTTAACTATGTTAACTCACACATTCGATTGGCTGTCTTTGCTCTTGCTAGTTACGTTGTTATACATTCTTAGCGATAAGAACACTTTGTCTGCTAGAATAAATGTTTCATTTTCTCCTTGATTATATTTGTTTGGTTTCCGGTTAATTCAAATTCTGGTTTGAACAGCGTACAATGTATCCCATATCCTATCCTATTTCTAAACAGATTTATTGCGTAAAACAAAGTCGATTCACTCCTGTTCACTTGGTCGTTGTCGACAATGCAATGGAGTTGAGTGATTTTAGTAGGTTTTTTGTTTCTATAAATGCTGCTTGTTAAACTGTTGCAGCTTCCTACCGCTTGTATTTTTCCCCGAACAGTGAATTGTGAAAATAGTTTTCCTGCCTGAGTGAAAATTGAATAGCGACGATTACTTCATTATTATGGTAAATTTAATTTTCTCATTTTAATTTATAATGTAATCTTCCACTTTCTGTTAATGATTTTTTAATCTTTGTATCAATACCCTACGAAATGTCTTCAACCAAGAAAAGAAATTACCACTTCAATGTAACGTTAGCTAAGCAGTTTCCACATTTAAGACCTGACGGAGATGATGATACTGTCATTAAAGGTTGTATGCGTTCAGCAGTACAGTAAAACCTGGTTAATTCGAAATTCACGGGACCAAAGAAAAAGCATTTCGAATTACGAAGAACCTCTATAATTCGAAATTTACAAAAAAGCGTGATTTACCAAATTTAAAAAATGCAAATATAAATTACAGAAATACAAAAGAATATGACACCATATTAAAATACAGAAAAAAAGGATGTACTACACATGCATACCTCAAAATATGATGTCGATGAATAAAAGTCAAATTTAGGATTACTCATTTAAACATTTAAACATATATGAACATATAATTAAACCACTAAAATGTTAATAATGTCTTTCACTTATTTCAACTTAAAAGTAAATAAACAAAAGTGTGTAATAAAATATTAATTTAAATTTATTTTAAAAAGTTGGCTATTTTCCCGTTTCAATTTCAGGGCATTCCCTAGCGCAATGTGTTGCATAATGGCATCAACTTTTTCACAGATATTCATCGGCACGTCTGGCATCCCGGACACGTACCTTTGAAGGGTATCTTAAGCTTTTAAAACATCCTCCTTAG
Organism: Uropetala carovei; assembly: GCA_036926305.1. Taxonomy (NCBI): domain Eukaryota; kingdom Metazoa; phylum Arthropoda; class Insecta; order Odonata; family Petaluridae; genus Uropetala; species Uropetala carovei. The sequence goes on along the minus strand of JAXCHB010000105.1, from coordinate 1,631,156 downwards.
ATGGCAATGGCACATCCAACCTAGCATCGACATTATCCACAACGTCTTCTTCGTCGCTATCACTCGCAACGGTTTTCGATTCCTCGATCGTGGGGTCATACACAACAGACGTAGCCAAGTCATTATCAAAGGAAACAAAGTCTCCGAAACTGACAGGCCCCAATACATTACTGTCGATTACTTCCTCCACTTCTGTACCTTGGAACACTTCTGCCGGCTGCGAAGATAGCCCGCTTTTCTTAAAACAGTTGGCGATGGTTTGAGGAGTCACCAATTGCCACGCCGATGACAAGGCCCGGCACGCGTCTAAAATCGTCCATTTTCGTAAATCATCCTGCGAACATCCATTTGTAATTTGCACCAAGTATGACGACAATAGTTTTTTTTCTGTAATGACTCTTTAAATTTTGAATGATGCCCTGGTCGAGTGGCCGCAGAACACTGGTTGTGTTCGGCGGAAAATACAGCAACTCAACATTGGGCGTATTTATCTGAGCCACATGGTGAGCAGAACAGTTGTCTAGTGTCAACAAAATTTTACCATTTTGCACCGCCACACGTTTTCGCATTCTTATTAAAAAACTTTTGAATATGTCTGCTGTCATCCACACCTTTTTGTTATGCTCGTAAATTATCGGCAAATAATCATGTTTAATACCTTTGAAACAGCGTGGGTTGCCATATTTTCCGATGATTACAAGTTTTTCTTTATTCGACCCATCCATATTTGTGCAGAGCACGGCGCGGCGGTGAGACGCTCCTTACTACTTTTGCCGCCGTGACATTTTTCGCCTCGGAGAGCCAAAGTACGATCGGGCAACATGTTAAAAAAAATGCGTTTCATCCATATTAAAAATGTCCTTGAGCGCGTACTTCTCCAAAACATGTTTATTACTTTGCAGCCAGGTCGTCACTTCCTCTTCGTTAATTTTTTGGGCATCACCACATATACTGCGAGACAAACAATATTGTGGCGTCTTTAAAACCATCCAACCACCCATTGGACGCTTTAAAATCTTCAATGTTCAAAGTGTTCGCAAGACTTCTTGATTTTTCAATGAGCATCGGGCTTGTCACAGGTAAATTCGCCGCTCGTACTTGTGAAAAAAAATCGGACAGTTCTTCTTCGAGGTCTTTGTTTTTCGCAGGCCGTGAACGCTGACGTGTAGCGCTCCCTTTAAATTTAAAAAACTTTCTTCAATCTTCGTCCGATTCCTTAAAATTGTAGATAAAGACGAGTTCGGAATGCCATACTTTGAGGCCAGGTTTCCTTTCCATTCTAACTTCTTGTCAATGTCTTGCAGCAAAGACATTTTTTCAGCACCACGAACCGGAGCCATTGGAGGGTATATTTAAAAAAAATATTTTATAGCAATAAATTTAAATATAGTCTCTCTTGCAGTTATTAAACTAAGAATATTATTTAAACAAGTAACTAACAATGATGAAAAATACAATCTAATACGAAACAAACAATGAACTAAAGGAATATCGGAACGCGTTTTCCACACAAAACTCGCAAAACAGTAGATAAATTGAGGGGATGGACAGAATCTTGTGACAATACCCAACGCCCAGTCGGTATGATCACGATCGCACAATGTTTGTAAACCAGCCGACATAGTGCCAGAAATATTTTAGTAAATTTCATTTAGTTTCTTTTTGGTAAGTTTTATTTCGAATTATGTCGACAAAAATGCGTCGATATTCCGACAATCGGGCAAAATTTTTTTTCGAATTACGAATTACAGAGATTTTCGAATTATTGAAATACAATTGTATGAAATTGGCTTCTTCGGTCTTTCAAGTGTTAAAAAATTTCGAATTACGTCGAATTTCGAAATATAGAGGTTCGAATTAAGCAGGTTTTACTTTATTTAGTATCGCAGTTGGTGGTTGTTCAAGTATTACGAAGCACAATCTTTCCCTAAAGCACCAAAGTGCTCCTAATATAGCATCCTTCTAACATAAAATTTTCAATTTTGTAAAAAGTGCGGATGTGAGTGAGAGTGAAAAAAATTGGCAGCCGTTGAGGGAACTTTCGCTTATCACACAGTGATTCTCAATAACAATTTTAGAAGTATGGATTGCACTTCAAAACTAGTCCAGAATTATTCTAAAGGAGCGGAAAGTGAATTTTGCAATGTCGGCAGACAACGCAAATTTAAATCGAAAAGGCAAAAACAACACACAAAAAAATTATGAAATTGCTTGAAAAGGAAATCACTGGAATAGGGTGCAATGCCCATGTAATATTTAAGACAACCAATATCGCCTCATGTCAAATGGCTGTTGATGTAAAAGTAATACTTCCACACATTTTTATCGTTTCACTGTGAGAGTCGAGTCTCGAGCAAAATTTTGTGATGACGCATCAGTCGAATAGAAAAAAGTATAGGTTATTCGAAAACCAGGTGGTTGGCCTTAACGCCAGTCATTGAACGTGTTACTCAATTATTTACAACCCTTATTTTATTTGAAAAAATATTAAATAATGCATATAAACAGTTTTTTGATCATGAAATGTATCCTTCCTTTTTGTATAAAAAATCGGGATTTGTCCTCCCTTTTTTAAAAAATATCTGGTCACCTTTACATAACGGAAAACAATTCTCTACAATATCATGTTAACACATAACAAAAAGGCTAACCTGTAATTTATAAAGAACAATAATTATGAAATGGCAATTTACAGATATTTTTCGTTAGATCATATAAACAGGCTTCTTCTATTAACTGATATTTGAAAAAACGAGGCATTACTGTGCACGTTATCTCCAGAAAGACAACCGTATTTTTAACCATTAAGTTTATGAATGATCGGCCCAAAAAATGAGAATCTTGCCCCTGTACTTTCCGCATAGGATTAATTTTAGATATTTAAATATTTAGTAAACTCCTCAGAAAATAATTAATGCAGTTCAATTTTTTCTGTGGAGGAAGGTGATAACCTTCACAAGTCTTTCTGTGACAGAGAGAGAAAGAGAAATGAGAATCTTGTCCATGTACTTTCCGCATAGGATTAATTTTAGATATTGAAATATTTAGTAAACTCCTCAGAAAATAATTAATGCAATTCAATTTTTTCTGTGACGGAGAGAGAGAGAGAGAGAGGTGGAAATGAAAATTCGACCGTTTATAAAGTTTGAGCGCTCTAAACAAATTCCTGAGTGTTCAAGTTTTTCCCATTTTTGCCACACTTCTTAGAGTTGAAGGCCTTCTCTTTCCGCCCGCAGGTTCTCGGTCAGTCGCGGAAAATTTCTCCGAAAAAAGAAAACAGCTAACATTTCAAACTTCTTTAATGACCTTCGTTCAGTCAGGTGGGTCATCAGCAGATTTCTCCCGCCTTTTTAAAAAGGTTTACCTCATCATTGATCACTGCAGCATTCATACCAACTGCATATCTCAATCAATATTTTATGTCCTTCTGCAATGCTTTTTTTTTTAATTTTGAGAAGGTTAGAAAGTCGGTGTTTTCACCCTCCGCCATTAATTACATCTTTTCTGTTCATTTAAATAAAGTAATTGAATGACTTTTTTGAAATCATTATCTTCACGGATTAGGCCTGTTACAGTACTCATTGCATACCTATAAATGCAGTGAATTTATAACTGCTACAAACCAATTGGGCAACCCCTCAACCTGAAGGGTCAATTTTCATGCACTCATACACACTGAAGGGATGAGGGTAATCCGGTGCAGGTATTAGCCTGCGCTTGCAAAAACCACCAAGGGGGCACACTGCTACACGCTCCTTCCAAAGAACAGAATACGGATATTGCGTGTCTTCTTAACAAACCTTGACGAGGCAATCCCAGGTTTAAAGAAATATGATGCATCTAAATTTTGGACGTACCCAAAGCGCTGTTATTGAATTGAATAAATCTATCAATTTTAGGAATATTACTCAAGAATATTTAACATGAATATAATTACTCAAACTTTTATTATGTTACGCGAAATAAAGAAGTTTTAGTTGATCTTAAACTTGTTGAACTCTTTATTTATTATTAATAATTTTAAGTACCTGATACTCGATGTCTATTGTTCAATATTACAGCGATTTTTTTTGAGTCCACAATTCCCATATTGGAGTATCTAATTGTCTTCTTATACAATAATACATTAATGTGTCCAACACATGACTTTCTCCATACGTAAGTTGTGAACTAAAATCACATAAATACGGCGATAGGAACAGTTCCACTTCCACACTTCAGCGCTAGCGATTCAATTGTTTTGTAAAATCACCTTTGCCGTCACTGGCACGCGCGAGAGCTGCTCACTAAACGTCAATTTCGAAGAAAATTGAATATCTCTTGAAATATTCCTCATATGATAATTTATTTCAAACAAGAGTTGTAGAAAAAATAATATCTACAACTTATTTTTGTTAACACACACTCGCACGCACGCACACACACGCGCACACACGCACACGCACGCACACACGCACGCACACACACGCGCACACACACGCACACACACGCGCACACGCGCGCGCACACACACACGCGCGCACGTGCACGCACGCACACACGCGCAAACACGCACGCACGCGCACGCACACATATACAGGGCCGTAGTGACCACTTTTGGCGTCCTGGGCAGAGGATTTTTTGTCGCCCCAAGATAATCTAATAAAATTATAAGTGCCTATTTTAAAAGGAGTATTTAACTAAAATAAACAGTCGTTTCTTTACAGATTTATTTTTTGGACTTTATTTGCAGCAAAAGTATTATGTCATTGGAATCTATATTTTTAGCAGTGTCATATTCAATAGATAAGATGGCTAGACTAGAAAGTCTCTCTTGATTCACTGATGACGGTAGATCATTTTTGGTCAATTTCAGTTTACTAAAAGAAGGTTCTCAACTTGAAATTAATGTGGCGAATGTCCAGAAATTCTCAAAAAAATTTCCACATTGAGAAAGGAGCTTAAAATACCATATTCATGAAGAAATTCCAATATTTGTTTCTGGGTAATTTTTACGATGGCAGGTGGTGTTTCAAACTGGAAACTTCTTCGATTGACTCGCGTTCATCCACACTGATTTTATACATATACGCAGCATTTTTACAGGAATTTATCATTTCATCTTCAGTCGTATTATACAATATAAAGCACAACCTAAAATTTTTAAATCATTACCAATTTCGTATAAAGATGTAAATCGTGCCTACAGTTGCCTTTGAAGAGAATTTGTTGTCTAATGCACTGCATCGTAAATAGGATTTTGTTGTTTCAGGTATTGAGGGTGCTACAGTTTCCATCGTGTCATTAAATTCCTTTTTTTTCTGTCATTTTCTGGATTCCTTTTTCATCGCAAAATGTCTTTTCCTCTTCCACATACTCCTCCAGTCGTGACTTTGAACTTTTTGTGTCTGGTACCAAATTATTGATCAATCCACAAGTTATATCGGCACCCTGAACAGATTTATTCAGGCGGCTGATCTTCTAACAAGAAAAATATAAATAGCACGTCGATCTGTTTTAGCAAACCTTCAATAACTGTGCATTCGTGTTCATTCTTTAATTTTATTAACACCCTATAAACTTGCTTCAATTGTAACCTCAATGAATTCACTGCATTTGCTCTTGATGAACATGGTGTTGTTCCATGTTTTTTCAACATCAATTTAAGGACCTCCATGAGCGGAACCCATCTTGATGTGAAACCAGCGAAATAAATTAATAAATTTACCGGTTATACTATCAGGAGAATTTTCATGCGATTGAGATTTTATTATGTTTTGTAAATCTAGTGCATGAAGTTCCAATTTTTAGATTATTTCTGTCGCGATTTCACCTCCCTTTAAGTTTCTCATATACGAAGTATATTGAGAAAGTATTGTAATCGCGAAATAATTCGATCTTGAGATTTTGATGGAAATATACGTTTCAGGTATACCTGAGTCCGAAAAAGTGGTTTTCGCAATGTCTGTCTGTGGGTCTGTCTGTCTGTTCGCGGCTTTAGAGCCTAAACTGTAAAGTGAAAATGAATGAAATCTCGTACTTAAGCATTTTATCATACAGAATAGAAACCATGAAGAAATGGTTGGAATTGCTCAATAATTAAGGGCAGTTTATTCTAGGCAATTTTAACAACAATTTTATTTTCTCAAAAACGCCACCAACGATTTCGATCAAATTTCGTTCAGATATTTGAGTTTACAATAATACTACATAGTTCATATTTCTCAAAAAAATGAATATAAGGCTGGTTTATTCGAGGCCACTTTAACAACAATTTGATTTTATCAAAAACGGCTAATACGATTTTCATCAAATTCCATACAGTTACTTGAGTTGATGTCTGCAATAATACTACATAGTTCATATTTCTGAAAAATTAATATAAGGCAACTTTAATAACAATTGGATTTTCTAAATAACAGCTCATACGATTTTCATCAAATTTCGTATAGTTACTTAAGTTGATGCTAATAATGATTCTACATAGTTCATATTATTTTTCAATAGATAATTAAACGACGCATTAATATATGAGAAAGTTTGTACAATGTGTATTGTTCCGATGTTTTCGATTTGATAGCAATAAAATCAATAAAGTCCTCCTCAATAATTACTTTTTTATCGAGAACTTGGATGAAAATTCTGCACGACTAATATAATGCGATAGAGCGTACACATTCTTGGGGACGAGGATAAATAAAAGAAATTACATTCAGAGCGTAAATAGTAGAAGCAGCCAATTAATTTTACACACAATAACCTATGACTTGGTACAGTCATGGTCCTTCAGCTGAACCTCAGGTAGGCCGCTGCGAAGAGATCGAAATTGTAAGTACATTTTGTCAAGTGTATAATAAGACTTACATTTGGCGCCCCCTTACGAAGTTGCGCCCTAGGCACCTGCCCTGGTTGCCCCGACCTCACTAAGGCCTTATATATATATATATATATATATATATATATATATATATATATATATATATATATACACAAGTAAATGTGTGCTTGCATTCTGCAGGCATTTTCTCTCACCTTAAAGTGAAAATAAAAGCCGAAAAATAATTTTCAATGCATAAGTTCACATCTCGGCTCCGAATTACGTGTTTTTCTGTTTTGAAAATATTGGGGTATAAACAACCCCCTAAAATTTATAATAATAAAACATTTATATGTTTTTAGCATTTCTTAGGAATACCTCACATTTATGCAAAATTTCATGTGTAAAGCACCTCTAGAAGTGCATTTATAAGAATTTCATAGTTTAAAATTTATGAATTTTTAACAGCCACAATATAAAACTATCATGAAATTTCAAATGTTATTTTCTACCGGAACATTATTTCCTAACTTGGTTAAAATTTTCAGCTTCCTGGCACTAATTAAAGCACATAAACATAGTCAATTTGTTAAACATTTGAGAATTTATTACGGCGGAGGGAATAAAAATTTTCAAATTTCTATATTCCCGTTTTCATTATTTAACGAATTCTTCAGGTAGAAAAAATTTCAGCTTGATAGCGCATATAGAAATACCTAAACCATGAAATGTTAGTAAAATGGTTTATAATTTTTAGCGGCCAAAATAATGCACGTTGTTGCAATTTTGCAATTTTTCCTCCCATTATTATTTTTTATTCACCTCCGTATTAAATTCCAGCTCTCAAACTATTATAGTTTGGGCCAGACATTAGTATCCTCCTATATCCTATATATATCCTATATGTATCATATATATATCGTATATCCTCCTCTGTAAGAAGAGTGCTTATAGAATGATAGGATACTAGTGAAGGTGTGCTTGCATTCTGCAAGCATTGTCTCTCACCCTAAAGTAAAGAGAATGAGCCGACAAATAATTTTTAAACGGAACAGTTTGCATCTTCATACCGGTTAACGTGTTTTCCTTATTGTCAATATTGGGGTATAAACAACCCCAAAAATTAATAATTATGAAACTTTGATAGGTTTTCAGCATTTGTTACGAATACCTCAAATTTATGCAAAATTTCGTCAATGTAGCACCTCTAGAAGTTCATTTATCTGAATTTCATTGTTTAAATTTTATTATCTTTTAACTGCCGCGACAATACATATTTCTAAAATTTACCACCTAAACATTATTTCCTAGCTCTGTTAAAATTTGCAGCTTCCTGGATCTTAAGGAAGTACATAAAAATTAGTCAGTTTGTTTAACATTTGAGAATTTATTACGGCCGAACGAATAACTATTTTCGAATTTGTATATTCCCGTTTTCATTATTTGGCATTATCTACTTGTATAAAAGATTTCAGCTTCATAGCGCATTTAGTAGAACCTAAACCATGAAATGTTAGTAAAATATTTTGTAATTTTTAACCGGCCAAGAAAATAAACATTGTCGCAATTTTCCAATTATTCCTCCGATTATTTTTCTCGGTTCACCTATGTATTAAATTCCAGCTCTCCAGCTATTGTAGTTTGGGCCAGACATAAGTATCCTCCTATATCCTATATATCATTCTATATCGACTCTTCTTACAGAGGATATACGATACTAATGCAAGCATTTTCTCTCACCTGAAAGTAAAAATAAAAGCCGAAAAATTACTTTCAATGCATAAGTTCGCATCTCGGTTCCGAATTACGTGTTTTTCTGTTTCGAAAATTTTGGGGTAAAAACAACCACTAAAATTTATAATTATAATACATTTATAGGTTTTTATCATTTGTTACGAAAACCCCACATTTATGCGAAATTTCATCCATGTAGCACCTCCTGAAGTGCATTTATATGAATTTCATTGTTTAAACTTTATGAGTTTTTAACGGCCACAGCAATAAATATTTCTAAAAATTTCAATGTTATTTACCACCGGGACAGTATTTCCTAACACTGTTAAAAATTTCAGCTTCCTGGATCTACAGAAAGTACATAAATATTAGTCAATTTTTTAAACATTTGAGAATTTATTACGGCCGAACTAATAAATATTTTCAAATTTCTATATTCCCGTTTGCATTATTTGGCGAATTCTACAGGTAGAAAAAATTTCAGCTTGATAGCGCATTTAGAAATACGTAAACCATGGAATAATTGCAAAATTGTAACAATGTGCATTATTTTGGACGCTAAAAATTATAAACCATTTTACTAACATTTCGTGGTTTAGGTATTTCCAAATGCGCTATCGAGCTGAAATTTTTTCTACCTGTAGAATTCGCCAAATAATGAAAACGGGAATATAGAAATATGAAATTTTTTATTCGTTCGGCCGTAATAAATTCCCAAATGTTTAACAAACTGACTAATGTTTATGTACTTTCTGTAGATCCAGGAAGCTAAAATTTTAACAGAGTTAGGAAATAATGTCCCGGTGGTAAATAGCATTGATAATTTTAGAAATATTTATTGCTGTGGCCGTTAAAAATTCATAAAGTTTAAACAATGAAATTCATATAAATGCACTTCAGGAGGTGCTACATTCATTAAATTTAGCATAAATATGAGTTATCCGTAACAAATGATAAAAACCTATTAATGTATTATAATTATTAATTTTAGGGGTTGTTTTTACCCCAATATTTTCGAAACAGAAAAACACGTAATTCAGAGCCGAGATGCGAACTTATGCATTGAAAGTAATTTTTAGGCTTTTATTTTTACTTTCAGGTGAGAGAAAATCTTGCAGAATGCAAGCACACGTTCACTAGTATCGTATATCCTCCTCTGTAAGAAGAGTGCTTATAGAATGATAGGAGGATACTAATGTCTGGCCCAAACTACAATAGCTGGAGAGCTGGAATTTAATACGTAGGTGAACCGAGAAAAATAATCGGAGGAATAATTGGAAAATTGCGACAATGTTTAATTTCTTCCCCGGTAAAAATTATAAACAATTTTACTAACATTTGATGGTTTACGTATTTATAAATGCGCTATCAAGCTGAAATTTTTTCTACCTGTAGAATTCGCCAAATAATGAAAACGGGAATATAGAAATTTGAAAATTTTTATTCGTTCGGCCGTAATTAATTCTCAAATGTTTAAAAAATTGACTAATGTTTATGTACTTTCTGTAGATCCAGGAAGCTGAAATTTTTAACAGTGTTAGGAAATAATGTCCCGGTGGTAAATAACATTGAAAATTTTAGAAATATTTATTGCTGTGGCCGTTAAAAACTCATAAAGTTTAAACAATGAAATTCATATAAATGCACTTCAGGAGGTGCTACATGGATGAAATTTCGCATAAATGTGGGGTTTTCGTAACAAATGATAAAAACCTATAAATGTATTATAATTATAAATTTTAGGTGTTGTTTTTACCCCAATATTTTCGAAACAGAAAAACACGTAATTCGGAGCCGAGATGCGAACTTATGCATTGAAAGTAATTTTCAGGCTTTTATTTTTACTTTCAGGTGAGAGAAAATGCTTGCAGAATGCAAGCACACGTTCACTAGTATCGTATATCGTATATACATTCTATAAGCACTCTTCTTACAGAGGAGGATATACGATATAGGATATAGGAGGATACTAATGTCTGGCCCAAACTACAAAAGTTGGAGATCTGGAATTTAATACATAGGTGAACCGAGAAAAATAATCGGAGGAATAATTGGAAAATTGCGACAATGTTAAATTTCTTGGCCGGTAAAAATTATAAACTATTTTACTAACATTTCATGGTTTAGGTATTTCTAAATGTGCTATCAAGCTGAAATTTTTTCTCCCTGTAGAATTCGCCAAATAATGAAAACGTGATTATAGAAATTTGAAAATTTTTATTCGTTCGGCCGTAATTAATTCTCAAATGTTTAACAAATTGACTAATGTTTATGTACTTTCTGTAGAACCAGGAAGCTGAAAATTTTAACAGGGTTAGGAAGTAATGTCCCGGTGGTAAATCACATTGAAAATTTTAGAAATATTTATTGCTGTGGCTGTTAAAAATTAATAAAATTTAAACTATGATATTCATATAAATGCACTCTTAGAGGTGCTGCATCGATGAAATTCCGCATAAATGTGAGGTATTCGTAACAAATGATAAAAACCTATAAATGTATTATAATTATAAATTTTAGGGGTTGTTTCTACCCCAATATTTTTAAAACAGAAAAACACATTTCGAAGCCAAGATGCAACCTTAAGCGTTGAAAATTATTTTTCAGCTTTTACTTTTACCTTAAGGTGAGAGAAAATGCTTGCAGAATGCAAGCACAATTAACTAGTGCCCTATATCATATATCCTCCTCTGTAAGAAGCGTGCTTATAGAATGATATATATATATATATATATATATATATACACAAACATACATATGCCGGCCCGGTGGCGGAAGAGCTAGCGCACTGACCTACCATCACTGAGGTCGCGGGTTCGAATCCCGGAATCCCGCCAAGGGCATGGATGTTTGTGTTCGTACACATAATTCATATTTTCATCACTCATATGTGTGTGTATGATGTGGAAGGCAACGGGAAACCACCACATCAAGTGTTTATTCCCTAGTCATGTCAAACCAATCTTAGGATTGAAAACCATGAATGAATGAATACATACATACATACATGTGTGTGTGTGTGTGTGTGTGTTAACAAAAATCTGATGTGGCCTACACATGGCTTTCTCCATATTTGTGGTATAGATATTTAAATTATTATGAATAGCACTATGAGGCAAAATTATTATTTCATATCGTAAAAGAATACAGTCGTCCTTATTGCCGTAAATTATATTTTGAATATGTTTACAGAATTCCCCGCTACATGGTGGCGGCGCTGTATACTGGAAATTAGGAAAAAGTTAAATATTTACGAAATAGATGATTCTACGAAAATTTGTTTCAAACAAAATTTGGAAGAAATATTATACTCTACAACTTTAATCCTTACGAAGATTACCAATAACGACATTTTTAAGGAGATATTTGACGGAAACTGATAAAACCGATTATTTATAAATAATTCCTAAACAATAACTTCAACATCGACACATTGCCTTATTCATAGACAAGCACGTGTTGCAAAACGCATGAATTAAGGCAGTGACGAACTTATCTGAAGCTAATGGTACAAATTGCTCTTGGAATGGAATAGAAAGGATGAAATTGATTCTTGATTGCAAAATGCACTTGGCAGTCTGTGAATACTGCAAAGGAAGGATGCAGGGGAATAAGAAGCGAAGAAACGAATGGAATCAAACCTTATCTTGGAAAGACGTTCCGAAAAAAATTATTAAAAACTATGGGTTGGGATGAAAAGCGGGATTTATCATGAATAAATGATACTCAAATTTTATGACTGATTACGAACTTCAAGAGCAAGATGAACATCGTCTATTACTTGGAATTATTATAACAAAGGACAACTTTTGTTAACAAAAGTAGCTTACGAATTTGTTACCAATTTAAAATTGAAAATTTAAAACGACCTTCAGGATGAATTTCTTAAAAGGAAATAATTGCCCAATAATAGAGTTAATTACCTCAAATTTTAAAGAGAAAAACCTCTACATTAAACTACTTATCAAAGGTTGGTTCAAGAAAGAGTATATTAGCAACAAACTTATTTGAATTAAACTAAAAAATAATTTAACCATACAATGTGAAAGATATACCGTATTTAATCGATTGTAAGACGACCTTTTTCTTACTTTTTTACCGCTTTAAAAATTACCACGGCTTAGAATCGAGTCTTAAAAATCGAAATAAATGTTTTGATAAATTCACTCCCGAGCCATCTCTAGTATGCGCGTGATCTTAGGATTGTCTGAGTCAATCGTAATTTCCTCCTTCCTTTGCAAGAGTAAATTTTTGTCATTTACTTTGGCGAGTTTTTCTTAATAACCCCATAATGGAACAAACACATTATTCTGCGGACTTTAAGAGAAAAGTGATAGAATATACGGAAGAAACATCAAATCTTGCTGCACAATGGTGCACGGGATTGATGAGTCGAATGTGAGACGTTGGAGAAGACAAAGAGAGAGATTTTTGTTACGAGATTAAAGATCTGGGACATAACCGGGACAGATTACATTTTAGTAAAAATTGTATTGGATGCTTGAATATAACGTACGTAATTTGTCTTTTCCTAATTTTGGTTGATACCTTTTTTATTCAATTACGAATTGAAAAAACCGGGGCATTCATACTTTTCGGTATTTTTTCGCGACAAATCCTGGAAAACTAGGATGTCTGTACACCCAACATAGAATTTTCCTCGCTTGCCCTTGTGAAAAGTAGGGGTCGGCTTACAATCGATTAAATACGGTATATAAAAATATCGAATAAAATACGTATATACTAACTTCCTGGTTTATAAAATCTTCCTTGATCGTAGACTAGGTATAGCTCCAACCCCAGGCTGAAAAACCCGCTTTTATCAATCGGAAAAATAATATTTACACTAAATATTGATGTCACTTCTTGAGCAAAGACAACAACATATCAATTATGCCCAAGGAAAACTAACCTGCTATAAGTTGATAACAGATTATTCAAACACTAAAAGACGCACACCACTCGACTGACGTTTCCACAACGATGGACGTATTGGAACTAATGCGGACAAATAATTCTTTTTCGATGTCACCGATGCAAAATGCGTGGGAGGAGGAAATGTTGAAGGAGAAGGGGTTGAAAACAGTGGTGTGATAATATGTACCCCGTCCTCACACACCCTAATACAGCATAGCAATTGCTAAGAAACAGTAAAAGAAACCCAAAAGATATATATTTCGTCCTCAAACAAGAGCCGCAACCAACCAACCGAGAATTTTGAATATGCCTGAATGAATGCACGCGGAAACAAAGAGGAACCGCAGGAGGGAGGGTCTTGGGATATCCCATATCCTCCTCGGACTTTCTAAAGATTTCCTTGCTCTTGGGCACCCTTGCAAATGTCTCCCGTTGGCCAACTTCTGATTAGACTGCAGAGGCTAGTAAGGCGGGGGCGATGCCGAGGCATGACATTTCTCCCCCCCTCCAACCTAAGGGAATGCTTCTCTCTTCAGGCCTTTGGTCCAAGGGGTGTATTGCACCACACAGAAACCCTCGGGGGCGGAAAATCACAGAGAGAATCAGCTATAAATATTAGGGCAGTGAGAACTGCTTTCACCCGGTCGGCAAAGATCCCCGGCATGTAACAGCAATAAAATGTTGGAAAAACCACATTCAGCCATCTGTATTCGATAGTATTCTCGGAAGCCGCTTTCGGAAATACTATTTTACCATTCGGAGTAGAGCCTGGTTTCTGCCCCTGAACATTCATTTGAAGTCACATTTTCACATTTATTCGCCAGCTGCAAACACTAAACATATCAATAGAAAACCAAATGGAAAAACTAAATTAAGGTGTTTTCCGAAAATTTTTGCCAGGAAAATTTGGCGTCCATAAAAATTCGGCGTCCCAAGCGGTCGCTTGGTCTGCTTGTATTGTTGAGCCGGCCCTGGCTACCTGTTAGAACAGTCGAAGGATAAATTGAGTTGGTGTAAAAAATGGCATTTACTGTAGTATCTCACTGGAATCTTTTATTATTAACATTCACAAAATTTAACAGCTCTTTGTGATGATGTAAAAAATTTCCTAATGCTATTGGAGGGAATTAGAATATAAAATCTATATAAAATATTCATGCTATACAGGCAACAAGGAAAATTGTATCCGTTAAAAATAACGCATTAATATAGATATAAGAAAAGGATTCGAAAGAGACACACACAAGATGTTTCAGAAATACTTCATAACTCAGGGTGTGAATTCAGGATGTCAAACTAAAGAAAAAAGTTCCTGTCCAAATGGGTCGAAAAACGCTTACTAGCCGAGCTACTGCCACTTCGCCGTTCGTTGGATTTCCGCTCTTGGAGAACCACGGCAGCGACGGGCAAGTGAGTAGAATAATAGGGAAATGGGATTCGAATCGCACATCTGCACCGCTGCGCGAATGCTTTTATCTTATTGACGACTGTAGGGCTTAGAAACAAATAGAGAGAGTGGAACACGGAGAAAGAACAAACAAACCTAGGGGAGAGAGAAAAATAAATTCAAGAAAAAATGGGAAAAACTCCTCATGAATGATTTAGCAGACCAACTCAAGATATTGGGAATAGAGATTGTTGAGAAGGATGTTAGCTGAAGGCGGTGGAGGAAGTAGAGATTGGATCTATCAACGCTGTATTCTGAAGCTGTCTTAGTTTAGTTTATATTTTTGTTTACATTTAAACAAAAGAAGCTAGCGAGGAGTGAATGCTTATCTTGAACTAGATGATTGTCACTTGTTAAATTACCTTTTAGTATTTTTGGGTCCTTAACCGCCTTCGCTAATAACTTCTCTTTTAATAGTGTTTTCTTAGGTTCTATAAGAGTGGTTCCCAAATTCTTTATAGGCACGGCACCATTTCAAAGTTAAATAGAATTTCACGACACCACCACATTTGAACAAGGTACGGGTATCATAACTTTTGGAAGTATTAATTTTTTAAATTCTAAATCAACACCAAATTTATTAGACGAAAGATTATTGTCCATATGGCCTATGAATATTTCCAAATCTTAGATTTATTTATTTAACAACGTTTCTCGCAGCATCCAAAACAATCTGCTGCGGGACCCCATTTGGGAACCACTGCTCCATATCTATTCCTTGGAGCAATCTTGGACAAAATATTCTCTCGCCAGATTTACATCCTAATCTTTCCTCGCTCTCTAATGGAGACAGTCCTATAAATATAAACTTAAAGGTTTTTTTCGCAGAACTCCATCTCTGATCTCGTTTAGCATTGGGAGGCCTTTGGAAGCCTCCTCTGTGATTTTTGAGCATAAGTGAGCGAAAAATGAATACGAGAAAAAGTAAAAAAAATGGTCACCACTTAGGTTACCGCGAATAAATAATAAATAATAATAAAATGAATGGTGAGATATACTTATAAATATACACATACATTTATCAAAAATAGAGTACAATGCTAAAGTTCTCTGAACGTGTTTAACTGTTCAACTTACTAGTTAGTTGAATATATAATATCTATACTAATCGTTACTTACATATTAAAACTTGGTAACTAAAAGGTTTTGATTTATCTACAACTGGCACTCGTAACATGTTTTAAATAAATGTCTATTAGTATTCTTTAAAAATTAAATTAATATTAAAAAGGATTTATCAAAGGAGTTAGATTTCATATTCCTAAACCACTACAGCTTTTACATGAAATTAACATCGTTCCATTATTTTCAACCATTTTTCCTAGAGTTGAGTTTATCGTTTGTTTGCCTTTGTGCTACAATACTGCGTGTATTGCCCGTAGTAGAATCGTGCGTGCAAGGGAGTTGAGAAAAATACAAAGGAAGAGGTTATTGGCGCGCACCGGAGAAACAGGGATGGAGAGAAGGAGTGCGAGGAAAAGGGAGGAAGTGAGCGAGAGAATGAGGAAGAGAGGGAAAATTAGAAGGGCAGAAGGTGAGACAGGTGGTGTGATGTGAAAGGGAAAGAGGGCGTAACAGTGGAAGAGGGAGGAAAAGAGAGAGTCGGCGAGAGGGACGGGTGGCAAGGGAGAAATAGATTGACATACGTCGTTATTAAGGGAGAGAGAGAAAGAGGGAGAGGAAGAGAGAAACGACTAGGAAAAAGATGGGCAGAAAAGGGTATAGGAAAAGATAGAGCGGGAAAGTAAGAAATAGAGAGAGAGGGGGGTGGGAGAGAAGGGGGAGAGAAAGAGTTAAGGGCGAAGAAGAGAGAGAGAGAAAGGTAGAAAGATGACGAGACAGATATGGAGAGGGGGCAACAAAAAAAAGAGGGTGAGAGAGAGAGAGGGTGGAAGGAAGAGAGATGGCGAGTCAGATATAGGGGAGGACGAGAGAGAGAGAGACAGGTAGCAAGAGAGGGAGGGAAAATAGTGGAAGGAAGGGAGAGGGAGAGAAAGAGGGGCATAGGGTGAATGAGAGCAGTGGGTGAGACAGGTAGTGAGAGAGATGGTGAGGGGAAATGGAGGGAAGACAGGGGTCAGATAGGTAAAGGGGAAAAGGGAGAGGGAGGGAGGGGGGTTTTTTAGCAGGGGCGGTTGGAGTTGGGGGAGGAGAGTTGCGGAGGTGGCGACGGAGGCGGCGGGCGGCGCAGCAACAGGTTAGCTCCGCCAGTGCCTCTCCGCCCTTGCTCCGAAGCGAGCGCACCTCTCTTGCTAGCTCCCCACTCAGCTACACGCAGGAGGGAGGAGGACGCAGCAAGAGCTCCCACACCCCCCCTTCTCTGCTGCCGCCTCCCGCCCGCCGCCCACCCGCCTAGCCACCGCATCCAGCCCAATACCCGGGAAAGGGAGAACAGCTCTCTCCGCCTAAACTGCAATCACGGGACGAGGCGTTGGGTGAGTGAGCACGAATGTAGCCTCTGGAATAATCATATCGACCTTTTTATAACGTGTCTTCTCTAGCATTATTTATGCTTCGCTCCGGTGGTTTCGTCCGTCGTTGCCTGATACCCGTTTCTTTTCCTCCGACCCTGTGTGTAAAACCGCTTATTTTTGACCGATCCGTTCTCCCTCTCCTAGAGTACCTTAACCCCCGCGTTGTTTTGGAATTACTCAGCGTTTCCTTCGATACTTGCCAAATGTTTTTCGATTCAATTTTCAGATTCGTATCGGACTTGTTTTTTTTGTAATTTTCCCATTCGTGTTTCCGTTCTTCTGGAATTCTTATCCCTCGATCGACCCCTATTAGTAAAATATGTTCCTTTTGCCCTCGACCTTTTCGATCTGTTAACGAAAGTCTGACCATTATCGTGAGCCCCGGTTCTGAAATTTTTCGCCATTCAAATTCGACATTTTCTGTCACGTCCACGTCTTTTCCTTTGTTTTTCTCCCTCTTAAGATCATTTTCCATTACTCCGAGTGCGTAATCCGTTAGATTTATCCGGCCTTCGACTATCTGCACAGATTACTTAACCGCCTCCGTTTTTTTTAAAGGGTTAAGCCCTTTGACCAACCCCCGGCCACGAGGGACACGGAAGATGTGCCATTCACACACAATCACTCACACAGTCGCGCGCGCGCACATACATTCACACACACACACATTAGTGTACACGAATGAAGGAGGAGGAAAACTCGATTCTCTCGATTCATCGACTTCACAAAAAGGAAAACGTGGCTTTAACCTCTCTTGAGGATAGATTACAACAACTGCGTAACATACTTGCTCCGGATTAATCGAGGGATATCGCCGCCGCTCTTTGAATGCTCGCCTTCCGGAAGTCGTAAAGCAAAGTTCTATTGAAACCTTTCTATCCTTTTCCCATCAAACGTAACCTTCGATGGAAAAAAATTCTATTGAAACTGCGATACTAATTCCTCGGAGTGAGATTGAATCATAAAGATTTAACTGTATTTTATACAATCTGTACATCTATAAAATTTGTACCACTCCTTTTAGAACGAACTCATTCCATAACTCTCTTAACCTTCTCCTTTATTCCCGCTATTTACTACCTTCTGAGTCTTTGAGTCAGCATTCTCGCTTTGTAACTCATTTAGCGTGTTTGTTTCTCTCCGCCACTGCGAATGACTGTGTAAATAAAAGTGCATGGCTTAAGCTTACTAAAATTTTTGCAACGTAGCTTATATTCTCTTTAAATGATATCTTCTTCTTAAGATTCCTATATGTCATTTATATTTGTTCGGATAAAAATTGAATTAGCTAATCCGTTCGATCGCCCTGGGCAGAAATCGCATAAGTGAAATATTTTTAACATTTATATTTCTTTTTTGTTAATTTATCTGTTGATTATTAAATCGGCATGAAAATAACTTCGTTTATATGTTCCATATCAGTTAACATCTTATTTTTTCCGCAGCAGTCATTTTTTCCTTTTCTATGTTTCAGCATTCATATTATACTATGTTCCCATATGGTTCTTGATAAAAATTATTCAGAAAAATAGTTCTTCACAGAAGTTAAATTATAGAATGTAAGAGAAACAAAAATATATAGTTTTGCGAGCATTTCATCACTTCGACAATAAGGGAGACTCACACGTTCAAAGATTTTTCTTCTACCTATATTATCTCTGTATTGGATACAAGGAAATCGGCATTATCAATATTTTGATCTATATGCAGTAATGCTCTTAAGTGATAGTATTAAAACAGCTCAAAATCCATTTTAATGGCAGATCCGCTTATCCAAACAATCTCCGTATATTTTTATCCATTTAAAAAGTAGTTTCGTTAGCTTGCTCATAGACATATTAAGATATTGTTGTAACTTATATTTCATGTAGTACTAAATTTTTGGTAACTAGTTTGTAGTGATTGGTATTTTGCATTGGTTAACCTTTTTGAAAAACAAGAGATGAAATGAAATTTCAAAAGAGAGGTTTTCATGTCGCACCTCTTAGATGTATGTTTAAAATGAACAGCGAGCAAATCGCAACCGACTATCAAAGCCATTTTTATTTTCCAAACCTATGTGACATTTTCTGTCTCGGAAATGGTTCGAAAGAGTAGAAAACTAGCATTGACACTCGGATTATTAGTTTCGATATTGACAATGGTTGTTTTTTCAGTCAGCCGAAGCATCTGTACTGTGACAACCTAGAAATATCTGTTTCGAACATCCACGAAATGCAGACAGTGTCTTTCTTCTTTTGTTGCTCGTGACTGTTTAAATTCTCCAAGAGCTCTTTGCTTTACGTCCTCTCCAGGATTCAGTCACCTTGTTTAGAAATCCTATTCTCGCAGTTATCTACCAAATATCGCGATCGAAGTATATATTGCCTCATCGGAAAAGTTTTCACATTACCGTCGAACAACATTTTTCTGAATTTTTACCCGATTTAAATTCTAGTGTGGCTCTAAATTCTGACGTCACTTAAGGAATTAGCGTATAAAAAAATCTCAACGGCGGCGTTGATTATTTTTTTCGGTGAAATAAAACAAGAGAGAGAGATAGAAAGAGGAATTGAGTGAAATTTTGACGTATTTAAAATTCACTGCCAGCACAACTATTTTCATCCCCATTACCAAGAATGGAAAAATGTAGGAAAGGAGAGAGTGACTTTATAAAGCTGGTGGATGAATGAAAACTTACACACTTCGATTTTAAAAGATTTTAGTTTTATTACTTCATTTCGTAAAATCAAGTTAAAACATGTGTTATATATATATATATATATATATATATATATATATATAACCGAGAAGCCTGACTTAAGCGGTTAAGTATGTGCGGATTCAGGTGAGAGGGAATAGAAAGAGGCGTAGAGAATCGCAGATCGTAGGAAGGGTTTCCACAGCACCTTTATCAAAAAGTTTTAACAACCTTACCGCAACCTGACTTGAAACTTCGCGATTTTTTCCCCTGATGCTTTGGTCAGAGGAGATAGGGGTCCTTTTGGACGGAGTCACGGAGGAGCGAGATTAAAGGGTCACTGATGATTCACGGTATCATCCACGGACGACGTTACCGCGGTCGAACTTCATGCCCGCATTTCAGCTGAAAAGCGAGCGAGTTATTTTCTACACCGGGAACGGGGGATATAATGTCTCCTTCTGCAAACAAGGGCTTTCTCGTCACGCAAAACTCGTGTTTGTTCATCCGAAAAGAGATTCCACGGATATTTTCTCTTCTTTTCATCCCCGAGGTTGGCGCGGTTCCAAAATTTTGAGCCGACCAGTTGTCTTTGCTGAAAAAAATTAATTTCCCTGAGAACAAGGAGTTTATTTTTTTTTTAAGCGAAGGTCTAGAGAGAATACTCGGAACGAGTAAAACTATTCACCGTGCGGAAGATTTTTTCCAATTACTGACGTACATCTTACTCACCTCGAGTGAACACTCCTAACATCTCCACGGAACGTATCTATACCATCTACTCTCCAACCCCTTTACATTAGTTCTTATAATGGATACACGTTATCTTAACGAATTTTCGCGAGTAATAGACACATTCTCGACGTTCAA
The DNA here is from genome assembly GCA_036926305.1 of Uropetala carovei. Classification (NCBI taxonomy): domain Eukaryota; kingdom Metazoa; phylum Arthropoda; class Insecta; order Odonata; family Petaluridae; genus Uropetala; species Uropetala carovei. Next base: position 1,610,238 of record JAXCHB010000105.1, on the reverse strand, counting down.
ACAGACGTACGAAGGCAGATTTGTGGTAAGCCGGGATGCGTGCTGCGTGAGATCGGGCTGCATCTTCTGCGCGGAGTGGAAAATTGATTTACGAAGCGTGGAGTATTTTGACTCGCCGAAGCGCTTCGTCCAGGAATCCCGGTCTTCCTCACGCATCGACCTCCTCCTTCCCCTCTTCCTCCCCCTCCTTCCCCTCCTCTCTCACCATCCTCCTTCGCCCCTCTCCTTCTTCCCATCCTTCCTCTTTCCACTCAGAAGTGCGACTTTAATTTCCTTTCGATTACCCGCGGGCCTTTTCAATTCTAAGCGTCCGGCAATTCGGCAGATATGGTCCGAAGGCGGATTTCAGGCTGCAGGCTAATTTGTCGAACGCACTCTATATTTCGCGTTAATTTCCGCTCTTCCAACCCCCGGCCACGTGCGAGTGTATGAGGGGAGAGGAGAGGCCCCGATTGGTGCAACGGCGACTGCAGTCAACAATAGAGAGAAAGAGAGAGGTCGGTGAGCTTTGGCTGCGCGACTTCTGTCCGGTCTTCTCAACCTCTCTAGTTCGACCAGAAATAGCCTCGTTTTTTTTTTTTTTTGAGGCCGCGCTATCGGATTTTAATCTCGCACTTATTTTTAATTCAACGAGGCGTTCGTGCGCTCATTAATGAATAACCTTATTCTCTCTACTGCTTTTCAAAGACGGAAAAGATAACCTCAAAAACCCAACTGGGGAGACGAGAAGAAGGTGAAACAGTTTTGATTTTTTTGCTCCAAACCTCTTCTTCTCGACCTTCAAAGAAATTCTCCATATTTATAGTCCCTTCATTTCTTCCGTTTGCATATCAGGAATTTTATTTTTATCGGAACCGCCTTGAAGAATATTCTGAATGCGTCTTTGAGCGCTATTTCTCGTTTCTTCGTCGAACACTTTTTTTTAGCCCTTTTAGGGTTGAGTCATGAAATACACCGCAAAAAAATCGTGTTGATAAAAAACAGGGTAGTAAAGGTTCACATAATGAGATATTAAAGTAAATCAGAAAATTTGTTTATAATTCTCCAAAATTTGTACATGTTGGAATATGGAATCATTCATCTCATAGAGACTAAGTTTGGAAGTCCATTTTACCTTGAATATGAGTTTACTGTCAATAGAATTATATTTAATTTTTCGTGAAACTTTTAGAATTAGTTACCAAAAACGATATAATTTTGTATTTTTCGAACCTGATCCTAGTATAAGAGCTGCAGTACCTACAGCTTTATTTATCTATGATCGCTTCGAGACGGTGGTTGAAGCTATCAAATGTTAAGACCTTCGTACAGCTCTGGGGATTTTAGAAATTTATGATACCTTCGTTCTTGATTCTTCTGGGAGAATATTAATTTTATATTGTTGAGTCACACCAAGATGTTAGGTAATTAGCTCTTGAAGTCTAATAGGTTTTTCTTCTGATTCTCCTAGTTCTGGTTAAAATGGCGACGATACAGTAATAAAAAATTAGCAAGCAGAATATCAAGAAAGCAGAAAAATAATCTCGTACACAACTTCCCTCGAATTTAAACTCTATAAGGTTCAATTAGCATATCGTACAAATTAACGCCGTCCATGAAATTACTGAATTCAGGTAAATAAAGAGATAAAGCAACCTTAATATAACACTTATGTTTCGACTTCCGCCGTTTACAATAATTGTCAGTTTGGTTCGGATAAAAATACATGGATACAACGCAAGCAATCTTGTCATCACACAGTTTCGTGACAAATATTAGGGTCATGAATGACTTTAAAAACTCAAATCAACGTCTTTCAAGAAGATGGCCCATCTTTTGTTATTTTTAAATCAATGCTTATAAAAATCTTGTTACAGTGCCTAGGATTCGTAATAATCACAAAATGGCGGATGGTGCCATAGAGAATCATATACATATATCATGGATGTATATAAAACTCGTTTTAAAAATTCGTTCTAGAAGTTGCTACAGCCCAACTCTACTAATAGGTATTTACCAGCAAAAAATTGACCAACCGAATCATTTCAAAAAACTAAACTAAACAGTGTTTCTCAAACTGCGCTTTCGTTTTTTCCACGAAAACTTTCGAGGGTATGTGCGTGATCTCAACTACTCAGCGCAAATGCACGTGCATATGAAGAACGATTTAGTCACGCTCTATTGTTCGCAGAATTGCTCAAATTTTCATCGCTAGATGATTTTCGTGGCATCTTAAAAACAATAAAGCCATTTGGTGTCATACTCCCAGAAAGTATTAAGAGGGACTAGTTAAGAACGAAATTCCGAATCCGCCAAATCTGAATATTTCTAACGGTCCGCTCCCTCTCCAATTGATCATTTTAAGAGAGTCGCAATAATTACATAAATTAGCTAAATTTTCGATTAAACCTGAAATGTTTTCACTTGGGTCTAATTGTGAGCAATAAATTTCATACAGTCACGCATGTGAAGCAAGAGGAAGAAATGTTTATATATTTTTGTACTGTATTGCTGGCGGTTTGGATTTTAAATTACATTTTGAGAATTAAAAAAAATTAAAAAAAAATTTTATGACTATTTATAAACTGTTGATAAAGCCTGCTATTGAAAATTTCAAGTCAAAATCTCTCTCATGATACAAAGAAAATGGACATATCATTGAAACATAAATAATTTATAAACGGAAAGACAATTCCAAAGTTCGTGTAATTATATGTCTCGCACGGAAGAAAACGAAAACAAGCGGCTTGTTGATCCTCAAAATGCCTTTTTTTGGCTCGACCACAACGGTGGCGCTTTTCTCTGTGGCCCATTCACGATGCCATCAGACGGAGCCTTTGTTGGCTGTGACAGCGACATCGATGAAAATTGATCCAGTCTAACCAACTGTTGATGCTGCCGTCATGTGACCTACTGATGTAAGCCGTGGTGTTGTGTGCGCGTCGCTCATGTGCTCAAGCAGTAATGAGTACCTGGTTCTCATCTGTTGATATCAGGGACATCAATTTCTTCCTGGCGAAGATTAATTGCTGCTTTCAATTAACAGATCAACCTTATATGGAATGTGCATTTGTATCACTGATATAAAAATTTGAGCTGTTTTTCATTAAAAAATGAAAATCAGATATTCCGCCTTTACCGTATGAATATTATTTCATCATGGAAATGGAATAAACTTTCGGAGATAAGGTATTCAGACTTAAATTTCACGAAAGGGCTTCAAGTAAAGCGTGTCTTTTAAAAAAAGATTTATATACTATATTATAATTATTGGCGAATAAATTGCAGCTATACTTCACTTCTAATATTATTTTATTAGTTATCGATATTAATAAAATTATTCTTGAATGACATTTTCATTTCCGTGATTTAAATTTACTGTCAATTTAATAATGGCAAAATAATTCTGTTTTTATTCAACTGATTTATTAGGAAACTAATGTTATCCAACTAAATTAAAATGTGGTTGACCAGAAAATTTTTTAAGTTGATTCATTATTACACTGCAACATTCTCTGTTAATTTATTCTTAGATAGGAAAAATATTCATTTTAAATTGTTATCGTATTTATGTTAGGAAAATTCTGCATATGAATTAAATCTAAGGTTTTGAATTATACGTATCTGACTTAAAGAAAGGAAACATTCACAACCTACTTGTAACCGTTGAACGTAGTGCTGCAATTCAAGAGCAGACATTTTTGAACAAGAAATATGGCCATACAAATGGTTAATTATTGTTAAGGATGGATTTAAAATATTCAAGGGTTAACATGTACCGCACCATACTGGCGTATTCAGCCTAAAAGTGGAAGCACTACCGTCTCACTATTCTTATTAACCAATAAAAGCAATATCAATATATTTACTATTTCACACCATCGTCAAACGATCATTATTGAGGATTGAATATGCTTTAACAGACACGTAGTTTGCTTAGAAGCGTAATAACGTTAATTTATTAGAGAAACTTTCCAAAACAGAATATTCACGACTCCCTCATGTAAGCTAAACCACACCGAGTTACATACCTTCTCCGGAGTTAACGAGGTTTAGTTAGCAGGGCCAAATTTCTAACTAAAGAAACATACAAAGTTTTACGTTGCCGCACGCAACAGTTAGTAAGAACAGTGTTTTGCGAAAATTCTGTGGGAAGCGCTTGCTCCTTTATTACTGGGAAAGGTTCATTTTTTTAATAATCCGCTTATGCACCGACTTTCGTTAAAAGTAAGGCTACTAAACAATGGTTAAACAAAAGGAAGCAGATGCTTACAATTAGACAATTGCGAGACAGTTTCACAAACGTAAATATTCTCTTCAAATTTCACGAAAATTTGACTTAAAAACAAACCAATTTCCCTCGGAGAATTATTGAGCTCGTCTTATGGCTGAAAATTTCAAGAATAAGCTGTTAAAATAAAAGAAATTACAAGTACCTATCTCAGATATCTCCAATAGCCACAATAAGGTTATGAAAAGTCTTTCATAAAAGCTTTCACGAATTTTGTGCTTATTCTCGAAATTCATTTTTAACAAGATGGCCAAGAAGATATTAAAAGATGATAAAGTTGGAAGATTGTATACTAAAACTGACAGAAAATAACGGATTCTTACCATCAATTTTAGCAGTATAGCAGGAACAACTTTTATTATTCAATCGATTTAATTTGATCAAGTGACCCAAATATAAAAAATTTATGGTCTATTATGAGAATGTATCCTATAAATTTTATGAAGTACTTTAAATGAAGCACCGTCTGACCTCCATTCCTATGTCGATTTTATTTGAATATCTGCTTGATGTTTGTTTAGAAATTTGCTCAAATAAGATTTTATGGAACGTAATTTAGGTAAAGAATAAAATATTTGGAATAAATATAATGATTTTGCGTTAGAATTTCAATGTATAATTCAACAACATATCCGTTTCAGAAATTTGTCACTTACTTGTGATTAAATAATCAAATCAGCTAAGCGTAATGTATAACAATAACCACAGAAAGGTGTCCGGACATTTGGAAATATAGCTGTGTTTTTACAATATTTGGCGAAACATTTGCATCATTAGGTACGTGAAGTTAAAAAATGAGTTATCGTAATGATGGGATTACCTTGTTGATCAGAGTTATTCCGAAAGATCAAATTCCCTATACAGATATTTCTGACGAAAGCACTAAAATCCATGCACGCTTTTTATCCTAAAGAAGCTTCAAGCTTTTCATTGATTTCGCCGATGTCTGTAGAAGCTGCTTTCGTGACTGCGAGGAAGAGCGTATTAGTTGTGAAAATACCTCTTTATTATAGCTAAATATTAATCTTTGTGATCGATTCAGAGCCCAACTGAGTACACTTAATTCCATAGCCACTGCCGCTAGGTAAAATTGCGGCACAACTCCAAAGTCTTCTTTAGAATGGAGAATGCTCTGATAGCTAACGGGGCGTTTCGATCGATCTCTGACCTTAAATGCCATCCATCCTTCGCCATTTTTATTACGAGGACGAGTTGTGCGTATTTTTTTCATGTTTTATACTGAGTCGTGTACCAATATTGTAAGATTCTTTTAAAAATCTTAACGTGTCACATGTAACGCGTGAAATTGTGATGGCCAATATATTTGCCCCGATTTGAATAATTTAGAATTAACGTAATTTTCTTTCAAATTTACCATGGGAAATTTTAATTCAACTGAGAATAAAATGTTTTTATTAAAGTTTTGTTGATTTAAGAAGAATGTCAGCATATCGTGTCTTTTAATAACGTGTTTAGATTCTTAAGTATCGCTCTCATCAAGTTCTCCGTTTGAGAACGCCCAGATTCGGGTTCAAATAAACCTTCCTGGACAAAAGTCCTTAAGACATTTTTAATAGCGACTTTGCAATCTGTTCAATTAATAGTTAGTGATTCAGTTGGTCTCGAGATTAAATAATTTCTCACTTCTATTTCCACCTTCCAGTAAAATTCGATAGCTCTAAAGCTTATACCAATGCAAACCCCTTTCATAGTCTGGCGTTTCTAAATAAATTTATGGCTGCAAGATCTTTCAAGTATGAAACAACCACGAAAATGAAGACATATCTATTATAATCGTACTATAAACAAAAATGAAGATGAACTCTCTCTCTTTTAGAAGAATAGCAATTGCTTGATAAGCATTTTAAATATGTTATTATCTAGAAATAAAATCGGGAAATGCATGTTTGTACAACTTAAAGAACGTAGTTAATATTTATATAAGGGAAAATTCGAATTATTTTCAACGTTGTGCGGAAATTTGTTTAGTACAGATATAAACGCCGATTTTACATAACTCAAACATAGATAAATTATAATTGGCACTCTAATCTCCATGTTCACCCATTTATGCGTTCATTATATTTCGGGTAGCATTTGCGAATATTTTCAAGAAAGCAATATAGGTAGACCCAAGTTATACATATTGAATTTCGTTCATTTAAACAAAAAAGGTTTTGTTTCAGCTCCAACTATGAATAGTTTTTATTATTTAAATTTCTGTCCTCTTCGAATTTCATATTTCATGCACAAAAATCCAGCATTTTATACAAAGGCGTTCTTATCATCAATCGAAATCGTTTCATTGATTTTTTTAAAAACCTTAAGTAACAGAACACATAGTTATGTTATTAAGTAGCGAAAAATCACAATCACGATATAGCCAAATATGCCCGATACATTGGAAGCGTTATGTTTCATTCAGTGGAATATTATAGAAGCCGGTGATCGCATTTCTACGATAGAAAAATTACGTTGTTTTATGAATTGAGTGATTTTAATAATATACTAATATTAATACCCTTTCCTTTTATTTATCGACAAACGAACAAAAGATTTTTTTGGAACTGAATTATAGATTAAAATTGACAGCAGCAATTGAATTTAACTTCCGATCAGTTTTTTTATGTTCATTTAGTTTTCATGCATGCCCGTTGGTTCATTAAGCCACTAATTTAGATTTTTTTAAAGTAGCAGAAATGAAAATTTAATGCGAAATAAAAGGTGGGATTGTCATCGAATGAAATATAGCGAACTGAATTTGAAGAGTTAACACTTTACCACTCACTAAGCATTTCCCACGGATCATTTATTTCAATTCTGTCACCAAGAGTTGCGAAATTGTTGCCGCAAATCGTTCGTTTTGTTTTTCAAGGACAGGATATTTTATTGAAAGTAATGCACGATAGCTTTATCTCCGACACTTTTTATCCGTCACAAAAGCTTTTTCAGTTTTATTGAATTGAAGATTAACAAATAACCTCATTTTTACCTCAACAAATATTTTATCGTTAATTGTACATGAGTAAGTTTTATAATAGAAAATAAATTCATCTTATTGTTAGTAATATAAGTCTATTATAATTATTTTATAATTTATATTTTAACTATATATAATATTTTATGAAAAATGTTTTACTTAATTAAATGTTCAAACTCTGTTCAATTCTTTTTTTATCGATTGCAAGACGACGTGGAGACCTAAGGCAAAAATTATTGCATTCTAATGGATATTAAAAGATGTTTAATGTGATTTAAGTAAAATTTGAACAATTCCAATAATCATATTATGAAAACCTATTCTCCCTCATTTTCAAAATTACTCTATTCTTAATTTGTCACTCCTTGTTTTCTCTATCTTTCATCAAGCCACTAATTTCATTGTTCTTATCTTCAGACGTTGCCCAACCCAAACGTTTACAGGTTATCTTATCTACGGCTCATTAGGTCTGTTTTACAAACAGGGGCGGATCCATAGACTTCTCAAGGGGGGGAGGGGGTGGGGGCGATCGCCCCTCCACCTATCGAATCCGTCCCTGCCAACGGCCCTATATTTTGAAAATCCTTACCCCTATCAGAATCTTTCTTTCCCTTGCTATACAGACCTAATCTGCGGGGTATAATTGACGAATGTGGAGTGGAGTTTAATGGGGTTATCCGGGGGGGGGGGGGGGGGGGGGGGGGGCGATCGCCCCCGTGGATCCGCCACTGTTTACGATCCAACACAAATTTAATTCTTACAATATTGCACACTAACAGGCTACATTTGATGACAATTTAAGAGCGGCGGACGCAAAAAAATGAATTTATTAAGGGATTCAAATCTAATAAATAAAAGAGGATGTTTGTCTGTCTGTGGCAGTCATAACTCATCAGAGAATAAAGTTAGGAGCTTCAAATTTTGACAGCAGCTTCAGGTTGATCATGAGAGTTGCCAAATCGGCCCACAGGATCATGACCCCGGAGGTCACGGATCGGTCGGTCAAAATTTCAGTTTCTTGAGGATATCTAAGCAACCATTGCAATGGTCCAATGCATTGGACCGATTTTGATTAGTCCTACACCAATATCAATGTTTTGTTGATATACATTTTCTAGCTGAAAATGGACAAAATCAGTCGACTGGGTCGAAAGGTCTTAATGTAATGGCCGGTTCAAATTTTGGTTTTTTGAGTATATCTCAGAAACGAATTGAAATAGTTTTAAAAATATAAATTTTTCATCAGTTATTTCTGTAAAACGTAATTTTTGCATTTATTGCATTATTGAAGTATAGAAATTTAGTAACATTCCATATCTTACGTAAAAATTGTTTAAATTGTTGTTTATTTCTTTGAAATATTTGTTGTTTTTAATTGAATTATCTTCTAATCTAACATATAAAGGAGAATGTTTGTAAGTTTGTTCGCTTTGAATGCTTTTAATACGAGATAGGGAGGGAGAGAGATGGATGGTACCGGAAGGGGGAGATGGAGAGAGGGAATTAGAGGGAAGGGGTGGAGAGAGGGAGGGGGAGGGTGGAAGATTGAGGGGAGGGAGGGAGAGGGAGAGAGGGGAGGGAGGGGGAGAAGAGAAGGAGAGGGTGGAAGGGGGGGGAGAGAGTTTATACGTTATTTTCCTAAGATTTTCTTCCTTCATTCATCTAAATAGGAAAATGTGGAGCGGTTTTCTTCGTTTTAGCTTTATTCGACGGGTGTGTACTATCTTATTCTTGCGATGCTTACATGTTACACGGTCGAAGTTTTAGATTCACTAAATCAGTTGAAATTCAACGGCCACTCCTGCTAGTAGGACTACCTGTAGGACTGAGAGGTATTAAGGCTCGTTTTTCCCTAGAACGATAGCTGAGCAGAACTGATGTTACGAAAAGAAATCAGCCGACGTAGAGTGATACTATTCATTAATATGCGCTTTCCCTTGGTACTATTGCGGTGGCTTGCAGGGTGAACTGTAGATATAGATATAGATAGATACATAAATAATATGACATTTTGCCTGGTATTTAGTCCACCCGATTGTCGTAACCTGGAGTAATATAGCATTACATAGAATGTAGTAACGCATATATATACTTGAAAAATCCTAACATTGGACCTCCTAAGACAAAGAAGGCATTGTATGAATAGAATATTCATAATACAACTATAATCCACCGGGGCACCTGAAAGCCCTTTCGCGAGCACTTTGGCCCTCGCGGGCAATCTCTAATCCCTGGATTAGGGTGACAACATTTTAATCCAATTAGGGTAGCAACATTTCTAGGAATGGCCTATGCTGAGTTCCAATTTGAATTTTTTATGCTCCTGAGGAGCTGCGACCCCTCGTTCTAAAATCCTCAGAACCGTGCGCTTTTCATTAAATGATTTTGAATAGGCCACAAAGTCCTATCTCCATCGAGTTCTAAAGAGCTAGATCAGATTACAAATACTTTGATCGGATTATGAATAACAAGATGGAATGTTGGAAAGTATGGTTTGCATGCGTGTGTGAATAAACACAAATGTGAACTAGGAGGTGGAGAAAAATTCTGACCGGTTCAAACTCAGAATTTTTCTCCTTCTCAAAGGTCACATTTGAGATTATAAATAATTTCATCAGATTATTATTCCACTTCTTTACCCTCATAAATGGAAATGAAAAAGCTTTTTTTACATTCAAATCAGATGCCAGCCTTTATACAACTCATATTTTACACTGCCTGATTGGAAAGTATCTTCTAATATTGATAATGAACATCAAAATCCAGTGTTATTTAATTACTTTAATTATATCTCTTGTGTAAAGTCGCAATTATTTAAAGTGCCTTCAAATATAATTTTTTCCATTTTGTTTAATTACAAATCCCGTCATTTTACGTGGTACAACATATGTTATAACAGAATCTATTTAATTGACGAATAATGAAACTTGCAGTAAATATATCTATGCTTGGTTCTGAAACTAAGCTCTTATGAAGGACAAAATTATAAATTCTGCATTACTGATTTATAATTACGCCTTTCTGCCACACCGATTTTGTATAATAATCATAGAGTGAAACATTTATAGATACATAATAGGGATTCTCATACCTGTTATAAAACCAAAACACTGTTTTCGAAATGAATTTGAATAAAAAACCAGATAAGTAATTTTTATTTCGGAATTATATTGGAGCGACTGAAGTGTGGACGCTTCCCGTTGGATTACAAACAAAGTTGCTATTTAAACTCGTGGGGAACGTACATAAAGATTTTTAAAAGTATAAATAAAAAATGGGATATGGGATAGGCAAAATTTCACGATGCTGGAAGATTCAACAACTGAAAGAAACGAATATTTCGAACGAAAATATTTTAAAGAAAAATGTCATTTGAACTAACCATTAGCATTGGTAGACAATTTCAAGCATAGATGTTTACCGTGTTCCGCTACGCGAATTCTTGCGCTATAACACGACAGAAAATCGAGGCGGGATTATTACAACACGTTATTAATTAACGTGCGCCAACATTAGTCAGAGCAGGCAAGTAATTGACGCAATCTGGAAGAGGTGAAAATGATGGCGAGGTCGAGTGCGTTCGTTACCGGAAAAGCACGTGGGCGGAGAAGGTTAACTATCAAAATGTTTGCGGAGATGTTTTTGTATATTTTTTTTAAAGGGCACGGGGGTAGATGTAAGGGCGGCGTGAAAACGAGTGGGCCCACTAAAAGAAACGGGGGATGAGGAGAGCGTCGTCAAAAAAGTTCGCGCACCAGCGATCCAAAGGACCACGCGCGGCCACTCGTGTCAAAAAAAAAATATATGGCGACGCCGGTGCGGAGCGATGGCAATGGATCGATTTCAGAAATTTCCACCTCCCGAAGTACGACGGGTGTAATCGCTAATCCCTCCTGTATTCTTCTGTGCTGAATGCAATATCGAGGATCGCTATTCTTTTTTTTTTAAATTCACGTAACGAAGATGGACGATGAATGGGGAAGCTGTCATCATAGAAGACACAATGGTGCCGTCGGTCATCAACGATTTTCGCGAACTTTGTTATCCTTTTGAATTTCTTTCTGTACCGCTAAACCTCACGTCCCTAAAACTGAGGAAGTATTGATTGATTGCGCTACAAATGATATAACAAATAAATACACCCATACGTCTGCGGTAGAAACCCTTTATAGCGCGGACGCCGGGATACATCAGGAGCACCTATGTTATAGGTCACCCGAAGTTAAATGGATCATGCAATCCAAGCGCTTGTAATCTTTATGGAGAACGTGACTCAAACCACGGTGTTACGGGATCCGTAGTGCTGCGTTATTACGTGTGCATGTGTATAGAGCAGCAAAGGGTCATTAGGGCCATTTTTCTACACATCCCCACAGAGTTGGTTACTTTACCTTTTAAATACAATAAACTCGGGTCTAAATTCTGATAAATAAATAATGAAACACAATATAATAAAGCTTTCAAGAAAGAGTAACACACACCACTAAGATGCTTTTTAAATCTAATCAAAATAAAGGCAAAGATGGAAATAAACTAGAAAATTTCGAGACCTAGCTAGGAAATAAAAGACCGTAAAGACGATATTTAAATTTAGTTTATGGAGAAAGCATGTACCCCCGGCTCTTAAGAGAAACACGTGAATTAATTTTGTAAAAATGCGGAAAGAAAAAGAATTTCCCTGGGAGAGCACAAATTCTGCCTTGCGAATTTAATGTCGCTATATGGTGGAGCTGTAGATGGAAAAAGGAGGGATGAGAAGGGAAGAGGGGGAGTGGAGTGGAGGAGGGAAGGGGAAAGAGGAAGAGAAAGGACTTTGCACTTACAAGGAATTGGTGACGCCATTCTAATGTGCCCATGCATATGACATGTATTACTCGTTCCACGTTGGATGAATGAAAATAGGATGAGAGTAAAGCAAAAGTGGAGTATAAAAGGATCTTTCGTGATTTCTGAATGATAATGCCCCATAAAATAGTTATATAGTTTTTTATCGAAGATATCTGGATCTAAATTTAATATCGGGAGATTTCACGCGTGAAAAATAAGAAACATTCCCGGATACAACAAAGAAAATACGTATTTCTATACAATGAAAAAAACTTTCGAACTTTTGTATTGGAAACAATGGAGATGTCCATCAAATGGACGACTAGGAGGGAAAGAGGGGCTTCTGTGAGCAATGGAAATCACAGTTTTAAAGTGACAGGCTTAGAGACTTTGAATATATGCCTTGCAAAAGACGTTGGACTACACTGGCAATTAAAAGTTCATATATTTTCTCACTCCTATTACCATGTTTCATTAAAGTTAATGAAATTAACCAGATCAAACATTTCAGAACCAAATTTAACTTAAAGCCTCGGACCAGAGTGACCCAAGGTATACCTCTAAAATTTACAATACAAGCTGACGAATCCTTGAAATCCGTTCGCGTTATTCTTGATTAATAGGAGTTATAAAAGGGGAAGTCCAGGTATACATGTGTAAGTCTGTCTCATTCAGTCGTATACATTATAATCTTTGGATTCTTGATTACACCATTGAATAGCCAACAATATCGCCCACACAATTTCACTAGGTTTTGTAGGTACCCGACCTGGCCACCCACTTTGGAGTAGGCATTACACGTGATAAGACTTATCAAAGTCTTAAATACAGAAATTATATGCAGGTAAATTTTGTGTTTGACCTTCGCCGTTTTATGCTCCCTCTAACGTTGGTGTCAGCTCTATCCCGCTTCCCTCTCCATATCGCTCTTCGTGTCTTCTTTCCCAACCTAGCGTCCAAATCGAGGAAGGTGGTAAAAGGCGAAGTGGAGAGGAGAAGAGGACTGCTCTTCAGTAGCCATTAAAGGCCGATCTTGGATCCGGGAAAATCCATGCTTTTCGGAGTTCGTTCAGTTCAGCCGGTGATCAGTAAAAGGTTTACTTTCGAGGAAGGAAAACTGAATTATTAATTTATGGCATTAATAATTTATGCCAGTCGTTATCTTTGGTAAATTATTTTGATATGTTATTTTATTTGTTGTTAAAAATATGTAGATTAAATTCATTTGTGCGTAGAGATACAATTTTTTTGAAGTAGGTAATGATTTCATCAGCTAATGAGGCCAAAGAATAATACAAGTACAGTAAACATTTCAGTCGATTAAATAACCCTTTTTAGTGGAATGGTTTAGTAAAATAACCTGAGAAAACAGTTGGTAAATTCAGATGTGTACTCACTTACTCATCTTGGCCAACCAGTTACCTTATGTTTTATAATATAAAAGCAAGAAATAATGATGTAGTTTTTACAAAATAATTTGTTACCACGTTTTAAAATTATAATTTTCATCCAAAATAAATGAACGTTTACGGTAAAATAAGCTGAAGAGTAAATGTTAAATAGGTATAGGGGAAATCTATAGGAAATGTAAATATTTTGAACGAAACTGTTACGTTAATTTAAAATAAACTTGCGCAGTACAGCATTGGATAAGCCTGATACTATATTTCTATGATTACAATTATTTTTAACTCAAACACTTTATTTTTATTTTTAGACTACTTTTTTGAATTTACTCGTAGGATTTTTGCTACTTTTTATGTTCATGTATTATCGTAATCTGCCGCATATGATGTGACATTTATTTTCGCTTACAAGAATTTATATCAAGAGACCGTAAAAACGATATTCTGCTATAGCATTAAGGTTGTAATGCAGTTTAAGAAAGAGGTTTTCTCTGTCCTTTGTAGTTCGCTTTCGCTCCGAAAGTTGTAAGGGATTGTCTCGATGCGTCATAGTTCTTGAGAATATAGAATTATTCGGTAGAACACACGCTAACATGCGGTCTGCTCCGTCAGGGAAAAAGGTCCCTTGAATTAAACTCTTAGAAAATGGGATTGAATCATTATCTTCGTGCCTTTCATCGACTGATCGGAAAAAAATCTTTCTTCGAGTCGTACATTAAAGATCGCTAAGCAACGTAGTGTTTTAGGGATTGTCGTAATGTTAAAACAAACAACTCTCTGACCTTTTCTGTCCTCTTAAAAAATATTAAAATCCAAAACGTCTGTTCATTATAGAGTTTTCAAAATCAAACTTTAAGCAAAATATGAACATTGTGACACAATTTCGAATAAGGATTTTAAAAAAGTAGGCAAGCCTTCGGCGTTGTAAAAGAGAAGACTTTGTCTAACTCGGACACCATTAAAAACAAAAACAAGTTTTATAGGGCACGTAGAGTTAATTAAGCAGGAAAAGATGTTCCTCCGAACTTGAGAGAGATCACTAACAAACGAGCTCCAGATCTAGAGACCGGAAAGTGTTTCTCTAATTAAAAGCGACCCCTGCTAAGGGTCGAATTATCGATTCAAGTTAATTTCAAGTACTTTAAGGTGCTGAATTGGGTTAATTATTGCTCATTTTTGGAAAGCAGGTGATATTTGATCGAAATTCGTACGATTCTAGAATGCGGATATTCTCGATAAATTGTAGAAACCACAAACGGAGAATCACCAACGATAATGTCTATCTTTTTACGTCAAAGTACTCATCTGGTATTCTGATAAACTATACTAATTTCCACTACGATATCATTGATAGTATTATACAATGAATTTTTCACATCAGTAAGTTTTTCAAATAGTTTGAAGGCGAGGTTATCATAGGATATAGTACTAGGATGATTTCAAGATAAACTGACGTAATATTAGGAAAGAAGTTACGAATGATGATACTTGAAGCATCTTCAAACGCTGCTCGTTTTATTAGGTATTATATTATTTTAATTTACTTATTTCATTCGATAAATATATAACTTTTTAGTAAGAAAGTTTTTCAGTTGGTCGAAAGCCGCTGAATGATTTATATGTAAAACATAAAAAAGGTAAATTTAAAAGAACCTTCCTCACCTGGTATTAAATGGGTTAACATAGTATCTACCTTGCGTTATTTAAGCTGCTTCGCGACTATAATCGAAGGATTTGATCAAGAAAACTTTCAAACATTATAAATTTAAAGTGAACTGTATATATTTAAAATTCCAACAGGCTAAAGAATCAGCACCCTTGCATTTTAAGAAAAAGCTCCGTTGAAGAAAGACTAAGATGTGAGAATAGCGTACAGGCATTTCATATTAAATGAGAAGCCCTTTATTGTGTCGGTTGATAATGTTCACAAGAACAATACAACGGAGAGTGGTGACGGTGGCTCAAAAAGGAATCTACCATAAATTAGAATAATAGAGGATCTACTTTATACGATAAATGCATAATTCATGATGATCAAGGACCCATCGCTGTGAACTCCTATTGCGCTAATGCATTTACTTAGGATAAGCTGGTCTTTTGAAACAATGAGCATACATTTTCCTAATTTTGTCCTCATTAAATATGCTCATTCAGAACATAACTGATGACTTCCAACTTCCGTATACGAACTGAAACACTTCTACGAATAGCTTTAGTATGAAAAGTCAACCCTAACATCTTGAATCAGCTATTTGAGCACATTATAACGAACAGCCACTCAAGAATTCACTGAACCCGATTATAACTTACATGACTTCATTTTCCACTTTCAACTATTCCTGAACGTCATGCAATTAGTAGCAATAAAAATATCTAAATCATTTCCCCTGCTTGTACGAGTAGAATATGTAACTTATTCAAAAGTAATTTATTTATTACTAAGAGAGTTGCTGAAAGGTTCAGGAACTTCCGGAACGACACCGTGAATGCAATTTTCAACATCTCCTTTCAAATGAGTTTTTCGATCGATATTTTTTAATTTTTCTTCCGTCCATATCACTCAACGGTGAATGTAAAAGACATGCTTGTAGAAGATAATGCTCTTATAATTTGAGAAGGTTCCCAATTATTTTTTCAAGAGTAAGCTTCTGAGTGAGACGCATGTTTTCTTGATACCACTTAATTTTCCGGAATAAATTATAATCTCATGTCAGTAATGTGTTGAATGCAATTAAAACGAATCTCATTCCGTTTCATTATATGTATCTACATAGCAGGCGAAATGTTAATGTTTAGGCCGACTTATATTTCTGATAAAATGTTGCGATACAACCAGCACAAGCTCAACAGCTCATAAACAAAAAAAGAAACAAGAAAGATTTCTTTGCTCGTTTGAATTTCATAATTTTCAGTTGAATCTCTGAAAAAATCTATTTGAATATTTCTCATACAATTCCAAAAGGTATATGTTGTAGCAAACCGAAGAAAATACTAATAATATTCTCAATGGCGTCGTTATTTATAATACCATTCAGCATATCTAATTGGAGGAATACCGAATACAGCAATTTTCCTCGCACAAACAAGAAATGAACCAGTCAGACTGATCGAATAAACTTTTTTCTCCATGAAACATTAACTCTTCAATTGAATTTAATCTTTTTGATGGCATGTATAGAACTAAGCGAAGAAAAATTACGTGAAATTAAAAGGGTTAAGGAAATATATACGAATGGACGAAAGGCAAACATTTTCGACATTCCAAAGAAGAGCCTATCGTTCCTATTTCGACTCTAACATTTTGTGTTTGGTGGAATTAATGGAAAGCGGGGCTTATTGCGCATCGTTACAGACCATTTCGATTTAAAAGACCTTTGAGGTTCGGTTTTTATTAGGGCATCAACTAGTTCGTCGTATTCATAGCCAAATGCACACGATGCGTCGCGGCGCGCCGTAGGCTCATTTCAGACGTCGTTTAGAAATACCGAGAATGTTAAACCTCGCTCTCTGACAACACGACTGTAGATTGAGAACTCTTTTTTTCCTTCTAGCTTTACATTACTCGAACGTTTGGACGTTCTGGAAAACGTAAGCTATCTCGTTACGTTCTGTTTTTGGCCTTTTTGATTGCTTCAAAAAGTCCATCCTCCGCGATTTCTCATTTTGAAAGGGCGTAACTTTTATTCAGCCTCACTTCAAGTCCTGCTTCCTCTCTAACATCGCGCCAGTGTTTTATTCATTTCTCTACATTATACATAAGACCTTCAAATTGCCCACAAGCCAGCCGATATGAATGCGCTATTTAGGCAAATAACCTTCTTAGTTGCGATAAAGAAAAAAACAGCAGCGTCGCGTTGCTGATTATATTTTGAAATACTTATAAGAAAGCTTAATACTTTCTTCGAGAGAGAGTTTTTAAAGCCGTGGAATGAAATTTTTTCACCTCGGGTTCTGAGTAACGCTGATATCCTTTTAAGAAACGAGCAATTTATTTTTCCATAATAGCCACGCCGAGGGCAAGCTTCCACCAGGAGAGCTTAGGCAACGGCGTAGCGACGGCTCACTGCATTGATTCGATTCTCGGTATCCTAGAGAGTGATTCCTAGGGCTCCGGTAATAGATGTAGGAATAGAATATCCGATATCCTAGCTGCGAGGACCGGACAAAATGCTATGCAGGCGCCCGTTCACGTTAGGTGGTGGCAGGTGCAATTCTCTGCTTCCATATCACCTCTCTGCAAACTTCCTCCTCACCCTCCTCGTTTTTTTTCACCCTCCGAGCCCCATTCTCTCCCCGACACCACTTCCCTTTCCCTCTCTCTGTCCTTTCTCTCTCTCTCTTTCTCTCTCGCTTTCTCGCCTCTTTCCCCCCCATCACTTATTGCTTGGCTGTCAGCGTTATCCTTGTATTATTTCTCAACAGTTTTACGGTTGAATTGTAAATTTCTCTCTTTCATCATATGCCATTCGAGGGTTATTTCTCTGATGGCGCTATTTTTTTACATTCAGGACGAAAAATAAATGATAACCCAGTTTTCTAGAGTTTCTTTTATTTTCCTCGAAATGAAAAGGAATCTACTAGGATGAAATCATCCTCAAAAAGATTGAAAAACATTATATTGGTGACATAGGCTAGTATTGGCTTAAAATTAGAATAATTAAAAAAGATATAAGATTTAAATTTAAATTGCGTTAAGTTAAAAAGGTTTCATCGTTAAGTAGAAATTTAAGTTTCTTAGTAACTCTTTAATGCTATGTATCATAAACATTACTATTATCTAAGACCAAAGTGAACAAACATCCAATCTGTACCTAAAACACACATATATCACAAACGTACACCCAGTATTTTTAAATAAATAATTACATAGTACTGATGCTCCCTCTTTAAACAGGGAAATACACTACGATTATATAGAGCTTCGAGCGATACGATATTCCGGTGGTTCATACGATAGTTCTAAATAAAAATGCCGAATCACAATTGAACCAAAATCGAGCATTCTAGAGATAGCGAGGGTTAGCGAGCGACCGGTAATCGTGCATGAGCTTGGTGTATGGGTAGTGTGAGGTTCACCATATCTTAAACAACATGGAATTGAGGCGCTAATAATGGAAAATTTATCCTTGCAAGACTATCGAGGACAATTTATTTAAACATAAACTGCGATGACACACACGGAGGCAAGAGCAGGATCTTGCGGTTGGAGCACATGTGCCTATTAAAGGTACATTTTCGACGTAATTCCTCCATTAGAGTCGTCTTCCATAGATGTCATCATTAGGCGTAATCATCTACGATCCCCTTGTCCCATTAACTTGACTTAAATTCGCGAATCCACGAAGTCGTAGTCGCCTTATCGACGATGACGCAGGTTTTCTCGAGGTTGGCCCTCGGTTCCATTCTACATTATCACGTTTAGACGACGGGAATCTCGATGGAAGATGAAAATTTATATATGTGGATGTTTGTCGTTGACGCAAGTTTAAGCAAATTAATTTTAAAGGTTTCGTTGAGGTAAAAGAAAGAAGATTAAAGGAATTTTACTCTAGGAAATAAAGATTACTATCGTAATCATTATGCTTGCATAATATAATCAATAAACATATCGATGATCGCTAAAATACACGATCATAAAATATAAGAACCTTAATCCTTAATAAAATCTATCAGTGCGTTTAATATCGGTGTGTATGGGACGTACACCAATATTTTCTCGAATTTCACTCTTAACCTATGAGGCACGTTATTATTACTTGGTTATGCAAATACAATTCTTGGGGAAATCTTCCAATGATAATGCAAACCTCTTAAATTCTCAAACACGCATGGATTTTTTGGTATTCATGAAATGATTATCTAGGTATCTATCGAACGAAGATGGGATGCAAGGAATCCTCTTCTATAATAATGAAGGATAGAAAAAAAAAACGGCAAACAGGCATCAACCACGCGCAAGACAAATCGGAAGAATCGGTCGAGTTATCCGGAATTGGATGGATGGACAACTGGATACCATTATCCAATTTTAAGACAGGCCGAGCGATCCCAGGTACAACGAGGATCGAGGCAGACAGAAGCGGATTACGGAGCAAGCGAGGGATGGGAAAGAGGAGGAGAAGCAAGGGAGGCGGAAGAAAAGGGTCGAGTGATGAGGTTTTTGGAGATGACGATTTCGGCATCGAATTACGCAGGAATAATTGCGTTCGAGATTCAATTCGGTATGTTTATCGCGTCATTTTCCCAGTCGATAAACGTGGGAAGAAGAGAGGCCAGAGAAGTAGGTGCGGGGGTGGCGGAGGGAGAACTTCAACAGGGGGAGGGGAAGGAGTTGGAGGGGGGAGGACGTGGGAAGAGAGAAGAAGAGGGAATCTTGAGAGGGAAAGAAAAATGAGGAATTAAGAAAGTTCAGAACGGGAGCAGGCGATGGAACGGAGGAGGAGGCGTCATGCGGAAGAAATCGAGAAATGCTCTATGCTTCTGTCGGCGATTCTCGATGGAATATCCCGATCAAAGGCCGTAGGAGGCAACGCGGAATTGCAGCTCACCCCTTAATTAGGGAAGTTGGACGTAGTTATTACAGAGGCTCCGTGGGGCAAGGTCGGCGTGGGAGACGCAGTAATCCGGATTTCGCAACGCGTGTGGCGTTTTCAAGCGACCTTATTGGCAAGCAACAATAAGACGGAGAGAAAATCATCGCCGGGGAAAGATTATTAGCGCCATGGAGAGGAATTCCGTCACGCCGTTGTGATTGTGTAAAGTGAATTAGTTAAATATGCATAGTTCGGAGGTACTTTTTGTAGAACGTTGTAAATAGTTTTTTATTCGCTATACTGGCATGCGATAGATAAATCGTAGAATTATAACGGTGGGGATTTGTTTTTAAAATCGCTTAAAAATAAAAAATGCACCAAAAAGTATTAAATTAATTTTTTTGTTTCAATCATAAAAAGGAACTAGGCAAGGTGTTTGGATATATATATATCATCATCGTCGTCATCAGCATTTTTCAGTACACTGACGGATGAAGGCCTCCCCCAGAGTCTTCCAGTTTTTCCTGTCACTGCCTCCCTCCTCCAAGTTTGCCCCAAGAACTTATAGTCGTTCCACCAGCTAAAGTCCCTTGGCCTTGAAGAGAGAGAAGTTAGCAGCAGCCAATAGGAGACGGTTTGTTTGGGAAGGTAGTGGGGAGGAAACCAGTCTCACTCCTGCTCTCGAAGAGATCACATCGGGATGCGTTGCTATTATAATCGGTTCACAAATTGAAGGCTCTTGGCCTACTTAGGGCAAGTAGCCAATCACGAACGTTACCCTTCCATCGCCCCTCTCAACTTTCGTGCGAGAGAGCAGATATCGGTGCACGTTGCCAGCTCTTGCGGATTTTCGCCTTCAGCTGATATACTACGCAATTTCTAATGGCAGCGCATTCCGATGTGATCTCTTCGAGAGCAGGAGTGAGACTGGTTTCCTCCCCACTACCTTCCCAAACAAACCGTCTCCTATTGGCTGCTGCTAACTGGCGTCTTCAAGGCCAAGAGACTTTAGCTGGTGGAACGACTATAGATATTGCGTAGTATATCAGCTGAAGGCGAAAATCCGCAAGAGCTGGCAACGCACACCGATGTCTGCTCTCCCGCACGAAAGTTGAGAGGGGCGATGGAAGGGGAAACGTTCGTGATTGGCTACTTGCTCTAAGTAGGCCAAGAGCCTTCAGCTGGTGAACCGACTATAATAGGCTCTCTGTCCCACCTGTCTTTCGGTCCTCTTTTTCGTCTCTTGATGTTTCTTGGGATCCATTCGATGACACTGGACGTCCAACGCTGGTCATTTCTTCTAGCAATGTGGCCCGCCCACTGCCATTTTAGCACTTTCATTCTTCTAATCATGTCAGAGACTCCCGTCTTCTTCCTTACCCAGTCGTTCCCTTTCCGGTCCCTTCCGGTGATCCCTAACATTCCCTCTGTGTTGATTGCAGGCGCTGTATCATTCTGGCATTCGTGGTCCATATTTCACAACCATATGTCAGAACAGGCGGAACACATTGGTCATAGAGTCTCCTTTTTAGGAAGACTTGAATCTTTAATGTAAAGATGTTCGCAATCCTGCCAAAATCACTCCATACCATCTTCACTCTCCGGTTCATTTCTCCAAGAAGCGAACCATCAGTAGTGATGAGTTGACCTAAGTAAACATAGCTGGTTACTTCTCCGAGTTCTGCTCCGTTGATATGTATCTTCTCAGAATTTGTGAAGGAGTTGTACATAAACTTTGTTTTATTAAGATTAATCTTAAGTCCAGCTTCTCGGCTTGCTTGCTCAAGCTCTTCTGGGCTCCCTGCGAACAGTATGATATCATCTGCAAAGCGCAGGTGACTCAGATGTTCTCCATTTACATTTATGCCTTTTTCCTCCAGTCTAGCGTTTTGAATACTTCCGCTAGAGCTGCTGTAAATAACTTAGGGGACATAGTATCTCCTTGTCTCACTCCCTTTTCGGCCTTAAAGGCACTCGTCTCTTCATGCAGCTGGACAGATGTTGTCGCATTTTCGTAGATATTCTTGATCAAGGTTATGTACGTTTCTTCTACTCCTAAATCTTTAGTGGACGTAACACCGACGAGGTTCGGACAGAGTCGAATGCTTTCTCGTAGTCGATAAAGCACATACACAGAGGTAATTCGTACTGGTTAATGCGACTGATTAACTCTCTCACGACTTGGATGTGGTCCATCCTGTTATACCCACCGCGAAATCCAGCTTATTCTCTGGGTTGGGCAGAATCAAGATGGTTTTGATGGCGCATAGTGAGTATTTTGGTGAATATTTTGTAGACTGTTGGGAGTAGGTTGATCGGTCTGTAGCTATTCAAGTCTTCTTTGGAACCTTTCTCGTGCAGAAGGATAATACATGCGTGGTTCCATGTTCTTGGTATCTTTTTCTTCCTCAGACAGGAATTAAAAATCTCAGCGAGAATTGTTTCCGTATGATTACCCATTGCTTTGAATACTTTCGCTGTGATACCATCCATTCCAAATGCTTTTCCATTCTTCATACTTCTGATTGCGTGTCTCACCTCTTCCGGAAGGATATCTGGGTCCTCTTCGGTGGGCATATTTCCATCATCATTCACTTCATCATTTCCTAGAGGATCCTAATACAGCTTGGTGTAAAATTCCTGTACCCGTTTTAGGATTACAATCCTACTATAGGTTATGGAGCCGTCTTCTAGCATCAAGGCCACCAGCTGTCTCGTTCCGATCGAGAGATGTTGCTTCATTTTCTTGTAACTTCTATTGTTTTCTATGGCTTTCTCGATTAGCTCATAATTATATTTTTTCACATCTTCCTTGATGCACTTCCTTATAGTTTTGTTTAGTTCCGCAAAATGGATCATTTCCTTTGGATCATTAGTAATTAACATTTTCCTTCATTTTTCCATCAGCAGTCTTGTTTTTTCGGTCAAGTATTTCTTTGGCTTTGGTTTAACTGTTCCGCCTATTTCTTCAGCGGTTTCCTTGAGTATCTCTATAAATTGGGATTCAACTTCTTGGTCTTCCAATGCACTGAATCGATTTTTCAGTTGGAGCTGAAATTCTTCTTATCGTTCTTTTAGTACTTGCGTGTTGATAATAGACATTGGCTTCTTTATAAGCTTCTGTCTTTCTAACTTTGAGTTGAATTTTATTCTGCATCTAACCAAGCGATGGTCGCTTCCAGTTTTAAACTGGATGAGGACGGAACAGTCTTCAGCCAATTGCTTCTTATTGACTAGTATGTAGTCAATTTCGTTTTTGGTACCATTAGGTCCTTTCCAGGTCCATTTTCTATTGGGACTCTTTTTGAAGAAAGTGTTCATTATATATACACTAGTACATTTAGCAAAGTCTACATGTCGGTCTCCTCATTCATTTCTGTCTACATAGCCCCCATTTTCCAACTGCGCTGTCGTCTTCCGTTTGTTCTCCTACCTTGGCATTGAAATCACCCATGACCAATTTTAGATGGCAGCTTCCTTTGTCGTGCAGTTCTCCAAGTTCTTGGTAGAAATCTTCCACTTCCTCATCCGAGTATGATGACGTTGGCGCATAAACTTGGACTATTTGAAGTTGATATCTTTTATTTATTTGAAGCACCAGTCTAGCTGCCCGCTCGGATGAACTTCCAATTTCCACGATATTATGTTTCAATTTTTTGTTGATGATGAATCCAACTCCTCCTGTTCTTACTGTGTCAGTTCCCCTGTAATAAAAAAGATGCCCCTCTTCAACTCCAATAGGCCTTCACCTTTTTTTCTCAACCCAATAAGCCCTAAAATGTCCCACTTTATCTTCTCCAGTTGTTCTTGGAGCTCTTGAAGTTTATCTTCACTGGACAAAGTCCGGCAGTTAGGTTGAGGTTAAAGGAATTGGGTAAGGATGAGAAAGAGTGTCAGTGGGCGTTTAACCTCCGGGGATTCTTAGCACTCTCTGCCTTCATGCCTTGTTCCTGACCACTGCCACGGTCAGAGGCAATCCAGCCTCCGGAGAATGAGGGCCGTTTTTTATGGGTGAACATGTCATCGGGATATATATATATATATATGTGTGTTTCTCCGTTGCTGAAGAAGGGCGTCAGCCCGAAAGCTCCATTTTTGTGTCGTTTTTATTCTTTTGTCTTTCTCGTGTGTCCTCAGCACCCCCAGCGACTCTTCAATATAGGTAAGTGTCCACTGGGCTTCCTCCAAGACCTTGTTGCTACCTTATTATTACCTTTCCTTTTCCTTAAGCATTTATATATATATATATATATACACACAGTTAAAACAAAGCCAGAGAAAAAGTTTACTGAAAAACCAAGACTGCTGATGGAAAAAAGAAGGAAAATGATAATTACTAATGATCCTAAAGAAATGATCCATTTTGCAGAACTAAACAAAACTATAAGGAAGTGCATCAAGGAAGATGTGAAGAAATATAATTATGAGTTAATCGAGAAAACGATAGAAAACAATAGACGCTACAAGAAAATGAAGCAACATCTCTCGATCGGAAAGAGACAGCTGGTGGCCTTGATGCTAGAAGACGGCTCCATAACCTATAGTAGGATTGTAATCCTAAAACGGGTACAGGAATTTTACACCAAGCTGTATTAGGATCCTCTAGGAAATGATGAAGTGAATGATGATGGAAATATGCCCACCGAAGAGGACCCAGATATCCTTCCGGAAGAGGTGAGACACGCAATCAGATGTATGAAGAATGGAAAAGCATTTGGAATGGATGGTATCACAGCGAAAGTATTCAAAGCAATGGGTAATCATACGGAAACAATTCTCGCTGAGATTTTTAATTCCTGTCTGAGGAAGAAAAAGATACCAAGAACATGGAACCACGCATGTATTATCCTTCTGCACGAGAAAGGTTCCAAAGAAGACTTGAATAGCTACAGACCGATCAACCTACTCCCAACAGTCTACAAAATATTCACCAAAATACTCACTATGCGCCATCAAAACCATCTTGATTCTGCCCAACCCAGAGAATAAGCTGGATTTCGCGGTGGGTATAACAGGATGGACCACATCCAAGTCGTGAGAGAGTTAATCAGTCGCATTAACCAGTACGAATTACCTCTGTGTATGTGCTTTATCGACTACGAGAAAGCATTCGACTCTGTCCGAACCTCGTCGGTGTTACGTCCACTAAAGATTTAGGAGTAGAAGAAACGTACATAACCTTGATCAAGAATATCTACGAAAATGCGACAACATCTGTCCAGCTGCATGAAGAGACGAGTGCCTTTAAGGCCGAAAAGGGAGTGAGACAAGGAGATACTATGTCCCCTAAGTTATTTACAGCAGCTCTAGCGGAAGTATTCAAAACGCTAGACTGGAGGAAAAAGGCATAAATGTAAATGGAGAACATCTGAGTCACCTGCGCTTTGCAGATGATATCATACTGTTCGCAGGGAGCCCAGAAGAGCTTGAGCAAGCAAGCCGAGAAGCTGGACTTAAGATTAATCTTAATAAAACAAAGTTTATGTACAACTCCTTCACAAATTCTGAGAAGATACATATCAACGGAGCAGAACTCGGAGAAGTAACCAGCTATGTTTACTTAGGTCAACTCATCACTACTGATGGTTCGCTTCTTGGAGAAATGAACCAGAGAGTGAAGATGGTATGGAGTGATTTTGGCAGGATTGCGAACATCTTTACATTAAAGATTCAAGTCTTCCTAAAAAGGAGACTCTATGACCAATGTGTTCCGCCTGTTCTGACATATGGTTGTGAAATATGGACCACGAATGCCAGAATGATACAGCGCCTGCAATCAACACAGAGGGAATGTTAGGGATCACCGGAAGGGACCGGAAAGGGAACGACTGGGTAAGGAAGAAGACGGGAGTCTCTGACATGATTAGAAGAATGAAAGTGCTAAAATGGCAGTGGGCGGGCCACATTGCTAGAAGAAATGACCAGCGTTGGACGTCCAGTGTCATCGAATGGATCCCAAGAAACATCAAGAGACCGAAAAGAAGACCGAAAGACGGGTGGGACAGAGAGCTTGTTAAGTTCTTGGGGCAAACTTGGAGGAGGGAGGCAGTTAACAGGGAAAACTGGACGAGTCTGGGGGAGGCCTTCATCCGTCAGTGGACTGAAAAAGGCTGATGATATATAGATATAGATATATATATATATCACGTGCGGTTCATTCATTTTATTATAGATTATTTCATCAATTCAAATATAATATTGTAATTTTATGATAATATAGTTTAGCTCTAATATTCTGCAACATTACCATATTGCGACATTTACTATAAATGAAAAATTGATAGCTCTCGAACATTACAGGTCTTAATCGATGAATTTCTGTGGTCTGCATTTCAATCATGCCCTACTTTTCTTAAAAGGGCCAACATTTTCCACGCACACGCCAGAAAAAAGAAAATTTAATCATTACGCTTATGAAACAATCATAAAACAACTCTTTTTTCGTTTCAGTACTTACAAACCTTCAAGATCGAGTTATTTCAAATTAGATTACCTATAAAAATAACGCGATCTTGGATCATCAAATAAGCTGACAAAGTCGCTGTATATAACCTAATCTAAAAGAGATCACATCTGTAAGCATGTGTGTGTCCAGGATGAATTTACCTTGAAAACGTTTTTGGCACATCTGTTTATCTCCAATTTTCCTTAAGGTTTCTTTAAAAAAAATCGATCCAATTACTTCTAGATAAAAAAATATGATATCGATACTCAAACCGAGTTTATGTAAGATTTTGTATGAGAATAATTTAAAATGTCACTGCTAGGTTATAAAAGCAACCTAAGCTATTTCCTAATCATTAAGCATTTCCTCGAAGACGTATCAAAGTTAATCTTCTGGTAGCGGGCCACATTCTACTCCGAACGCTAAGGAACGCCCGCCAGCTTCGCCTCCGGGTCTGGGACCCTTGTTATGCGACGCCACGGGCTGTAATCATAATTTAACTCGTTATTTTTTCCGTTTGGACGACAAAGTTTACGCATGTACGGTTCGAGGTCTTTCGCCGAACTTATTCTCATAAATGTTTCTGAGCAAATTTGTCTTCACTTTGGGAGGCCGTGAATCAATTCTCCGCCTCCGGAACGCAGAGTAGGAGCGATCGATCCGCCATCTAACGCCTCACGTATGGACGTCCATGACTCATTAGGATTACTCATTGAATTCTATCCGGTATTTCTCACGGCCCCAAAACAAAATTTTTCACCCTCGTTTCCGCTCACGCTCTTAAAAGCGGAGTGCTTCAGTTCGCCTTTAAAGAAGAGACGGAAGTTTTGAAACGGACGTGTGACGCATTCCCCGGAGCAGTACGGACCTGTTGATTAATACGTGCATCGCGTCCCTCACAAATGGGGGGGCACAAAGTGCTATTCTCTCTCTCTCTCTCTCGTAAAAGAGTGCACCCATTCAGGCGCCTTGCGAAAGAGGGCGAAACGCTGTCGACAAAAATGCTCGCTTCGTCCGTATTGGCGGGTGGAGGGGGTGGGAAGGGGAAAGAGGGGGCGTTTGCGAAGAAGGTCTCTCTCTCCCACGTGGGGAGCAAAAGGGGGGATTTTTTTTGTGAAGCTCTCTCTCTCTCTCTCTCTTCCTCGTATATCTTCCGCGTGAGCCAACTCTCCCTCTATATCGATCGAAATGCTTTGCCTTCCTCTTTTTTTTATTGTGACGACTTTTTTCGCGTTAACTTAATTTACCTTTCCGTCGCTTCTAACTGTCATTAACCTCCATCCTCGCTTTTAATACATTCTCTCCAAAACTCCATCTACTGCTCCATAATGCCGAAAACCCGTTATGCTTTTATCGTTCCATCTACCGTCAACCGTTCATTTTTCTGTTTTATGCATGTCCACCGCCATCTTATCTATCCAGATTTACATCGTGACCTCGTGAAATCAACTTTCCGTGCGAAAAAAAGTCGTCGCTTTAGGATATGCTTTCTAGCGTTTCATGTCACATTTTATGTGCTCAACGTCAATATACCGGGAATTCTTCATTAATATTTTACCTAAAACCTTTCATCGCTTTCTTTGCGTCCCGTACATGACGTCAATAAATCATGTATTCTCATTTAAACTAAATTCATCAGCCGCCTCTTCTTTTCCATAGAATCGATAAATTCCATGGAAGTGCCAATACAAAAGTTGTAATATGCTACCATCAGCATAACTTGTGAAGAATGAACACATCGGTTTTTTGCTATCAATAGCTACTGTAAAATAGTTAAAGTCTTAACGTCATTATTCCTGAAGAATATGTACCTGGTTTTATTTGTAATCTCTCCCTCCGTCACACTCCATTATGACGTACTCGAACGAGGATATACAATCAAGGGCCACCTAATTATGCCGCAAATCTCTTCTCTCGAACCGTCCATTCTCTGGATTCCTCCTCTCCCCGTCCTTCCCTCCTACCTCCCTCCCCCACAACAAACGATCCCCCGCACGCGTTCGCCCTCCTGAAATTCCCGACTCGACTCACGCGCGACGGGATCGTGACGCTAATCCAATATCGAATCGACGTATGGAGAGCGTTTTACGCCGCCTATAAATACATATCCGCGTGGAAGCGGCACCTCTTCGCCATGCGGAGGCATGGTCGATGCCGATAGAATCCAATCGTCTTCCGTTTCACTCATTCCAGGGATCCCGCCGCCGCGCTCTCCCTATCAGCCGCCGTCGGAGCCATTTCGGGCGGCCTCCGCAGGACGAAGACTTCGCTCCGCCTCTTCGCTCTCGCCGCCTCCGTCCTCCGCTTCGGCGCCCGATGGTAGACGGCCCCTCCGCGGGCACTCCTCCTCCTCCCCCCCGCCACCACCCCGCTCCTCCTCCTCTCTTCACCCCTCCGCGTTCTCCCTCCCCCCGCTCTCTTCCGTCTCCCTCTCCCCCTCCCTTCCCTCTCTCCTCCCTTTCCCCCCTCCACGGCTAGGCCGGGCGAGCGAGCGCGGTGGGAGGAGGGGCCACGGAGGAGGAGCGGGGCGCGGGGGGGGCGGAGGGGTACGGAGATCCCGGTGCTCGCGCGGCGCGTCCCCCCGGGCGGCGC
This sequence comes from Uropetala carovei, assembly GCA_036926305.1. Classification (NCBI taxonomy): domain Eukaryota; kingdom Metazoa; phylum Arthropoda; class Insecta; order Odonata; family Petaluridae; genus Uropetala; species Uropetala carovei. The sequence continues at coordinate 1,581,185 of JAXCHB010000105.1, read as the reverse complement.
CGCCTACCTCCCTGCCCCTCCGCACCATCCGGGTCGCCGCTACCCGAGCGCGACCCCCGCTCCCCCTCTTGCGTACCTTCTCTTCCTCCTCCCCCTCCCCCTGCCGGGCCGCGACCCGCCGCCGAGGGCACCGTCGCAGCCGCCGCGAGGCCTCGGCCGATCCAGGTGCGAGGCCCCGCACTCTCCATCCGAGCGCCTGCTCCCTCTCCACGGCAGCCGCAGCAGCAGGTCCGGGTGCGGACGGCCGTCGTCGTCCCCCAGATCCAGGTCTCCCCGTCGCCGCGATCTCCCGGGGGTTTTCCCGCCCCTCCACCTCCCACCCCCTCTTCTCCCTCGTCCCCTGCCTCGCTGTCCTCTTCACCGGCGGTCCAAACTCCCATGCCGGCTGCCGCCATGTTTTCCAAGTTCAAATATGGTGGCGCGCCACAAAACGTGCTGGACGGCAACCCCATAATGCAATTCTTCGAGATTGGAAAGCAGACGGCGACCGCGGGACCAGAACTCGTGTGGAAAATCCACGATGCGTACAGGAAGAGCGACGGGAAGGTAAGCAAGACGTCATCCGGGGGGAGGTGGTCCCGGAGAACGCGAGGATCGATTGTTTAAAATGTTTTAAATTTCGGTAATTATCGAAGTTATTTTATTAGGTTTATTGTGAAGTAAATGGGAGAAACTTTAATAAAAAAATCGTTATGAATATATTTACATCGGCCACTTTCGAAGATTTTCTCGCTAATTTAAAACGGATTATGCGACGTCACAATCACGAGGGAAAATTATAGGAATGGCGTTGGTGAAAGGAGTTAAGGGATGTTCTGCTCGACGCTGGGGTTTGACTTTATTGCTCTCCTAGCAGATACAATAGTAAATCGCCCTCATTCTTGCATTTATTCACTAAAATCTATCACTACGATCAAGGTGGCTTCTAACAGAATATTCTAAAAATTTATAGAGTATAATAAATTATTTGAAAAATAAATGTTTTATACAAATATTTATCTTTAAAATATTGTTAACTGATAACGAAAATAAAATTGGAAAGCAAATTATGGAAAACGTATTACTAAGGGAAAGAGTAAATATGTAAAATTATCGCAATTTTATTAATAACTTAACATTTTTATGAGCTTGCCATGGACAAATTCAACTTCTATATTGAAAAATGTTGAGAATAGAATAATATGTGTATATAAGCGAATAACTTACCTCATAGGAATACGCAATTGACTTGAACTTACAATGATTGCATTGCCTGTAATATTTAAAGCTAAAATGAAATGGAGAATTTTAATTAAAATTAAAATTTTGACACAAATGTTTGCAAGGTCACACACCAGGAATTTTTTGGTGATATATAAATATCATCTTTTCAAAATCATGAGTCGAAACCAAGGGTTAATTATTGAAAATGTTTTTAGTTAACAGAACCACATACGCCATTAAATTTATAGAACATTTTTTTTATATTTATAACAGCAATATCCACCCACCATTAGCTAAGCTAAGATTTGAGATTCAGGATATCAGGTATCATTTGCGAAAACCATTTACGTGCAAGTGCGGTATGGCGTATAGTGTCGAACACCCATTAAATACGAGTACCTTTGTGTTGGATCTTTCCTAAAGCATCATTATTATTAATTCTGTTGCATGAAAACTGCAATATATCTTAAAATCGCCAACTTCTTCAACCCCAACTGACGTAGCGCCTGAAAATTTTAATGTACCATCGATCGACATTGAGAAAAAATTCCCGCGGTAAGAAATACAAATGGCATGAAACTACCTTTGTAGCGTAGTGGTAAAGCAACAGTATTGCCAGTAGGCACCCACGGACTCCCCACCTGTTGAGTGATCCTTTACTTCTTTACGTGTTCCTTTTTTGCGCATTATTCCACAGGCATGTTGCACACCACGTGGTTTCCGACCTTTGCGCAGTGGTTGACTTTTAGAGGAGGCCGCACAGGGATGGAATGTCTCCTGTGAGGTGTACGAATGATCGGATATTCTTGCAACTACGGGATGACGTATGAACAAAACATTGTTGGATTTTTAGTAAATTTGGGGGAGAATTTTTGTAGGGTTTTTTTTTTAATGACTTCCGCGGATTTGAGAGACATTGGACCAATAAAACTCTGATAAAAGTTCCGGAGTCAAGGAGTTTGATTTGGCTATGTTGCCAAGAGAATTTTGCACTTTCGATGACAATTTTCTATTAATTAATTATTCGGTCAAAAGAACATGCGTAAGGTTTACTCCAGAAACAGAAAGATAGAAGATGAATCTAAATAAACGATAAGCGATGAGTTAAGCAGGATATCATCAGATAAGGTAATAGTTTTAGCAAAATACAGCGAAAATGATGGCTCCTTTAATTTTCACAAATATAAAAAAATTGCGCATCGTGGTAATCTCGGATGGAAAAGCAGGGGGGAAAACACCACGAAAGAGAATGCATCGGAGTCCTTAACGAGAGGATGAAAGCCGTCAGAGGAGGTTTCATCGCATGGGGATTCGAATGGAGAAGAGAAGTTCGATAAGGGCCGCATTGTTAATGTGGTTCAAAAACGTGAGAAACGAGCATTTTCGGACGGTTAGCGGTCGCCGAGACGCTGGCATTTCGTAGGATAGAAAAAGGGAGCGAGTCGAGAGAGAGGGAGAAGAAAGAAGAAGAGCTGTCGGTTATAGTTGGGAGAGAAAGAAGATTAATCAGCATGATTGGAGTAGGAAGGAAGACAGAAGAAGTGGTTAGGACGGATTTTTGATAGAGAAAAAAGAAAGGGAGAGAAAGAGAGGAGGGTGGTTTTGCCGAGGGATGTGATCGATGGTAGGATTCAGGGAATAAGAGGCGAAAAGGGAAAGTGAGTAGAAGAGAGAGCGTGCGAAAAATGTGGTAGGGATCGAGGAACAGAGTGAATGGGTGGAGAAGAACGGAGGATGGATGGAGAGAGAGAGAGAGAGGATAATAATAAACCGCCTTTATTAGGTCGATATTTAGACATTAATGTCCATTCTTACATATAAACCCGACGAACATCCATGTCCTAGGCTGCATTCAAACCCGCGACCTTAGTAACCAAGCCTTCCTAGCGACAGATGACTCGTGATTGGTTTGACTGCGTGAGTATTCATCTCTCCCTTATTTTTAAAGCATTCGGCTTACATCACGCCAGCGGGAAGAGAACGGCCTCGTTTTTTTGTCTTTGTCTTTCTCGTTACATTTTACCTGCGGTATCAGTTGCGGATATTGTATTTATCAAGACAACTTACAACCCCTATTCGTGTGCATATACGCATACATATTATTAAAGATTAAACAACATATAATCGCCGAATAAAACTTTAACGACTAAGTTAATATGTAAAGGGACTCTAACAGCAATACATATAATGTGATGACATCATATCGACAAATTAAAAAGTGCACCAAAATTTTGCTCAGGCAGGTTTTACACACAAGACACAAGAACATAAAAATTTCAGATTTTATTACATTTCTTTTAGTTCTCGGGAGAATTAACCATTTATTATTAGGGTTTTTCTCAAATCAACCTTGAAATTATTATTTTCAACCATGACGATCGGATTACAGCCGACAATCTTTGAAATATAAGTCGGTCTCTCAATTCCCCGAGCTATCAAGGCACTCGATCGGCGTTGATTTCATTTTCTTATTTCAGATATTTTGCAAAATTAGCGATTTTGTATTAAATCTGGGCACTCCCGCCTACCTAATTCCTCCCAAGAGGCAATTGTTGATTCGACGACAAAATCCCCGAAGAAGAATTCCTCCCAGGAAATTTCGTTTGCAGCTCAGTTTGTTTCGTTGGAAAGGAATGACGCGAACAGAGAGATCGAGAGGCAAAACGAATGCATTATCCTATTATATTTTTTTAATTACACCAAAATATTTTATTTTAAAAATATGCTGTTGGAAAATTATAAATTAAATTCCAGTTATCATAAATTATGATTTAGAACGCACTCCTTTTAAATAATAGCCTAAAATAAACTTATCTGTATTACTGCGAATGATAATGTACTAACATTTTATAAGAAAAAATGCGGTGATAATATTTTAGGTGAATTATTTTAACGAAGAGAACGAAAATTTTGTTTGAATTTAAAATATATTTTCAATCTCATATGAAAAGAATTTGTTTTTCATAAAAAAGAGTACACATTTTTTATTTTACTGGAATGTATAGATGTCAAATTCTGTCTAATTTACATGGCATATTAAAAAAAACATTATTCTTATTTCTTTGTCTTTGTATTAGGGAAAATGGGTACTCCTACACAAGAAGCTATGTTTAATTGATATAATTGTCAAGAATTAGGAATAATATTGGTAGAAATCCCTATTTTGGTGTTAATAACTATTGTGATTTAAATGCCATTTCAAATAAATGAACCAGATCTGAAGCAGGCATAACTGACAATGAGTTTAATTGGAGTATTATTGTTAACAAAAATTTCAAACGTAAAATGGTGTAAATTAACCTCGATTTAATGCTCATGTGGGAATTCAGTAAGAATAATATTGAAGACGAACGTATTTATTAGGCTCTTTTCAAAGGTTTCTTTAGTATTTTAAATAGATAAGTATAGTGTCATATGACTCTTTATTACATTTTCATGCATCTGAAAATGTTAAATTTAATAGTTTATTGTGCTAAGATTTCCCTGTAGTAATATAATAAGCAGTAATTGAATAATCAATTTTATTTTATGTAATCAACTTTCTATATAATAATTATTTATTATTATTACTTGTGCTTTTAGACAAAAAACATTGTGATATACTGGGCTTTGATCAGTATCTCTGTTTCACAATTAGCTAATTATCTACATGAATTAGTAATAATTTCACTTGCTTATATTTACGAAATATATTAAGATGGATCTTGAGATAAACCTGACATGAACATTTGCTTTTAAAATATTTTTCGCTACACTTCTACAAAAAAAGTTTTATCGCATTTACCAGTTATTATAAGGAAATAATTAACAATTTTTGGATCCTCCACGGGAAATATATCATCGTATGATCACTCAAACAATATTTACTAAGAATAAAAATCAAAAGTCGTGATACTGATTCTTACTGAATACTTTATACTTCAGCCAAAATTACACATATTTTCGTAATGTAAAAACGATTGTTCTAATATTCGCTGTATTATACAAATTGCTCCAACATTTTTCCACGTAACACATTCCTTTACTGCAAACATTGAAACTGCTGCGCGGTTGAAGAGGTCGTATCAAAGGAATGAAAAGGACTACTGGTTTCGTAAAAGGAGTGTATCCAGAGTAAATGAAAACTCTTAAGCAAATTGGGTTTTTGCGATCGTTTAACTACAGATGACTCGATTACAAATTTCATTTGTAAAAATTTTTAGCGATGAATCCAATATCTTTGTCAACTGCGGTGAAGCCGCGGATTTTTGCTCGCGTGCGCAATTTTTAGTAGCATCAAAACCGGTGTAACTCGACAGTTTTTTTGACCAGAACTGGAATATCAATGTTCTGCCCTGGCCAGCTCGCTCGCCGGATCTGAATCCCATTGAGAACTTATGGGGTATAATGGTGAATGAGTGGACGGAAGGAACATTGATATTCCAGTTCTGGTAAAAAAAATTGTCGAGTTACACCGGCCGTATCTAACGATGAATTATCTTGTATTACTACCACGTCTTCGCCGTCTGGCACTATCTGTCTGACATAAGGCAGAAGATGCTCATTCAGGATCTCCACTAAATCAACAGCTCTCATTTTTGTTATCGTAATTTATGGAGTATTATTATATAATTTTTGCCCTTTACCAATTGATGATTTTTTACGCTTTCCGAAGTGAAGCCTAGCATTTCGCATTAATAATGCCCACAAAGGTGAAAATATTGCATCATTTCCACAAGAGCATTCTAGACGCGGCATATTCATTTATTTTCCCTATCTAATTGTAAGACATCCCTGAGGACTTCGAACCGTTTACACGCCTCCTTCTCTCGGAGGTTTTCTTGTTACCCTTGGCATGAGAAGGCAACCACCGAGAGAGTCCTTTTCCGGGTTGGAATGGATGCCCTCGCACTGTTGAATGGGATTTGTCTCATAGGCTCTGATTCCGTTCGTTTCTCCCTGCAATTCTACCCAGGCTTCGACACCCACCTCCTCATTCTTCCGCCCCTCCCTATCATTCCCCTCTCCTGCTTCCCCTCAAGCAATGGATACCAACATACTCGGAACTTTCAGCTCCGGCCTGTGTGTGGCGTGACCGAGCCGTGTCGCTTGACTTTTCGAAATGAGTGTACATGAGTGGCAACTCTGTTGTTGACCAAGGGTACCACCCGAAAACTCCCGTCGTACGTGTGCCCATGTGTGTCTCTGACATCCCAATGGGTCCCTCCTACCGATAAGTGTCGACTGGGCTACCTTCCTTCAACATCTATTTGCCACTCATATACCTTTCCTCTTCCTCATGGGATTTTAAAGAAATACTTTGCAACTATTCCTTGCTCTTTTGCAAATTATTTTAAGCCAGCTTCCATAAACGATCTTCAGTATTCCACATCTTTCCAACCCACACTTCAATATCACCACCTCATCACTTTAATATAGTCATCTAATTTATTATTTATAGTCATTAATAACATTTTATATAATTTTATGTATATCTACATAAACAAACATGCACGAGGAATGGCAATAAAATAACGGGATTGCCATTATCATGCATTGTTTTTGTCACTATCACTGATACTGTGCGCGCAGAAAAAAAATTTAATTTTCCCGAAAGCAGCGTACCCTTCATTTGGGACTAGTTCGGATACGTATGTACTCTTTATTCTCTTTCTCACTGCTCTTCTCTTCCCGCGCATCACACAAGGCCTCGATTCTCTCTACGCTACAAGTCATTGTCACAACTGGCATATTTTCCGAAATCTGGATATTCACCCATTGGACGCAGCGAAATTTTCAATACCAATTCTCGTGGCTATCTGTTTAACTTCTTCCATAATGATGGTGTCATAGAAGAGGATATTTGCAGCCCGCGCTTGCTGGTACCAGGCAAAGAGAACAGTCTCGATCTCGCTGTAATTTGTTTCGTGTGTTCTCTTCCTTTTCTTGCACGAGTTGCTACACTTCTCTATTTGCTCTTGTCATCACTACCAGCATCTTTGCCATCAGAAATCGGCTTGACACATTCTACAACACGAGTTCTAGACATGTTGACATTTTCATAAACTTGCAGTAACATTTCAACAATTTCTGTTCCTTCATTCACAGTTTCACCAAAAATTGGATTTTGATCCTTTGCTCCAAAAATAGGTCACTCGTTTCAATAAAGATAAATATGTGAACGTTATAAAAAAAATTTACTAGTAAACACCATTGCAATCGCGGCTGCCACTCCAGTGTTGCTACATATTCCATAATAAAATAAATCTTTTTACTTTATTATCAGACTTTTAAAAATATATTTTTATATGCAGTCTAGGAGCTCTGCCTCAATCCCAGTCTGACAACTCATTTCACTCGCTAATTTTAGTAAAGCTAATTTAATGCAAATTTAATAAAATTAAGAAATATAAAGTACATTTTTATTACTTGATTTACGCCAATAAATAAAATAATCTGTTTTCTTTTGAATATATGCTATACTGCGCTTTTTTAGAATTATCATATCATCATATGTTTGCCTCTTTGGTGTAAAGTATTCAAACTACCCTAAAATTGAAATTTTTTTGGAATTCTGGTCTTTCCCATTGGTTGTACCGAATGGGCCATCATGATGACAAATTTGATATCCGTACCCCTTCTAGAAGTGCCTTAATTTTTTTATCATCCTCCTCCATTTATGCTCTCCTATGTAAGAAGTAACTATATACCTATAATACACACACCAAGTGCATACGGAATGTATTATGACCGTGACATTTTTCAAAATTTGAGATTTTGATATTTGCGTTTTAGGTGCCCGTGTGTCCGTAGAAGCTATTTTTACGAGTCCGTCTATATTTTTTAGATTGTATTCTGACGTCTCTGTGCGACTCTACGGACTAAACAGTTTAATAGTAACAAATGAATTTAATTTTTTTTTATAGAGTATCACCTGGGACAGAAGCCTCGTTGGAATTTTCCGTCTCTCTCCCCCCACTAACCATAGCGCCATTGTCACTACAAGTCAAACTGCGCATATCTTAATATATGTATAATTTAGCGAGGTTGTATGTATGTCCGTTTATAACTTAAGAACCAAAAGCTCCACAACTTTCAAACTTTGCACATGATTTTATATCATCCCTGAAAAGATTTTAGGCAACTTTGTTTCCTCCCACCTCCCCATCATAACCCCAACTCTCTTGGAAATTTTTTAAAATCTTCATATTTTTTAAATTTTTCTACTTTATCCCTTCTACAAGGTGTATACAAAATTTGGGGGCCTATGTCTCCACGTTTCCCCTTAATTTTGATTTAAAGTTATCCAATCCTTAGACAAATTGACCCGGGCAACGCCGGGTACTGCAGCTAGTACGTAATAATTTAGCTAAGGAAATCATTGGGTGAAGTAGGAGCTTAAGAACATGAGAAAATATGCGCAATGAATGTAGCACGGATTTTTATTTGTGTTGCCGTAATTTAAATGTCGCATTTATAAATACATTCTATCTTATAACAACAAATATCCTGAATAGTCTTAATACAAAGGTATTATATATTGGTTAAAATTTTCGAATTTCGTCTGTGATATGGAAAAACATATCATAACACACACAAATGGAGTTTAGGCGTGTGTATTCAAGCGAATTCGTTATAGTAAAAGCATAAAGCTATCTACAAGTTATCATTTATATTCTTTACATTGGAGTTTGGCTATAGTAAGCATAGAATTTACGTCCTTCTCTGATCGGTGTCTTTCCCTTTGGGGATTTTGGAATGCTGAACACGAAAATGACCATGAAAACGCTCGATTGGCTACGGTTTCCAAGAAAAATTCATTATCTTACGTTTTACATGTCTTACACACTATATTGGTGACATAGGGTACAGTGACTGGCTAACCTCGATTAAACGCGACGCTTCTTCGCCTGTCGCTTGTATACAAGTCCTGGAGAATCTCTTGTTACCGTCCAGCAATAGTCCGCTAACATCGCTGAACTCCATTTGCCCTGGTACCATTTCTCCATCGCCGAGATGTCTCGATGAAAACGTTCGCCGTCCTCATCGCTTACTGCGCCGCAGTTATCCAGAAAAAAATCCAGGTGAGAGCGGAGGAAATGTATCTTTAATAGACATATTGCAGCCCAATTTCTAATAGGACGACAACAGGTTTTCCAGAAGTTCCTTGCAGTTGTCAGCCTTGTTATTTCCTAGAAAGTTGGTTGCTACCAGTCGGAAAGCATTCCACGCTGTCTTCTCGTCACCACTGAGGATGCGGTCGAACTGCTCGTCTCTGAAGAGTTCGCGGATCTGTGGACCGACGAAAACACCCTCCTTGATTTTCGCCTCACTGATTCCTGGGAATTTCTAACCGAGGTACCTGAACGCTGGCCCATTTTGATCCAGTGTCTTAACGAAGTTCTTCATTAGGCCCAGTTTGATGTGCAGAGGCGGCAGCAAAATCTTGCTCGATTCTACTAGCGGTAGGTGCTGTACGTTGTTTGTTCCTGGTTCTAGCGATTGTCGGGAAGGCCAGTCCCTCTTTTTGTAATGGGAAGTCTTTGCTCGACTGTTCCATTCACACAGGAAACAGCAAAACTTCGTGTCCAAGCAAGGTAGCAACAACCTTCAAGTCGCCACAAAGCTGCCATTGGTATTTCTTGTAGTTTATGCAGTTCAAAAGATGCTTCATGTTTTCACATGATTCCTTCATATGGACTGCATGAGCAACTGGAATTGACGGCAACATTTTGCCATTATGCAGTAGAACAGCTTTTAGATTCATTTTTGACGAGTCTATAAACAGTCTTCAGTCCTCAGGATTATGATTAATATTGTGGACTGCCATCAGACCAACTACATCGTTGCAGGCGACGAGGTTACCTTCCATTTTAAAGAATGGAGCAAAATCTTTATGTCGGTCACGAAACACAGACACCCGAGCAAGCAGGGTGCTGATTGCATCATCCACTTCGCACTCAGGGTTGCCAGATCTTGCCTCAAAGCCGTACAACGCCCAAACCAGTGCAAATCGTACATATTGGGACCCACCCCATATCTTCGAAACCAGAGCCAATTAACAATTTTAAGCGTCATATTCGTGTTCAGCGCCCCAAAATTAGTAAAAATTAGATACTTTCATTTCCGAAACATTTTGGCTGTTGATCAGTGTTATAGATACTGGAGCTAATTTATAAAACGGATCCTATTATGTTCTTATTACTTCACTTACATTTAATATAACCTCCTAAAAACTATGAAAACTTGGCGATAAATTAATATTCACATGATCTGTCAGTATCTCTTCTACGCACAGACATCGGTGAAAGTGTACACGATTCTTTTACTAAGGCTAGTATGTTAAATCGGTTCTTCGAAAATTGCTTCACAATCGACAGCGGTGATTTCCTTGATTTCCCTACTCGTATAGATTCAAATATGAGCGACAAAGAAATATCCGAAAGCGGTATCGTTAAATTACTAAGTCAGATCCATAAAAGAAAATCGCCAGGGCCGGAAGCCATCCCTGCGTTCATTATAAACTCGTTAGCAAACGAATTATCTCCGTATCTTAAGATCGTATTCACAAAATCTTTAGATGAGGGAGTAGTTCCTTTGATATGGAAAACAGCCCACGTTACACCAATACATAAAACGGGAAGTAAATTAAAAGTGGAGAACTGCCGCCCTATATCGTTGACGTCAATCTTCTGTAAGGTTTTTGAGGACATTATCTGTAGCTCAATAATGCGATTTCTCGAAAGTAAAGATGCGCTTAATATAAACCAGCATGGTTTCCGGAGAGGCAGGTCATGCGAGACTCAGTTAGCTATACTCACACATGATATTGTGAAAGCAGCGGATAAAAGAATAGGAGTTGATGCAGTATTTTTAGACTTTAGGAAAGCCTTCGACACCGTTTCTCACGTGAAAATAGTGCAAAAATTAAGGGTTTATTCAATTAACGCGAAAATTGTAAATTGGATTGCCTCGTTCCTTTCCGATAGAACCCAGAGAGTAGTTCTCGATGGAGTTGCATCAGACGTCGTCAAAGTGACTTCCAGCGTGCCTCAGGGAAGTGTAATCGAACCCCTGTTATTCTTGATGTATATATATATATATATATATATATATATATATATATATATATATATATATATATATATATATGATTTAGCGGATAATATAAAGTGTAAAGTTAGACTCTTCGCGTATGACACACTTGTGTATGAAGAAATCAACACAATACACGACCAGGAGAATTTGCAAAAGGACCTTCAGGCTATTACGAAATGGTGTAAAGATTGGCAACTCGACCTGAATATAGAGAAATGCGCCGCAATGAATTTCACGCGCTCCATGAATTTCAACCGTTACCCGTACCAAATATCTGAATTTAAGCTAAAATACGTCAATAGCTACAAATACCTAGGAGTAGCAATTTGTCTAGTAGAAAGCGTATCAAAACGGTTATAGTATCGGCAAAATCTTCTGTAAGGTTTTTGAGGACATTATCTGTAGCTCAATAATGCGATTTCTCGAAAGTAAAGATGCGCTTAATATAAACCAGCATGGTTTCCGGAGAGGCAGGTCATGCGAGACTCAGTTAGCTATACTCACACATGATATTGTGAAAGCAGCGGATAAAAGAATAGGAGTTGATGCAGTATTTTTAGACTTTAGGAAAGCCTTCGACACCGTTTCTCACGTGAAAATAGTGCAAAAATTAAGGGTTTATTCAATTAACGCGAAAATTGTAAATTGGATTGCCTCGTTCCTTTCCGATAGAACCCAGAGAGTAGTTCTCGATGGAGTTGCATCAGACGTCGTCAAAGTGACTTCCAGCGTGCCTCAGGGAAGTGTAATCGAACCCCTGTTATTCTTGATGTATATATATATATATATATATATATATATATATATATATATATATATATATATATATATATATATATATATATGATTTAGCGGATAATATAAAGTGTAAAGTTAGACTCTTCGCGTATGACACACTTGTGTATGAAGAAATCAACACAATACACGACCAGGAGAATTTGCAAAAGGACCTTCAGGCTATTACGAAATGGTGTAAAGATTGGCAACTCGACCTGAATATAGAGAAATGCGCCGCAATGAATTTCACGCGCTCCATGAATTTCAACCGTTACCCGTACCAAATATCTGAATTTAAGCTAAAATACGTCAATAGCTACAAATACCTAGGAGTAGCAATTTGTCTAGTAGAAAGCGTATCAAAACGGTTATAGTATCGGCAAAAAGAGTTCAAGGGCTTTCCTCTAGAGTCCTGCGGGGATGCCCCTCGAATGTGAAGGAAATAGCATACTTTTCTCTAATCCGACCCGTAGTGGAATACTGTTGCGCCGTCTGGGATCCTTTCGAGGAGGGCCTAACTAGGGAGCTCGAAATGGTTCAGCGTAGAGCGGCTAGATTTGTAAAAGGAGAATATCGGTATGATGCGAGTGTATCAAAGATATTGAAGGATCTGAAATGGCAGACGTTGAAGAGTAGAAGAATTGGATACAAAAGGAAACTATTTGAAAAATTCAAAATCTCCGAATTCATTGAAGACGTACGCGGCATAGTCGTCCCCATCGGTGATAGTGAACGTAATGTTAGATCAGAGTGCAGGAGAAAATATGCCGAAACAATCGCTAGAACAGAGAAATACTACAGATCCTTTTTCCCAGACGGATAAGACAGTCCACCAGAGGAATTAGTTAGAGTTCACTTGGTGTTGTGACATCCCGTGCCAAACGCTTCTGGCGACTTGCAGGATACTGATGTAAATGTAAATCTGTTGATCTCCAACAGGAGAATGGGTTCAAATGCGTTCCAGGGAAAGGGTTAAAACGAGTTCGGATCTGGTTGCATAAGTAAAAGTACTTTGGTTTGCAGGATCGTAACCTTTCTGCTGAAAATGTATTTATTGAATGTCATGCCGCGCTAACTTTCCATATAAATGTCATTTTAAATAAACTTATCTGATTTTATAGGTTACTCCCACACTTGATTTACTTTCTGTACTTTCTAACCCACCATTTCCTCTTTGTATTTTCAATCTTAAGTATATAAAACACCTGGCCATTTATTAACTCTCAAGTGTATTTAGACTATTTTATCAATAATTTAAACCTAAGTAGTAATTATAATAATTGGCACTTTCTAGATTTAAAAATTCCTGAGATGGATTCTCTGCACACAATATAATTATTACAAATATTATAATTTTGGCAAATCCAAGGTTAAATTATATGTTAAAATCGATGAATTAATAAAGGGCAAAAATTTTCGTCAAAAAGTTTATATTTTTAATTTAGTTTATTTTATAACAAATCATGAGCAAAACAGGCGTGCCACTGGAAGAGTCGTATAATTTTTGTATCAATTTAGTAGTAATCAGAATCAGTTAATAATAATTCAAAGTGAATTTAGATGACTAAATATTAAAATTACATATTGATTGTAGGGAGACACATAAAACATGATAGTACCTGAATATTCGCTGAAGCTTTGGCGATATCTTGAAAAGTTTTCTTTTATTCATAGGGTTATTGTTCAATCTAGCGAGAAGACTTTCGAAACACGCCACTTTTCATTAATTAGGTGATAAGATCACGGTGAATGTACCATTTACAATCTGAGAAAAGTTCCATTATCAAGACAGAAAAAACAATGAATGGTTGCAGTTTGCCAAATATCGATTCCACGAAGAAATTAACTTCACGATCCTAATAAACGAGTTGGGCTGGAAGTCATTAGAGGAAAAGACACCAACAGACTAGTCACCGGCTATTAGGTAAATTAAACACGGAAGAAGACAGTTAAGAGATGTCGGATTTAATTAGGAGTTTGTTTGCAGAGGTCGGTATGATCACGAGGATAAGAATGATGAAATTAAGTTCAGGACTGAACTGGAGGGTAATCCCATTTCTACACGAACATCACAGGATAACTGCTAATCAAAAACTCATCTCCGGATCCTGAAAAGATCTCAGAATAGTTATTTGGACCAAATCAATTTTTAGGAAAAATATTGTTACGTTGCTATGCAGCGTCATAAAACTGTCAACCCGCTCGCAATTTCATTTCCACAGCATAACAAATCGCCTCAAAACTTCTTTCGTGAAATACATTTTAATTTGTTTCCGAGGTCAAAATAACTCTTGCTAGCTATTTGTCATCATATCACTTCGTTCTCTTTTGTCTCTAAAAAAAATAAATATATAGAATGCATTCAACGTATATTTTTGCATGCAACATTGTCCCACGCATTTGTTCTGCGCTTCGAGACTCGCGCGCAAAGCCAATAACCTATTTACTCTCCCTCAACTCCCATCGAGACCTGGATGACCGCTGAATTCCATTTAATTTGTCACCACCCACTCTACCTGTCCGACGTATGCGACACTGCTGGGAGTTATATAGCCTCCCACTAGTACGCAGTCTCACACACACACACACACTCTCTCTTCTTCATGGAGGCAAACAAGCATTTCCACCGCGGCAGTGGAAAGGAAGCTCGTGAGGGAGGATTACGTGGAATTTGCGGACTAATTACAAAATCGAATTTCGATACACGCTTGTTTTTTCAATGCTCTAGCAGCAGTAATATATCATACGAAGATCTGCGATGAGTTTCTATTTTAAAATAAAAACTATTGGGAGGTTATGAAATTTAGAAAGACGCGCCCGATGGGTTTTGCTCAACGTTGACTGTTAAATGAAAATATTCTCGCTTTTAGAGAGGGAAAAAACGGACGAAACGTCTGCTTAGGCAAATTTTGTTTATTTGTTGGATTATTTTTGGTTGATATTCTGTGGAATACAGTATTTATAACTTAATCAGGAGGCTGCATACGAAATAAAATGTACTGAATTCCATTTAGTTTATCGTCAAGAGCAATACATAGCTTTTGTTTATTGGCACGCCTTAGTATTTTCTAAACATATTTTGGTATAATTCGATGGGAATTGATTGTAATTTTCCCAAGGCAAATTCTAAGCTTAGCGCGCCGCATAACATGATTCAAAGATTCGATTCTTTTTTTTTCGCTTCTTCGTCGATGTGCCACCATCAATGTAAAAATTAATTATTTGACTGGATTTATTAATATATTTAAAAAATCAAGTCTTTTGTGCCCTGAACACGTTAAAGAAACGATCGGCTGAACGCGAGTTATCATCCTAGCATGCTATGCTTCTCCCATACATATGCCACGACATCAAGAAGGTAGTAAAAAAAATAGGAATGGTTAAAAATTATTCATGGGTAACCCTTAACGCCGTCGCCGTAAAGAAAAGGGACGGCGGCGGTTCGGAGAATTTCTCGAGTTTTTATTTTGACACCAAATCCAATTTTCCTACGTCATTAATTGGAACGCATCATCGATTACCTATTCTCTCAGCGCTTTAAGCGGAATTCTCGCTCCCTTGGAAACCGTCTGACCTACTTATCAACGTTTTACGCATCCACCGTTTTGATATTGTAGCTCCGAGTTTTTCCGACGAGCGCCGACCTCCGGATTCGCTATCACACGGATCAATTCTCGCTGAGAGCGTCGAGGGTGTGTGCTTCCCTCGGGGTTTCCTAATTGTGATGAATGGATTTGGACGCGTGTTAAAGGTTACGAACTCCTATTTTGTTTTGAAAGGAATCGCTGTCGTACGAGAATCTGAGGGACACAGGGCGGGTATATTCGCAATGGTCTATGCCGTAACCACACGCCTAATCTCAAAACCCACTTGTTGATCTTTCTACTGGTAGCAGAGCAACAGGTTTCTGAGGAGAGGTGCGAACCGGGCGAAAGGTATTTTTTATGCTGGTCGGCGGAAATCGATAGCGAGTCTAGCTCAAGGAATGAATATGAGCGGCGACGAATCCTGAGCCGCGTTGATGCAAAAAACATCTAAAACTACTGCTACGTTCTCAATCTCTTACCGGTTCAAACATTTTATCGGAATTGCTTTTGGTACGGAATTATTATTACTTTTTTTTCCAGACGCGCGCGTGCCAGCTCTAATAAAAGTGACTGATGTTTAAAAATCGTCCAACGTGCTAAATGTTAAATGTCTCCGGCCTTTCAATCCAACTAACACTCTCTAACGGGTTGCGTTATATAAAATACGAATTTCTCAATAGTAACTTATAATTACATTCAGTATTGACTGATGACAGCCAGAATAACCCAATGTTCTTTCTGATAAAAATAAAGTTATTTATCCTTTTAGACTTACGCATTAAGCGTGGATTCAACATTCAAAGAAAAATAATTATCTATAAACGTTTTAAAAAGGAGAACATTTGTTCAAACGTAGATCAGGATTTACAAACATAAGGCACATATGGCAAATTTGCTTATAATTCCGCGCGAATGGCTTCTAATTGAAACTCATAATTTTCATTTTCCACTAAGGCATAAATAGGCATATACACTAGCAGACATTTCATTACATTTTCAAACTTCTCCTGTCTTACGGCCATAAAAGCATTCTCTATTCCTGACATATATACATATTGCTCGGAGCGATGGGGTTGAACTTCCCACAGCAAGAAAGTTGTTATCTCAGAAGACATATACATTTTAGCGAATAAAACGGGCAACTTAATTTTTCTTACTAAAGTTTTTTTACATCATATTTTTCTATTTTACCTACTTCGATACCGATAAAAAGAACGATGAACGATATTTCTTGGAGAAAGCAAAAAAAAACATCTAATATTGTCGTAAAAACGATTTAAAATTCGCCAGGTGTCACAGATAAATAATTTCGCGATGGCAGAATAATGCGAGACGAAAAAGTATAGGAAAAAAACGGCCGAGAAAAAAGTGAGGATCGAGCGGAGAAGGGCGAAGCGGAAGGTCGGAGGTTGGGAGTGACGGAATGGTAATAAAAAAAAGGCGATAAGGGGGAGGAAGGAGTAAGAGGTATGGTTGAAATGAGAGATGAGGGGAATTCGGCTCGGGAAGGAAAGCTAGTAAGGGAGAAGGGGTGGAGTGAGGCGGAGTGGGGGAGGGGAGGGGAGGGGGGAGGGGAGGGAAGGGGAGGGGTGTGTGTGTGAGAGGCCGCGGAAGGCGGCTTGGGTCGGGCGCTCTGGGGATATGCAAGATGCGAGCCGTTGTTATGGAGTGAGACGGGAAGAAATAGAATCGCGTGGGGGGAGGGACGCAAGCGAGAGGGAGCAAGGGCAAGCGCGATGAACTGTAGAAGACGGATTGGTGCGTGGGCGGTGTCACATGGAGGGAAGGGGGAAAGGTGAGTCTCCCCAAGAAAGGGAGAGAAGAATGGATATGGGTTTTAGGGAGAGAGAGAGAGAGAGTTAGGGAGGGATCGAGTTTGCGAGATAAAAAAAAGAAGAGAGGGTGGTGCGCGAGAGCGCGCGCGCGCGTGTGTGTGTGAGCCAAAGTAGAAAGCGGAAGACGTAAAGTGATGCGTGAGCGGCGTGAAGAGGAATAGACGATGCGGGAAAATTTTTGGACAAAGGAAAATGTTGAATGGAAGATATGGAAGAGAGGCGAGGGAAAACGAAAGGCGATGGAGGAAGGAGAAGGGAGGAAGGAGAAGGGGAGAAGGAGGAGGAGGAGGAGGAGAAGGGAAGGAGGAAGGGGGGAAGGAGGAAGGGGGGGAAGGAGGAGGGGGGAAGGAGGAAGGGGGGGAAGGAGGAAGGGGGGAAGGAGGAAGGGGGGAATGAGGAAGGGGGAAAGGAGGGGGGAAGGGGGAAGGGGGGAAGGAGGAAGGGGGAAAGGAGGGGGAAGGGGGAGGGAGAGAAGGAGGGGGGAGGAGGGGGAGAAGGAGGAAGGGGGAAGAGGGAGAAGAGTTTTGGAGGAATGCAAGGTGGAGGATCTAAGAGAGGTGCCGTGAAGGTGAGAATGGAAGGGAATGCGGCCGAAGGGGGAGGAGGAAGGAGCGGGGGGGGAAGAATGGGAGAGGAGAGGTTGGAGGGAGAAATGAAGTGTGCGTCTGAGTCGCGAAGAAAGGAAAAGTATTTGAGTGGGATGAAGGAGGAGAAAGCGTAAGATGCTAAGCGGATAGGAAGGGGGAGAGTGAGAGAGATGGAGAGGAAGAGGTTGAATAGGATGAAGAGGGAGAATGGGTAGAAAGGAAGAATAAGAGGGAGGTGTATCTCGGGGGTTTTAGGAAAAGGGCGCTTTTGGAATGGAGGGACATTGTCGAGGATATATATATATATATATATGAAGAGAGATGCAGAGAGAGAGAGAAAGAGGACGAGCGAGCGATGATAGAGAGGAAAAAAGAGGTGATTTTCGGGACGGACTCGTGTGTGGACGATGTGGAATGAAGAGGTATTGGAGGAGTTTGGGTAAAGAGAAATGTGAAGGGACTTTATGGAAGTATTGGAGGGACTGAAAAAGGTAGGTTAGGAAGGAAGGAGAATGGTTCGGTGAGGCGGAGCTGAGAGTGAGGCGAGAGTGGTTGCGCGGAGAGAAACCTGAAGTGGAGGCGGAAAGGGTGTTTGGAGACAGCGGAAAGGATGAAGAGAGTCGCGAGTGGAAGGAGGCGGCGAGATGCAGAGAGAGAGCTTAAAGCAGGCAGGTGGAGGGCCAAAGTGGCGGTTGAATGGGAGGATGAAAGGGGCTGAGGGGAGAATCGCAGCGTGAGCTCCGGAAGAACAATGGTTGATTTCGCCGGTTCAAATAAGGATCCTTTGCTCTCATGGACGGGAAAAATTGCCTGGGGTTTCTGAATTATTGCCATGAAAAAAATATGCTTGTCTAAAGTTAGAAGAGATCAGATTGTGAAAGACATGTCGTATTTTTCGCTATGTTCCAACGAATTATTTTATTACCGATGGTTCAATTATTGCGCCACGAAACAATTATCGATTTGACCTTATGGCTAAAATAAAATTTACATATATGGCAATAGGAGAAACAATTTTTCAATTAGCGTTATTGTTAGTATTATTTTTCAAACGTCCATTTAGCGTAGATTTACGCATTATTTAGCGTTTTCATTTAATCACGCGAAATAGTAAGAACGCTGTTTAATGAACAACGCTTATGCAAAAAATATGTTTTTGTTATCGATTATATGGCATAAAATTAAGTTTCGTATAAAAGTAGATGGAATAGATACATTTTTTCAAAGCAAAAGCTCATTTTTATTGTTTTAACGGAAATGTCGTTTTTACGAAATTAAAGGGATTGATTGGAATTCCCGGGGAAAAAAACGCTTGTTGATGCACTGGATGCCATGATAACTCCAATTTAGTTTCGGAAATCGCTCCCGAATGAATAACAGCGGAAAACAACCTCTCTCTGTATTGATTATAAAGTGAAATTCGCGAAGATAAGCATTTGCCATTGATCTGACTGATATTAAAATCTCCAATGAATGACTATAGATCGATCAGTAATGATATTTATGTAAATGTAAAAAAATATAAAATTAGAGTAAATTCCCAATTTCCGGAAAACTGCTTTTACAGAATGAAGTTGGCCTCGACTCATTCCGCAAAAATGAGATTTTGCGCTATTTGAATAAAACCAATCGAGTTAGATTTTATGAGACGTTATGCATAAATTCACGAACTGATCATTTATATAATCACATATATGAAATGAAAATATCTTAACATAGTCCGCATAAAAATAATCCACTTCTCGACTCATACACTTCTACCAACGGTGTTACCACGCCACGCCTAGAAACATTTTTAGAGGCCCTGTCTTGTAATATTCCTCAGATTCGCCGTCGAATTCCTTTGGTTGGTTTCATTGACACAATATATCATCCTTTCGATTAATTCCTAAAGATTCAGAACACGAAGAAGTCATATGGGGCAAATTTGGATGAATACGCTATCTCTGAGCGATCGCTCAGAGATAGCGTATTTCGACAAAATTTCCTTATTGAGAAAGTACTGTGTCATGGTGCACTGTAAAGAATCCAGAGATCCAGCCAAAGATTTAGCCACTCACTTCACTTTTGGACCCAAATTTGTAGTACACCATATCTTCAATATTAAGGAAACGGATTCACATTGTCTTCACCCTCGATTTTGATAACCACACCTCTCTGGTGTCAGTGATTCAGGATTTATCCAGTGAAGGCTGTGAATTTTGGTCTCTGCATCATATGGAAATACTCATGATTCACCGTGACAGATAGGGTTGCCACCTCACCCGGAATTCTGGAATTCTCCCGGAATTAGGCGCATATAGACTCGTCTCTCCCGGCTCCCGGCGAGAGGCCGAAATCTCCCGGAAATTAGTATTCTGCAGATCCACGGCTCTATTTTCATAATTAAAATTTGTGAATTTGGATTGGCCATTATGTTTAATTCAAAGTAATGGATACTTAATGTATAAATGTATACTTTCTCGGAGACTTCCTCACATGCCTCCCAATGGGGATGACGGATTTTTAACAAGAACCTGATTATATTTTATATTATGTTTCTTCTGTTTCTGTTAACGCTTACTAATGCGCATTACAGTACTTCATTTACATGCGCTGGTTGTCTTGTAGCTATCTTGTTAAGATCTGTATATATGGAGTATGAACGTCATCTAACAACCTAAATACATTGTCTTTCAGATTCAATAATCACCCCCAGAACACAATGACACCAAAGAAAATGTCAAATATTCCACAAAATTTAATGATGGATGGTTAAATGAACCAGCGATGCTAAGTTGGATTGTGAAACGAGATGAGTTTAATGGTGAATGCAAATTATGTATAAAAGGAATCTCCGTTAAGCATGAAGGAAAAAGAGCATTAACAACTCATTCAGAAAGTGTGGCACAAAAGGTAGCTATAAAACAAAGAAACGAGTCTCAGTCGATATCCAGTTTGCTTCAATGGAAGAACTCTGATGAAGAAAACTTAGTTATTGCGGGTGAAGTTACATCTGTTTATCATGGGGTGAAACACTATCATAGTTACAACAGTCAAGATTGTAGCAATAAGTTGTTTCCTGTTGTATTCAGTGATTCCAACATTGCAAAAAAAGTAGTGTGTGGCAGAACAAAATGTATAAGCATATGTGAGAGTATTCTGGCACCTGCTGCCGCATTGCTAGCAATGATCCTTAGGTAGGCCGCATTGGAAATTGCCAATGCTTCAGTAGACTGAATTAAAGTTAAATCAGAAGTTACCTAGAGATCCTTAGGCACCATATGAGTGAAAATAAAAATAAAATGAGGTTTTCACGGTTAACATTTCAATATTAACCTCTCAGCGCGGATCGCTACAGCGCACAGTGGGCTGAATCGCAAATATAGCGCGACAAAAGTAGTTTTTTCACTTTCAAAATATAAATGTTTAGTCATATTATATTTGTCAACGAATGGCTACTTTGTTTGATTCTACAAAGGAAATAAAAATCTGGCAACAATACTCCGTTTTAGAGGTCATTAACTTTATGACTCAGCGCCACTTCCTTTCCTACTCTTCAGTCTGCTCTTCGTGACTGAGTAGTGCAGTGGAATAATTGTGCTGTTTCTTTTCTTGGACTTGCAACATTATGGACGGTGAACAACTAGGTATATGTTTACTTAATACGCATAGATATTATATTTTTTTAACTAATCTGAATACTTCATCCTTAAGGTTAAAGAAGGTCTTGTGAAATCGAAAAAAATAATGAAGTTTAAATTTCACGCAGAGTTTTAGTTACGTTTCCTGTAGTTTACATTTCTGAAATGTATGACAAAATGTACTCAAACACATTGGCTTTAATGCACAGTAAACGCTTTTTACCCGTTTTTGCCCCTTTTTGTTAAATACGTATTTTACTTCAGCTCTGACGTTCTTCACTCTTTACTTTTACAGATACTGGTAAAACAATTACGCGCAGAGAGTTATATGAACTCCTTCATAACAAAACTTCCACAAACAAAACACAAGTTATGTATTGTCTGTTACAACTGAGGAAATCTGAAAATGTGCAGCAGAACATAAAACTGGATGTTTCAAGATTTATATATGAATTTGGACTTCGTTGGAGACAGAGCAATAGAATGAGGATAGGTTCCTGAACAATAAATTTGAATGGCTAAAAAAGGAAACAAAATACACAAAATGAGTGTTAGTGCTTGTAGAGGTAATGCTTCTTGTTCGAGAACCACCCACGCAGGGAGACCCAGAAAACTTTTCAATGAAAGCAGTGAGAGGAGCAAGCTAAGAAAAGTAAAACAAATAGTTTGTTCGAAAACTGGGGAAGAACTATGTTATGCTACACGAGTTTATTTAAACACATCAGGGAAGAGAGATGCCGCAACTGTATTAAAAGAAATGAACCAAACAACACCCAGTCGGGCGACCAAGGCAAAAAGGGCTTACGAAACAATCCCGTCGTCTACAATCCCGTACACTGGAGAGGAAGCACTCTCATTATTTATCAAAGCAAAAATGACAAAACATCAATACAATTTGATAGGAAAGGAGGCCAAGCAAAGACAATGTAATATATGTATACCCGTCATATTACACTTTACAAAAGGAAAAGCAAGCGTGTTATCCAGGTAAGGAAGCAATATCCATTTCTGAAACTTCAGCAACCATAAAACTTCAAGACCTTGTGGACCATACAATCATTCGAGTTTTGAAAGTGCAAGAATCATTGTTAAAACAAGAAGTTTCTGGAGATGAAGAATTGACTATGATTTTCAAATGGGGGTATGACGGTAGCAGTGGGCTAAATAATTATAAACAAAAATTTAGTGTTGCTTCAAATGATTTCAGTGATTCGGATCTATTTGTCGTGTCAATGGTGCAATTGCAGCATTACTCTACACATCCTCAATCAGCATCTGACAGAAAGACAATATTATGGCAGAATCCTAAGCCGTCATCAACTCGATTTTGCCATCCCATAAAACTTTCATATGAGAAAGAGACTAAACAACTTACAAATAAAGAGACAAAGATGATTAAAAAACAAATAGAAACACTTAAACCCACAAAAACATTTCCGTGCAGCACAAACTTATCATGACTATGGTGGATGGCAAAGTGTGCAGTGCTATAACCAATATTTCGGCACAGAAATGTTATGTTTGTAGAGCGAGTCCCAAAGATATGAATAACCTGGAAGGCAGATCAAGAGAAATTTTAGATCCTGCAAATTTAACTTTTGGGCTCTCTACATTGCATGCATATAGACTATACGTTTTTTTGAGTGTCTGTTACACCTTGCATACAGAATGGACGTGAAAAATTGGCAAGTTAGGTCGGATGAAGACAAAAATAAAGTAGTTCTAAGGAGAGATAAAATAATTAAACAATTTCGCTCAGAGATGGGGTTAATTGTGGATAACACAAAACCTGGTAGCGGTACCACAAATGATGGTAATATAGTTCGCCGGTTTTTTAAGAAACAGGTTGAATCTGCAGCCATTACAGGAGTTAATGAAAGACTTATTTCCAGATTTGGAACAATACTCCAGACAATATCAAGTTGTTTTCGTATTGACCATACAGCGTTTGTTAAGTATGCACAAGAAACAGCTGAATTATATTTGGAACATTATGGTATTTTAAGCCATCGAGTGTCCATAAAGTACTTGTTTACGGGTCTAAAGTTATTCAGACAGCAATTTTACCTATTGGCCAATTGTCAGAAGAAGCCCAAGAGGCCCGTAACAAGGACTGCAAAAGAACTGGGTATACACGGAAATCTTCGCGGCATAATACAATAGAAGATTTACTGCATATTTTGCTGGTATCTTCGGATCCACTCATCTCGCAAGTGACATCTTTCTCCAATAAAAGACAAGACAGTTTGCCTGCTGAAGTTCGCCAACTCTTTTCACAGCCAGCTAGCATTCCATTTACAAGCGGTTATGGCGGTTGGGATGGTTGCGATAGTAGTTGTGCAGAAGATAGTTCATTTAGTAGTACTTCTGACTGACTTAAACAGGTATACATTAAGAGGTGGAACATACACCCACTACCATTTGTCCCAGGTAATATTGAAATCTGAATGTGAAACTTTTGGTGAAAAGCTATGCTAAAAGCTATTGCCCAAATTGAGGGAGGAAGTTTATCATAAATGTTGAAAGTGCATTACTATATCATTATTACAATCATTGATTGTTGGAATTCATTGTACAGTAAAACAATACTATCCTAGATATTTTGGTCTGTAGTTCATATAGTAAATAGTATTACGTACATATTGGCATTAAATACTCAACTTGAGTAATTTTCAGTTGAAAATATCAATACACGTGTGCTCTTATCATATTAAATTATTTTGTCAACATTAATTGCAATTATCGTACAAAAATAATTTTGTCGCGCTAGATCTGCGATTCAGCCCACTGAGCAGCGTGGCGACCATATCGGCCAGCCCTTCTCACGGATATCGCCCTCTCGTGGCGACGGCGCAGTGGCATCGGAAAATTAATTTTATGGCTCACCAATCTCGTCTTCGGAGTAATAAAAAGCACCATTAAATTCTTAAAGGATTCTGCTTCATAGTCATCTGTTAATAGGACATGATTCACCATTCCCAAAGCCAAAAAAAAATAATTAAATTTTTTTCCCTATCTCTTCGAGAGTGGGTTGGAATGAGCGTGCACGCTCATCACTTTAGGCTGTTGTTTCATTTTCTATTCGCTTATCCTTTGTTGGCATCTGATGTATGTCACTCGTTATTAAATTCTGAGTCAGCCAGTATGCATTCCATCACGTTTCGGCCCATAGGACTCAGCGGGTATCGGTCAAAATCTTTCTTTCGAGAGAGTCAGTCGGAGTCATCCTTGCTATCATATTCACTATATGCAAGGCAATGGATTCGGGTGCGAGTGGTTCTTTTTTGCATGAAGAAGAAATTGAAAAACTACTCGAAGACGAAGAAGATAATCAATTATATCCAGAAAGTGACTGCTCAAGTGAAGACGAAGTCGATTTTGCTGCCCTACCTTAAATTCCCGAGAGCGAAGATGAAAACGACAGTGGCTCATCAGGTAGGGCTGAAGCTTTTCATTCGTCGTGGAATTGGACAGATATTGACGAAAGTAATATTCCGAAAAAAATTCCGTTCACTGGTAAATATGGTCCAACTATACTAATGTTCTTCGGTCTTTCACAAACTTTTTCGATGCAGCCTTAACTGAGATACCTAATCGTTTCGGAGACTAATCGGTATGCAAAGAATTACTTAAAAAATGTAGAATTGTCTTTCAGATCTCGATTTAGCAAATGGAAACCTGTCGATTTAGGTGAAATTTACATTTATTTGGGAATTATAATGTTGAAGGGTATTGAACAAAAGCCTACAATCTGTTCTTACTTTTTGAGAAATCCGCTTTTGGAAACAAACATTTTCCCCAAAACAATGTCTCAAGATAGGTTTGAAAGCATCTCAAAATTTTTTCATTTTATTGACAATTCAAAAATATGCAATTATTCTGGAATCAAAAAACTTTTCAAAATTCAACCTATTATTGATTATTTACAGAACAAATTTAAAAGTATCTATCTGCTAAAAGTATATATTGCTATGGATGAATCTCTTACGCTTTGGAAGGGACGTCTGTCATTCAAACAATATATTCCTTTTAAATCATCAAAATTTGGCATAAAAGCATTTGAGCTTTGCGAATCAGACACTGGTTACTTATGGAATTTCATTGTTTACTCTGGCTCAGATGTGACAATTTCTACTTCAGAAATTCCAGATGGACTCAGAACGTCAACAATAGTGATTAAATTACTTGAACCTTTATTTAGAAAAGGTTATAATTTATGGATGGACAATTATTACAATTCATCTGATTTGGCTAAATTTTTGATGAATCGGGGCACAAATGTAGCTGGAACTTTGCGTTTAAATAGAAAAAATGTTCCAAAAGAAGTCAAAGCTGCCAAGCTGAGGAAGGGAGAACATATTTCAAAGGCGAGTGGTGGGATAATGATAATGAAATGGAAGGATAAAAAATATGTACCATTTATTACAAACTTCCATTGTAATAATTTTTGGGAAAAAGACGGAAAATTTAAACATATTTGTATTTTAGAATATAATACGGCAATGGGAGGAGTGGATTTCAAAGATCAAAAGCTTCAGCCCTATCTCTTAGAATGTAAAAGATGTAAAATACATATGTACATATAATTGTTTATACGGCTATTAAATGTTTCGGTGCATAATGCATTGGTAACATTCAATAGTTGTCAAAATAAGGTGGACCATCTAAGTTTTGGTCTTCTTTTAATTCAACAACTGTTGGAAAAGTACGGGAGTCTTTTACAGTCACCATGCGCCAGGCGACCACCCATACATCCATCACCACGCCGTTTAGTCGAGAGGCACTTCATCGAAAACATACCAGCTACGGGAAAAAAATATAGGTCCAAAAGAAGATGTCAAGTGTGCTCTGCTAATGGAAAGACAAAGAGTACTGTGTATTGGTGCCCTGAGTGTGAAGTGGGCTTATGTTTAGAAGGTTGTTTTAAAACATATCACACGAAACTGCATTTTTAGGAAACTAGTGTCATAGGAGGAGTGTAAGTTGGGTAAAACACCAACTCTGCCGTAATTTTTTTTATATTTACTTAACAATTCTCTACAAGTAACCAAATTTTTATGATATTTGATCTGTATTTAATAAAGTTATAAAATATTGTCCACGAAATTGCGCCATCAAAGATTTTCGCAAAATTTACTACCGCGAATAGGGCTTACCGGCATTTAAATTTTGACCAGCTGGAAGGGTTAAAAATCACGATGGAGTTCAATCTTAGAAAACATAAAAAACCACATCAAAAAGAACTTATTTGGATTGAGAAATATTTACTTAGGGTACCAATTTAACGTTAGATTTTAACAGATTTTGCTCTATAAAAAATAGTGTTTTGTAGGTAAATGAAGAAAATGAAAATTTTTTCAAAACTATGAAACACCAGCGGCGGGCCGCATAAAATTGTTTAGTGGGCCGCAAATTGGGCACCCCTGGACTACGCTAGCAAATTGGGTATTTTTCAAGAATAACGCCGTATTTGTCAAGTCCAACGATTTCACCACCAAAAGTGCTCTACAGGGAACAAAATTCGTGTACTACACGACCAAACAGAAGATTAATATGTAAAAATAGTATAAACATACACTTCTAGCAGCATTCTTTTTTTCTCTGAAGCAGTACTAACGATCGTAAAATTGCTCAAGTCACACTTGTGTACATAAATACTTAAGGGATAAACATCAACAAAGATCTGCTGATATCCTTAGCTGAAATAATTCTTTCACAAAACCGTCCCATTTAGTATTATATTAACCGCCAAATACATTTCTTAAAATCTCTAATTCCGAATATACATTCATACAACATTTTGTTAATATTTCCTTGCCTTAAATACAGAGATTTGTCGTTCTGCATGACAACGACGGAAATACCTTAACTCTTCTTTATGGTGGTAACTCGCTTTTAATATTAAGTACGTATTAAAGAATAGCATGACGTAGTTAAGAACTCACCGGATGTAGGTAGACTTTATTTAACTCGTAAAATTATACCCTTTTCTACCTTCCTTTCACTCGTTGGTAACCGTTTTTCACACAACAATAATTCAGCCGAAACCTGAAATCCCTGGAGCATAAAATTCTCCTATTTCTTTCAGCATAGCGATTCACCCACTCCTCGGTTTTCGAAGTCACAAAATAATCATCAGCCGTACCCATAATTCCTTGTCGTGGACATTCCATTAGGAGTTAAACCTAATTATGGAGGGATGGCATTGGTAAACAAAATTTTGGGGTCGAATCTTCTATACCAAGCTCTTTTGCAAGGAACTGTTGTTTGCAGCATAAGAGGGTTTTCTAGGGGAAGGTTGGGACGTACTTAAGTTCTCCCTCGACAAACTTGAAGACATAACGTTGAAAATTACGACGAGACAATTTAATTAATTAATAAAGGGTGAGTCGGAAGGAGAGAGAGAGAGAGGGAGAGATAGCAAGTCTGAAGGGAGATGGAAGGGGTGGGAATGTGCGTGGGTGGGGTGGGCGGACGAGTAGGAGTAAAAGGGCGAGGTCGCAATGTGGAGAAGGGGAAGGGGGAGGGCTCGGGGGGGGGGGGGGGGGAGAAGGAGGATGCCCGATTGTGTGCATGTGGGCGCGTGGATGAGGCGGCAGTGGCGGGAGGTGGGAAGGAAGGAAGAGAAGGGGGAATGATTTGTGACGGAGGATGAGGAGGTTGAGGGGGCAGTGTGATACGAGCGGAAGGAGGAAGAAAGTATGATTTGTGGAGAGAGAAGGAGGAGGTCGCGGGTAGGTCGACGGAGTTTTTGTGGGGTATAATAAGATCGAGAGAGGGGAGACGTGCGACGAAGGGGAGGGAGAGAGGGGAGGGAGGGTAAGGAGAGAAGGTGCGGTGGGAAGAATAAGCAGGGAAGTGGAAAGGAGGTTTAGAGAGTAAGGCGAGGTTCGATGATGGGAAGAGAGAGGGTGAACTTTGTTGGATGTTGTGGTAATTTTCGGTGAGTTTATGAACGATATATTCGAGGTGGTCTTCTTAATGACCCCACCGTCGTAGTGTTTAAAACGTAACGCGGAGTAAGAAAGTGGTTCTCACAATTCGAACAATGTAGTATGCAGAATTTTCCCGTATCACGAGACGCACGGCCATATTTTACACTATTAAGAGACATAATTCGTTCTTACTAAGTTATTTTACTTTTCCGAGCATTAAATTTCATAAAATGCCGTTATACGAATGGAAAGATTGAGAAGGAGAAAAATTCTGAACTTGACCGGGCATCGAACCCGGGTCTCCCACATGCCGGGCAGGTGCTCTAACCACTAAGTTATCAAGCCAGACTAAATCTCCAATCTCGAATTGGGGTACTCGCGCATATAAGTTAACTTCCACCATTTAACTCTTATCCGTTATACGAAGTTGCGACCTCATTGATCTATCGTATTTCATTACCAGAACATGACGTGACTATGTGGAATAACTTAAAAAATAGATATAGAGTGGAAAGGAGCATCTAGTTCAAGATTTATTTTCCCGTCAGAGATTCCATAACCCTAATTGATGGATAGGTAAAATATCTCTCCCAAAATCGAGTTAAATTTCCTTCCGTAGGCACACGTTTGCAGAAGCCATTTCCACACTGAATTTGTTTACTTTAGAAAGTAGTATGTGTATGTCTTAAATGGATTAATAGAACCAATTTAGTTATTTAAGTCGCGAAATGAATATTTCGTGTAAAATTGTTGAAATTGTCTTCTCTCAATTGCGTCATTACGTTGAGATTCTTAAAAATTTTAATGATACCCACGATCTTTGAGGCGCTTTATAAATTTTTACTGACCTCCTGTACCCTCTTTCCTTCCTTCTTTCCTCCCACTCACTCTCTTCTTTCCCTCCAGCATCCTCTTCTTCTCCTTCAACATCACTTTTCCTCCTTCGCCTCCAAACTCTTTTTCATCACCCATTCTACGCTTTTCTCTCTCTCCCTCTCTCTTTTTCTTCTCGCTGACGTTTTACCTTTGCCACCTAAAACCCCCGCTTTTTTTCCACGCACAGTCTTCAAACTCTTACATTTTTTCCTTCTGCTTGCCTCTCTCAAACATTTATACTCTTATCACGCAATCTCTTTCTTCACAATGCGTTTTCCAATAAATTAAAACAGCACCGAAGTTTTCCAAAATAACAAATGGCATCTGCAGGAAGGTATTTATACCGCCTTTTTATGTTAAATTAGAGCTTCTACATATAAAAACATTTGTAAATGGCAAATCGGAATGCAAGTTTTTTTTATATTCATGCGTTTTACGGGAAATGATTTTGTAAAGCCTGTGACGCATCTTTGGTGGAATTTTTGCAATAACGAATAATAGTTATGGCAGTTTATTTATGATTCTAATATTTGAATTAACCTAGGATCCTATCTTTAATTTTCGCAGTAATATTTTTAAAGGCAATCATAAGTTTTCTGTTGTCACATAAAATTTCTAATTTATTTAAAACATTATTGACAATATTTTCATTATCGTCTAAAAATATCGCTTGTGCTAAAAAATTTCTATTCGTGATAAATCATCTTAAACAGTTTTTGGCCAAATATTTATTAGTTGTTCATATTTTTAAATCACCAGTGTCACCAATAGTGCACGATATGCGACCAAATGAAATTTTCGAAGTTTAAACGACGTTATTCCAAGCGCTCTTTCGATTTAAGCTGTAATACCTTATTCTCTTTTCTATACACCCATTTAAACCCTCTCGTTATAAATAAATGCGTATTTGCACAATCATTAAATTTTTGGGAACATTAGAGTATCAGAGACGTAAGTTTCGATGGAATCTCTCCAAAAAGTTTTCAAATTCAATCATTTTGTTGCCCCTTATTGTTGGTCTAAATATGCCCAAAATATAATCAGACAAAAAATTATTGAGCAGATTTTTAAACTCTCCTGATCTTTAAATATGAGATATTTCAGATTGAATATATTTTTGTCCTCCTATAAATAATGACTCATCTTCCGATAACAGGCCAATCTGTTCTGAAAAAGAAGTACTTCTTCCAAATTAGAAACGCCGGTGGATTAATCGCTTTGTAAGAGGGAAAAGGTCTTTTCTTGTCTTTCATATTTTCTTTCGAAATCTGAATAAACTTAATTATTCTTAATTTTCTTCTATACTAATGGAATTCTTCGGGAATATAAGAGAGGTTTTAGACTTGATGTCTCGGGTAGTGTAAAAATTCCATTTGAAAACTTTTATTTCTTATATCTTCTTAAATCCATATTAAAAAATTAAACGACTTTTCGGGCTTATATATAGGCGTTCAGTTTAAATTTCCTAATTAGCCTTCAGCTTTTTTACGTTTTCGAACTAAACCTTTAGAAAACAGTATATACCTAGGCATTTTTCTTCTTTCATTATGTAATTTGCAAAGTTTAATTTTACCTTTCCTCCCCAAGGATTTAAGTATGCAAACTGTCATTTTTATAATATTTTTTACTCAAATTAAAGAGTCAACTACGAGATTTTAATTGAAAACAATCGAATGAAAGCAGCATTTCAATTTCGGATCGTTATTTCCTCTTACTCAACGCAGGCACGTGCCTTTTTCCGCCTGCAGCGTTTCGAACCGGCGGCGAAAATAAAATAAACATACGGGCAAAACTACGATATTTGCGACATCACCACGTGATTTATTTGTTTAACACTCGCGCTTTCGCGCAATATTCCGAAATCACCTCGGGCGCTTCCTGTCTCACGTGTTGAGGAGCACTGCTTTAAAGCAACGCTATTGATTTTGTTACATTTCACTACGTCCCGTCCTTTTAAGCGTCAAGGGGGATTGATTCCCTCGAGCAGTGTTCCAATATCCCGCGAGCCAACATCTACTCAACCTGCCTGTCAATTACGTTCTAGATGTTGGGCGAAACGAGGTAATAACTCCGCTTAAGGTTATGAACCCTCCAAAATAAATTTTCGGTTCCTCCAAATGAGGATTTTTTTTGTCTTCGAGAAATTTATTATTAGACATCGGTTACTCTTCAAAACGCTAAATTGTTTTTAAAATTGAGGCGATCGGGGCGAGGTCGGTCTCGATCGTTTAAAGGATGGAATAGAGGAGTTGGAGGAGGGAAGTCATCCTAATATATATCCCCTTCCCTATCCACGTTAACCTCACCCTTCGGGAAAATAAAACTCTTCGAAATTCGATTTGGCTCCGGACAGAGATTGAAAAAATCCGACCCTGGTGCGCAATCGGGGAGTTAAAAGGCAAGAATTCTTTTTTTTCTCCTGATACGAGTGCGGCGTTGTCATAGAAAAATACTCGTTTCGCACCTACCCGCCGTCCAGTTCTTCAATACCCTCGTTCGTTTCGTTTACTGCGGCCCAGAAGGAAGGACGAAGGCGCGGGTTATTTATCGCGCGGAAAGAATCGCCCGAATAGGGCGATTTGCTCTAATTTCCGTCCGCACTAACTCCCATCCCCGCGGAGAAAATTTTACCGCCCGAGATAAAAAAGAATGTCGCTTTTATTAGCCCTGGCTTTACAGATCTAGCTCTCCTCTCCTTCCCTTCCATTTGCACTAAAAAAAATCGCTAAAGCGCCGGTAACGACTATGAAGCCTGATTCTTACTTTCGCACATAAAATGGGCGGAACTATAATCAGAAATCGTTTGGCCTCTAAACAGCCTCTACAGCCATATCACCATGCAAAAAGGTCTGTAGTTTACGCATGTTTCTTTTTCTAACTTTGTGATCGGATTGCACCGTTTCTTATGATTCAATACGGTGAAAATAGTATTCGAATGTACGGGATTTTTACAAATGTAACGAGAAATTGTCGGTATCTTTTTTTAGGGGAAAAGACGATTTTTTTTGACCTGCCTACTTATTTCATAGAACTTGTTCAGAAAAGTTTTTCATAGGAATATACATACGTATATTCCTTAATTAGAACACCAATTAATGCAAATAAACTTAAGCTGCGATATCAGATATGAATGTACGCCTTCACAGCCTGTACACGCACAAAAACCCATTTCCAAAGAGCAGCACAGCGTTCGGGAAATTGCTTTCTCGCAACCCTATCGCAGCGGGGCAATTGTTGACATGGGACTGTGGACAATGGCTCGCTTTACAATATGAATTGGCGCTGGGGAGGCCCGAGTAACAAAAGAAGCACGAAGAATACCTCTATCGGGACTCGCACACATGCGTGCATGCAGGGCCGTCCCTAGGGCATGGCGAATCGAGGCGACCACTCCGGGTCCCGCGATTTCAGAGGTCCCGCGCTTCTATATTACCGCAAGGTAAGTCTAAATTTAATTTGGCGGGGCCCCCCATAGGTCGATTTTCCCTGGACCCCGCACCTCTGTTGGAACGGCCCTGCGTGCATGTAAGCGTGACTTCGCATGCACGTGAGCACAAGTGTACAAGCGGGTGTATGCGCATTTGAAGTATTTATTTATGGATTATATCTTTTGCATACGTAAATATATATATATATATATATGCTCATGTTTGTTTATGTTTTATGTTTCGATTTGAATTTACACAGAGTATGGGAAGTTAGTCGACGGTTTCATAAAACTGAAATTAATTTGTTATTTGCGCGCATTAATGTTTTGTCAGCGTTTTCTGTATCGATGCACAACTTTTACTGTATAAAAACTGGGAAATTTCTATAAATATATAGTTTTGATATGGCAAATAAATGTGCTTTTCACGATATAGCACTTGTCCTGGTGTATGTGTACTATTTTCTGCATAATTTTCATGAGAGTAACTACGAATAAAGACTGTTAATTTTTTAGCGACTTGGAAGAGGATGCCTCAAAGACTTCCTTGAAGTCGTCATTTTCATGCTTACGCTGTGCTTGTTAAAAAATTTCGTTGTTGATCAAACGGGCGTGACATTGTAATCTAACGCTACGTAGTTGGGCATATTTTTTGGAATAAATCACGCTTAGATAAGTTTAATGGCTATCCTTTTCGCCTCGCCCGCCATTAATAGGCCATTTATCATATCATATCCAGCTGCCGTATTAGATAAAAACGTTCTATACTTTAACGTTGGGAGGAACACATTTTTCCGGTTCAGTCATTTATAGCTTCCTCTACTTTCCGTATTCTGAGATTGCATTCATTTATGCTTATCTCCTTAGAAAGAGAGGTTCAATTTATCTATTAAAACTCCTCCATAACGTACAGATTCCTCTCACTCACAGGCGCACTTCTGTTCTCAGCATCGGAAAGTGAAATAGCGATCAACTCTAAGTAACTGTAATGTATTAAAGTATTACCATATTCAGAACATTTCCTTAAGTACATACATTTATACACATTGAAGCTTTATTTTTCATTGATTGTTGGGAAATTACGCAAAGAAAAAAGTATAAAGCTCTAAGTATGAGAGATTGTATACGTATTTATGCAAAGTCCATAACGTGAAAATTAAGACAACAAATATTGGTAGGTAGAAGTAATTTCCCTTAAGTATTCATCTTAGCACGTTTGCTACCGATCACAGAGATCTCCGTCTTTTAAACATCTCCATAGTTATCGATTTTTATTTAACCACTTATACTAGTTACGTTTTCTATTAATAATTTTGTTTATAAATGTTTTAACGGTACGGTAGAATTAATATTTGCTAAACATTACCAGTAATTACTCTATGTGTATGATTTTCTCTGTGACAGAAATAGGTACTTCAAAGTTGTTGCAGATATTTTTTTGTCTTATTGTGAGCAACTTTCTTTCGTATGTAGTTTTTATAATATCTAGAAATGCTGTAAAATTTCAAAAATAGCAAAACATGGTATTTTATGGACGAAGAAAATGTGTTTCGGAAGGAGTAGCGCGTCTCTACTCATGATTCAACCATCCGCTTTTGAAATAATAAATTTTCACAACCTGGTTAAAATACAGCACTTACATTATCTTGATTTCGGGATTAGACAAGGGAAATTGGTTTGAAACAAAATTTTAGGTGACAGTGGATGGAATAAAGTCCACCACTAGACAAAAATAGGGGAAGTAAGGGCTGTGCGTAGAAGACGAAGGAAAAAATCAAACTCATCGGACAAATGCTTGCTCGCCAATGCGTTGAGTGAACTGAGGCTGGTTCAGCTTTACACAGACACGCAACCTTTTTGATAGTATCTAGCCCGACATTAAGACATGCAAAGGAAAATAAAACATGAAAAAGCATGTACCTACCCCAATAAAATTAAGAAAATTCAGGCTTTGCTTAAGGTTTTTGATGCAATTGAACTCCTTTTAGTCATTGTTGAGTAACTGGAGGGACATTTTCTGAGTTATATCGGTGATGTTTTTTAATGTGGCCGCCGTATTATATTTCGTCGTCGTTGTTTTTAGAAAATACCGGTTATCTTGAAATTTCTGATTAATTTTAGGTACCTTTACTCTTCTGGTTAATAATTCTACAGAGAAACTTGAATGCGGTGACGTCACAGCGCAATTACGTTTTGGACTTGCGGTCAGTAATCTCTAAATTCTTGTGACTTCTGGAAGCTCCCATCTTAGAAGAGAAAGCAAGAAACTGTCTATATCCTCAATCACCCCTCGAACATATATCAATGTGGCAGCGCTGAATGGGACATATAAAAGTGAAGGATGAGAAATCTCATTTTAGCCCCATGCTAACGCCATTACTACTTCCACTATTAAAATAAAAAATCAAAAAGGATGAGTACACAAATAGAATATTTTCCTATCCATGATCCATTGAGAGATCTCGTTCCATTTGCCATTTGTTCGACTTGTGAATTATCAGCGCTGGCAAATATAGCACTGAATAACACGATATTTTAAGCTATTACCCATAGAATATAAATGTCTTCGTAATACAAAATTGAAAATACGACGCGCAACACGTGCAGGATAAAACTGTAGGCTGCGATTCGCCGAATCGACGAGTCGTCATTTTCTCCCGCAATTACAAGCGTTCCTTCCGTTCACAGGAGGTGTCCGTTTTTCTTTTCGAGAAGAGGATTGCCGAGAAGCTCCACAAGCCAAAGCGGAAAGAGACGGTGGCTGAAGTCCTGCGCGCCAGCGTACGACAATTGGAGCGTTTCCGCCATCCTAAGGTGTTGCAGGTGCTGCACCCCGTCGAGGAATGCAGCGAGACGCTGGCGTTCGCGGCAGAGCCCGTTATGTCCAGCCTCTCGAACATCCTTTCGTGGCCCATGCCACAGGGTTCTGGGGCGTCGTCTTCGCAGGGGAGCGGGGGGCAGGGAGCCAAGTCGGCGACGGGAGAAGAGAAAACGCAAGCAGCATTGCCGCCTTTCGCAAGAGAATATAGATTCTTAGACATTGAATTTAAGTACGGCATTCTGCAGGTGAGTGGGCCACCGTTTTAATAAGTAACAACTTAAAATGTGGAAGCTTGATGACCGCCAGAATTCGTTAAATTCTTGCAGATTCATGTATGCGAACACATTTGTGTAATCAAAATGTTTCAGAGAAGTACAAATCATTTTAATATTGTTTTATCGCAGATGATCAATATTGTTTTCATGATAGACACTTGTCCATGAACTTCGATAGAAATCACATGAAAACTAACCTATATAGGAGAATCATTTATTTTGATGATGGCGAAATCAACATGTTTTAAAATCAAGGATTGATAAATCAATATATCCTATTGAATTAAACAGATATGAAAATATTTTAATACTGGCAAACTTTCCCGTTAATGCTTTGATAACGAGTTAAAGTACATAAGAATGATCGCTTTATCTTTAAATATTATTGCACAAATTAAAAACCTTTGTCTGGATGGTCACTAAGTTAGACCATTCTTCAAAAGGTACCAAAATTATGCAAAATATCACTGTCGGTAAAACCTTTAGTTCATTTTTTATTCAAGTACTATATACAAAATCAACCTTTATTATTTCCTTTAAACAATATTCTACGGCATATGAAAAGAAATGAGATAATAACTAATTAAGAGATTCTTTAGTGCTTACGCATCACTTCAAGGAATTATCAAATTAAGAAGGAAAAGGTAAAGGAAAAGAAAAAGAATGAATAATTTAATGTGACAGCGCTAAATTATAGTACATAAATTAAATATATAATAAAGTTGAGCACATAGGATAATTGCTTAACGAACCAATTAATTATCGCACAATAATGGAGTTTTAAGTAAGATTTCATTAGCCTTGTAATCGTATATTTTATGTGAAATGAATATCAGAAAAATACATAAAAAGTTCAGATATGATGTTTAAAAACTTTTTAAACTACAACATATTTTTAGGATGACTATGAAAATGAATTCCAAAGATGAAGGTAGGATGTGCTGCCTTGAGAAACTTTTTCTTCATTTAGCAATTATCCTTTTATGAAAAGGTAATTCTTAAAAAGGGTTTCCATTATGCATAAGACCTCTTGAATTCGTTAAGTCTTTGAGTCATTTTTTCCCCAACTATTCGTCTTTATTCCAGCATCCTTCATTGAATTAGGCCAAAGAATGAACGGTCTTTTTAGAGTGCGGCCCATGGTTATAAAGCCGTTAATGTTTTTTGATAAGATCCCATATTTTAAGTCGAACAATACAACATACAATCTCCGCTACAGGATAAAAACCAATTTCCCAAAGCGGACATTTGGGTTTTTTTATATGTTTAAGAATAGAATAGAATTAGAATCGATCATCGTTAACTTTCCACCGGACACGGCTATTTTTCTGTTTTTATGATGCTCAACGGTTTTCCGGCCACGCGAATTACTGAAATTACGTGATTTATCAAATCAAAACCGTTAAAGTAGTACCGCAATATTTTACTCATAACTGCAGCGTCGCTTAGCTCACGGTAGCGACGACTTCGTTCGCGGGTCGTCTCTGTCAAAGGTGAAACCAGTCGAAGAACTAAAACGGTACCGGATGCGAAGACGCCGGCCAGACGAACGCGGAAGGGACCGGCAGGCGAAGAGCACCTGACTGCGTGCGGCGTCGTCCCTAAGGGTCGATTGCGAGTCTACGGTTACGATGGAGGAGCTGAAACGCCGTCAGAGACTGCGGCTTTTCTGCAGGGGCCAACGGGATCGACTTTATTGATCTGAATTCTACTCTCGATTCATGTCCGGTACACATGAACGGATAAGGCTTTCGGTACGCCACCGACGGAGTAGAAAGAAGCGAGTTCGGCACGATAAAAAAAAACACACGAACTCAATTTTTACTTCTTGGTTTCTTTTTATTACTTATTTTTCTTTTTCGAAAAAAAAATTCCAGGCCTCGGGACGTGCGGCGGAAAGGGAGAACGAGCGATTAAACATAAGGAGACCCGGTAGCTGCTGAGTAAATAAAAAAGAAAAACAGCGGAGGGAAAACCGATCGAAGTTAGTTGTATATATAAAAAAAATGGATTCGTTCGGAGTTGCCTCGCAGCGATGAAAATAAAAAAGAAATTCAGAAGGAGGAGGATTGAAAAGTCGCTCGGCTTAGGATACTTTGCTTCGTGCTCTACGGAATCTCGAAAATCGTTCGACGGTTTTTTTTTCAGCGCCTCCGGCAACATGCACGCAAAGAAGCGAGACAGCGCGCTTGAGTACGCATTCTAGGATACGATTTTTCGCTAGACTTAAAAATCGTCTAATACAGTGTTTCCAAACTTCAGTCATTCGCGTACCACCTTCACGATTTTTGCCATATCCGCGTACCACTTGTACTATTATTTACTTGATATTTTTCTTTTAATCGCCTAACATTAATACATGAAAATAAAACAATGAAACATGAATAAATACAATGAAAACAAAAAAATGTTATTAAATAAAAAATAAAAATAAAAAAATAAACAATGAAATACAAGTAACAATAAATCTAATCGATTTGCAAAAATGCATACATGAAAATAAGTTCCTCAATGAGAAGAATGGAACTGTTTATGATCAGTCAGTAATAAAGGGATATTCTACGTCAATAAGACGATTCCGTTTTTCAGTTTTGATGTTAACCAGCACCGAGAATCCCAACTAACATATGTACGTAGTCTGAAAGGGCAAAAGATATTTAACCGCCTTCTCTGATAGGGTTGGATAGTGAGAATTAATTCCTAACCAAAATGATGTGATTTTTGTTCAACAAACTTTTGTTTCAAGAAGCCATCTGAAGCGATCTCCAGAATTTGTTCTTCCTCTGAATGTGTCAAGTTATTTGGTAATGACCGAAAAGTGATGGAAAAAGGGTTCCTTATCCAATCACCGCTGCCATCCGGTTTGGGAAAATACTTATGAAGACCTTTTATCAAGTCTTTCAAGTGTCTCTTCAAATTGTTCAAAATATTTTCAGCGAATTCTTCAGATGAGTTCATAACTAGGTCGTTCAGACAACGAAAAGAATCCAACTCACCACGATCAAGGCGTGTACCCCATAGCTGAAGTTTTGCGATCATCGCGTTCACTTTGTCTTGCACGTAGAATACTGACCTAAGCTTGCCTTGTAAGGGTAAATTTAGGTTGTTTAAACGAGCAAATATATCTGCAAGAAATGCTAATTTGCAAAGCCAGTCCCAATCATGCATACGATCTCGCAGATTGAAGGTTTCATCCAAAAAGACTTGAAGTTCTTCTCGCAACTCGAATAGACGAGTGAGCACTTTTCCACGCAAAAGCCAACGAGCTTCGGTATGAAACAATAGTTGTTTGTAGTAACTGCCCATCTCTTCATATAGCTGAGAAAAAATTCGAGAATTCAGTGGCCTGCCCTTAACACGATTGACAATTTTAACAGCTTCATTAGGTACTTCTCTTAAATCTTCATGCATATCTCGGATGGCGAGGGCTTCCCTATGTATACAACAGTGAATAGATTTTGCTTCCGGGGCAACAGCTTGAATAAGTGGAACAAGTCCTCTTATTGGACAAATCATGGCTTTAGCACCATCCGTGCTTATCCCAATACATCGCTTCCAGTCTATGTTGTTTGTCATGAAGTCGTCAATAAGTTTAAAAATCTCTTCTCCAGTTGTACGAGTTGGCAAAGGTTGGCAGAATAAAATGTCTTCATGGACTTCTTTATTCAGCTCATATCTGACAAACACCAAAAGATTAGCTGAGTTCATGGGCGCCCGCAGTAAGGGGCAAGAGGGGACACTTGCCCCCCCTTACGTTTCCCAAAAATTTTACACATGGCATTTTAAAGTTTACGCTGGCACAAGCAGAGCTGGTATATCGCGGTGCAAACGGTGTGACTGCACCGGGCCCTGCGCTATCTTAAAATATTTGTTTTATTTGTGGGCGAAAATCTGCTGAAGTGTGGCTGCAAGTAAATGTTTTGAGTGCAATAACACTCCCAAACTCCTTCTGCTTAAACTGTATTTCCGAATGTTGACTGTAAGAAATATAAGGAATGCAAATAACTGGATGTAATTTTCCCGACATTTTTGTTGCCATTTGGATTCTGTATAATCAATAGTAAAGGAACAAGTAATCCGAGCACTCGCTGAGACGTTTCCCGGAAACCCATTCGCATAACGGAAGAAGAAAAGGCGAAACACGTTAAAGTAATTATTTGCTCTCCGGCATTATTCCAAGTGCCCTAAAGTAGCAGAGATATCAATCTTTGAAACTTTAGCAGGGAAGTACTGTAAGCAGAAGCACGGCCGGGGGGGGGGGGGGGGGGGGGGGGGGTATTTCTACTGTGCGACTGCGAATAAGAAATAAACGAATATTACGAACAGGGCCGGCGCCAGGAGTGAGGCGAACGCCACAGGCGGCACATAGCTAGGGGCGGCATTTTCAGGCGCATATCGAGACAAAAATCAACCGTCATTGCCCATTGACAAAGGAAACCGCGGACAGATTAAGGTTATTCCTGTGTAGCTATTCTTTTCTTTTCCCACAGACTAGCGTGTGCGGCGGCTTTCCTTAGCAATATTTTCTTATCGGCGCGCATACGAAGATTCGGCTACGTTTGTAATATGCCGCTAAGCGAGTCCTTTATTCCACTACAGTACTAGCACTAGCAATACCTGTATTCAGCCGATCTCAGCTCCGATGACAGCGGTTGGGCTTAACCTGGCTGAACGTCACTGATTGCGATAAGCTCACCATGCGCAGGCATTGATGCCGACTGGATAATTTAGGTTAATATTTCGTGGAATTTTAAAAGCATTAGCTTATTTTTGGAAGAATACCGTACTAATGGTTTTTAACAAATGTTCTACTCTGTCAAAGAAATTGTTCTGACAATGGAAATAGCAGCAGAATTTGAACTTGCACCTCCGATTAGAATTCGACGTAAAAACAGACAATTTGAGCACGAGGGAAGAGATACACCAATCGTAGATCCTTTTAACAAAATTGAAGTCGAGTTTTTCAATTATATAGTAGATGTTTGCATCAGTTATATCAAGGAAAGATTTTCCCAACTAGAAACAATTATTTGAATTTTTGTACGACATTACATTGTTTATCCATAGAGATTCAGATGTTATTTTTTTTAATGTCAAGATTTGCATATAGCATTGACAGATGATACAGAACCTTTAAATTTGTACAATGAACTTTTAATTACTAGAAGTGTTTTAAATAGTGGGATGACACCATTAAATGTTTTAAATTAGATAAAAATAATTTAGTTGAAAAATTTCCAAATATTTTTATAACACTCAGAATTCTGGTAACTCTTCCTGTGATCGTTGCCAGCGGAGAACGATCTTCTTCGAAATTGAAATTAATTAAAAACTATTTACGTTCTACAATGGCACAGGAAAGGTTGACAGAAATAGCAATATTGTCCATGGAACATGACATTTCAACCAATTTAAATTTCGAAGATGTTATAGATGATTTTGCTAAAGAAAAAGCGCGCAAAGTACAGTTCAGTTAATTTTTATTGTTTTTAATTATATTGTAATTTAAAGTTTAATTTAATTTTGTTTGTATAATAAAACTTAAATCTAACATTTTAATTTATGTCATTTCATTGCTGTATATCCACAATGTTTCCTTGCTCCACCCGTACTCCCTGTTACTGTACAAAAGGACGGCATAAAATGCGCTCGCCTCAGGCGGCAATTTCTTACGCGCCGGCCCTGATTACGAATATAAACGAACACGAATAGTTCTGATCCACTGTACGCAATCTACTTTTATTTATAATGAAAAAACCTACATCGCGGAGTACTTTGGAATCTTTCGATGTCTATCGCGGCAACTGACTCGCGTTGCTAATAACATTAGATGCAATACTTTACGGAGAATTTTAGAAACGAACATTTTATCTGCGGTGTGAAATACTACTCCCCTAAAACGAAAAGCAGGTTCTGCTTAAAAAAATCAATTTAAAAATGTTTTTTTCTATATTTGTGTAAGTAGTCCCTGCGAGGTAAGCAACCAATGCATTTTGCCCCTCCCTGAAAAAATTTCTGCGGGCGCCTCTGGCTGAGTTCACAATATCGGTGGATTCATCAGTTTGCAGTGAATAGTATCGACTTTGTCGTACTCGGGATAATAATTTCTGCTTTATATTTTCGGCCATATCTGTAATTCTACGATGAACTGTGTTATTTGACAGAGGCACCTTATCAATCGTTTTGCTTGCATTGTCCCCGATCATCATTTTCACCATTTCTTTGGCAGCAGGTTTGATAAGTGTCTCG
The DNA here is from genome assembly GCA_036926305.1 of Uropetala carovei. Classification (NCBI taxonomy): domain Eukaryota; kingdom Metazoa; phylum Arthropoda; class Insecta; order Odonata; family Petaluridae; genus Uropetala; species Uropetala carovei. The sequence goes on along the minus strand of JAXCHB010000105.1, from coordinate 1,538,913 downwards.
CCAATTACTACGGCAGCTCCGACCTTTGCAATTAAATACAACACTATTAACGACGCTTCCGCGGCTTTTGCATTTTCATCTGCGTCTTAGTTTCCGGGACGCTTGAATGTCGTTCCACTTTGCTTCGAAAAATTCGATAGGTTTCGCATGGGATTCTTTGTGTTTTTCAAAACGACGCTTGAGGTTGGCTGGTTTCATACCAGAATTTGTGAGCGTCTCCAAACATATGACACATAATGGAATAGGTTCCCTCTCATCGCCAGTCCATGAAAATCCAAATTTCAAATAATTTTCATCGTATTTGCGCAATATTTTTGTTTTCTTTGCAGCTGGTACTTTTACAACGCTAACAGACGGTTCAAGCGATTAATTAATTTGGTCCTCATACCTATCTGAAGATATATGACTGATTTCATCACAATCACCACCAGTACTCACATTTCCATCGCAATCTTCACCTTTACGCTTTAAAAATCCCGTTTTTAACCACTGATCCATGATGAGTTCAACAGAAAAAACAAAACAAAGCACAGGTCCGATTCCAATTCACAATTACGAATACTTATACATACTTCGCATAGTAAACGATTGTCAACATCCGGAAATGACGTTTTGATGTATCGCTGAAAAGAACGCAGCAATGCGCATGGAAATTCAGAATACGAGAATCCGTACTAGCGATACGTATCATCCGTATACGGCAACAATAATATCCGTGAAATCACGGGTTTAATGTGTTAGTTATATTTTTTTCTAATACATTTTAAAATGAATACATAACTATTAAAATAAAAAATGTTCGTCCGTGTACCACCTAAAATCATGTCGCGTACCACCAGTGGTACTCGTACCACACTTTGGGAAACACTGGTCTAATACTTATTTCAGTCTTCTGTAAGAGACAGTCGGCTGATATTAGTGCTTCACAAATGTTATAACCGAATGAAATAAAAAGGTGAAAAAACAAATGTGCCAATAAACGTAATAGAAAGATGATAATAGCATAAGTATGACGGTCCTGGTATTTAGTTTGCGGTATTTCCTATCTGTATAAATAATGAACTATGTTTGTAATTCCGTCACGTTTTCGTCGTTAAGGGCAACCGTATCCTTGATTAGTGTATAAGAAAATTAAGTATGGGAAGGAATTACATCTTTACCTAAATAATAAAATGTGTCGTAGAATAGAGTTTTCTTTAGTAAGGCAAATTAAATTTAAGTCATAATGAATGTACAGGGTGATTTTTTTATTCGAGAACCCTGAAATATCGCTATATCTTAGAATATAAAAAGGAGAGAATTTTAAAAACTTCTAAGAACATAGTTTGGTATTATTTAAAAATACTTATTTAAAAAAATCTCACATGATATGTTGAAATTGAGCACCACTTTGCTGAATACATATACGTGCTCTCTGCAGCATATTGTCTGACACAGAGTGCTGCATTCCTTCGAAGATGCTCTCAATGACCCCTCTGATTTTTTCCGTTAGTTGGTCAAGAGTATGGGGATTTGTAATGTACACTTTTTCTTTAATGTATCCCCAAAGGAAAAAATCATGGGAGGTCAGATCAGGGGATCGTGGAGGACATAATGACTTGGAAACAATACGATCTCCTAAGAGTAGTCTTAGATCCGTCATGCTGTACCGTAAAGCGTGACTCGTTGGAACATCCTGTTGAAACCATCTTCGTTGAATTTCATCCTCAGTTAGATGCCCTAAAAATTCGTGAAAAATATTTACATATATACCGCTCCGATGTCACAATTTCCATGAAAAATAAATGCCCTATGACTAGGGTTGCCATAATTTTCATGAGCTAATCCCGGACGCTCTGTCGAGCAGGGGCGGCGGGGAGGGGGGGGGGAGGGTGCCAAGATTTTCTGAATGCCAAATAATGTGAACAGCAAAATGTTATGCACATAAAGGTATAAATAAATCTCATAGACCGAGAGCAAACTAAGCTATATTTGCGCATGCGCATGACTTGCGCAGGAACTGATTTCACAACTGGCTGCGCATGGCCGTACTAAACAAATAAAATGTAGGTACTTTAGTGAATAAAATTTGGAACAAATTTAGCATTTTGTTTATTTATTTTGCAATTTGGAAAGAACTCTTGGTTGCGATATATGTATTCCGTTTTGGTTCCATTGGAACGACAGAAAATAAGCTTATTTTATTTCCGCCCGTATTGCGTTAAGTATTGCAAATGGTTTGGCAATTTATGTGACTTTAACCTCCAGTTAAAATCGTCAAACCATAATAATTACGATATAATTGTCATTTATTTTGTAAGACTGATTATAATGAGTAATCTAGTTGTCTATTTACGTTCCTATATTTAACCATGGCCTAACTATAACTTAAACTCTTTTAATTCATTCATGCTCACCTGTCATACTTGACGGTAAATTACAGCAGTAATAAAATAAAAAGGAAGATATTATTTTTTACGTGCCACAATTTATTAACGCATTCGCGACTCAGGTTTCAACGCTTGACGTCATCATCAACAGAAAACCTAATTCGTGCATTTCTTAAGAAATTTCGGTACGTTACTGATATTCTCTTCCTATTTATTTCACTATTTTTAGGACAATATCTTTAGCACCACGAGATGCGCTATTCGAACCGCATGCTCGCTGATGGGGCGGTGGACGTCGTTTGTCGAGAATCTTACCAAAAGCAGAAATATTTTAGAGGAACGAACATGAATGATTTCAACAGTGTATACGGTTTTAACGAATGTGGCTTCATTTTATGACCCAAAATTTACACTGTTGTGAGTGTCGCAGTGGCAATTTTATGCTAGGGAAGAAGAATCAATAAGGAAAAAGCGCTTTGTATAGTTTTGTAAACTAGCGTAATTACTGTTTGAAACATCGCTGGAAAGTTTTGATTTAATTAAGCTCAGTTGCTTTGTTCTTATTTGGATAGATCGAATTGCCAACGACGTTTCAACTAGTTATATCTACTTATAAAATTCATTCAGTGAGAGAATCAATACTAAACTAATTTCTTTATTTCTTATAATTGATACATTTTTATACATTAAAATTCCTGACTGTTATGTAAATAGCGGTAATATTGTATACGGTTTAAATTTAAAAAACATATGAAAAGTCTTGATAAATACATTTTATATGTAGTAGGTAGAACATTATGCGGTTCTTTGTAGTAATCTGATATCATAATTTCTGTACACATGTCAAGAATTCGTCGACTAAGAATAGATAAATTCAATAAAATGTATAAGAAAATGGAAAAGGGTTTCCAGATGATTTATTCATTGGTTGGAAATACGGGAAAAGGATGCATGGCTCGGGTATTGTATACAAGGATACCCGAATCTGATCTTCGATCTTTTGTCTTAGGTTGAATTGAAACAAATTGAAAAAGTTGAGAAAACTTTCAGAATTATTTTGCAGAAAATACTTGGAACAGACATAAAACTATCTAGGGGGAAACAAATCCCTTATCGAAGAACCTTTTGGATTGTATTTTACGAAATTTCAACGAGCAGACATAAAACTATCTAGGGGGAAACAAATCCCTTATCGAAGAACCTTTTGGATTGTATTTTACGAAATTTCAACGAGCAGACATAAGGTTGTCAACTCTGAGATGAATTTGAAAAGCAGAGGCGTATCATAAAAACCAATACTTTTCCGCCCACTCTTTCGGCATGGCAGAGCTCGAAGTCTTTCCGGATGATCTGTCAGACACGAAAGAACCAATAATGTTGCAAGCAACGAATGTTTCCGGAACGATCTCTTGACAGTTACTCGGGAAAGGCGTAAGTGAATCAAGATAATTACTTGCGAAGTTTTGATGAGAAACCGCAACGCCCTAAAATAGCTCCAACGTTGCAGAACACACGCCGCTATTTATAAAACTCCTTGTGATCGTATAAAAATATCGCTAAAAATATATAAGCGGTGCATTACCGAAAACCGTGATCGAAGGCTATTTTAGGGTACCCATGAATCGATGAGCGTGTTTTTCGGGATACCGTCATACGACGAAACCACATGTGATGATCCCAAATTGATCCGGTCTCTTAAGACTAAACTTTATCCGCAAGTAATCTTTCTTTTGGACGACAGAGTCGATTAAGAATACACACCAGCGTAATAATATTTTGCGTTCGCGTAGTTACGCACGCGACATCATTAAATGAAGTATGAGTATCTACGGAAGTACTAGAATACATTCATACATGCAGACGTGTATACATATTGATACACTGATGCGTACTTGATGCTCATCTTTTCTTTTACGCCAAGCTTCGCTATAGCTTGCCTGTAAGCCATGTGTCGATCCCTCTCCTTGCCCCATGTTACCTGGCGGTCAAGCGGCTCACGCCGCCCCGGCCGCCTCGAAACCTTCCAAACCGATGAGTCTAGTCCGCCGCCGCCTTATATCCCCTTTCCCTCCCCTTTTTTTCTCTCTTCGGCCTTCCTCGCTCACGGATGGAGAACGATATACAGCGTACCCGCCGGAGAAATCCCATCGGGAAATCATCTTTGCCAGGGCGGAATGAAAGGGAGGGGCGGGGAGGAGAGGTGCCCTCCGACCCAGCTGTTTTGAACGAGCGAGCATGGCAAACTAGAAAGAATACAAATCCGTTTTATTGAGCAAGATACGGCTCATATCACAGACGCGAGAGCGGAAGTCTTCCACGAAACTGCTTGTATATATTAACGCTGAATCAGAGTGGTGGGAATATACGCAAATTGATGTTCATAACGTTTGAAGACTCGTGGCACTGCGAACTATTTTTTATTGTGTATTACAAACTTGAACTCGCCCGAGATCGATGAAAATATCTCTGATAAATATTGGTAAAGGTAGTTCATAAAGTTTATTTTAATATACAATGTTATTGAAAGTCTTAAATAAAGTTTAAAGAATATAATTTGTTCCCAGCCATTTTCTCTGTCATATATTTTGCGTAGTCTCTTTCAATAATACTAGAAAATTTTTCATGGTGTTATGTGTACCGTATTTTGTGAGATATTTTCAGGAACGAATGAGTAAAGTACGTAACACTTTAGCCAATCACTTTTGAACTAACTATACCCCCGCGTAACATTCGCGGCCTAGTGTTTTTGAACATTTATTCGTATATTTCACTGTAAACACATTTAACAATCTCGTTCTTCTCAGATACAACACTTAATGAGTCCAATGATCGAACTCTTGAGAGAGCTACAGACAATTGGCAGTAACTGAACGCAGATTTCGGAAGATATTAGCAAATTCTGTGAGAAGTCTGTTTCTGTGACTTGATGATGGTCGTGAAAAAGGTCAAACGTATAGGAAACTGTCTTCTTTTGAATTTGAAAGGCATATTTCGGGTAGAACTTGCGGAGTGTTAGGCGCTATTCGTATTGGGAGTAGATTTAGTGCGACCGTTTTAATGGGACCGTTTTGCAAGGAGGCAGCCAATAGGGGGATGGGGGGGAGGGGGAGGGGGTCAAGCCGAGAAGGAGGGAAGGATCACAACCGCGGAAAGAAGGATTGGAAAGAAGGGGCAGAGAAGGAAGGGGGAGGGCATTTGATCACGGGGAGGACGAATTGAATGTTAGTCCCATTGGAAGAAGTTTTCAAGTGTTGGAAGCATACCTAAGGCTTTTATATACAGGAAAACCTCGTTAATACATACTTCATGGGACTTTGGTTCTCTCACTTTGAAATATCGAGGTTTGTGAAATGAACATGCCAAAATCAGCTTTATAATTTGGTTTCATAGTTTACTCTAATTAAACTTTAATTTGCAATTTTACACACGTTTTTACATAAAATTAATATATTCAAGAATATAAAAATAAAAGAAAAACTTAATTCTGAAAGAATAAAAATCATCTTCTTGTACAACCTCTTCATTATTATAATCTTCATTATTGTCAAGATGCTAAGTGTTTAATTGATCTTCTTCTGATGGTGTAGCTGTGGTGGCAACAGAGTCATCTAGGTGATCATAATCTTCAAATTCTTCCTCGAGGTTCACGTGTCCCCTAAATTCCTCCCATTCATTCACTTGATGGTCAGATTCATCTTCTGGAAGAGGGTCTACATCCTTCTTGCCAAAGCCACTTTTGGCAAAGCAGTTTATTATGACATTAGGAGAAATGCCATCCCAAGCAATCACGTTTCTAAGGGCATCTAACACATTCCATTTTTGGGGCAACGCTGTTTTACCTCCAAGGTGGCGGATCAAATAAAGCACGAGGCTGGATCTGTAGGCTTTCTTCGAGTTATGAATGATACCCTGGTATAGTGGCTGCATGAAATTTGTGGTGTTTGGAGATAGAAAGAGCAATCTAATATTTGACAACTTCAGTGCCCAATAGAATGTGCAGCACAGCGATCCAGGATCATCAGAATTTTCCTTTTCTGCAAGAGCATTCTTCTATCCAATTTAGAATCCATTATCGAAAAATTTTAGCGGTAAGCCAAGCTGTTTTGTTTGATTGGTACACACAAGGGAGAGTGGTTACTCCTTTAAAACATGTTGGCCGATAAGACTTGCTGATGACTAGGGGGTGAAGCTTTGTACTGCCATCTGTATTGGTACACAACAGCACAGTCACCATCTGTTTGCTCAATTTTCCCATGGCAGGTTTCACCACGAACGGCTAGTGTTTTATTGGAAAGGAAATTGTAAAACACTCCTGTCTCATCCATCCATTCGCTAAGAATTGGTTACACAAACTCAAACCTTGTCAACTCCTCCAGATTCACCCCAGATATCAAGCGATACAAAGTTGTTTCGCTCTTTAAAGCGCTGCAGTCAACCATTGCTACACTTAAAATCACTGATACCAAGGTGCAGTGCGAAACAATCAGCCTTTTCTTACAGCAGCGGACCCGATATTGGTAAATTCGATGTCCACATCTGGTGGAACCATTCCAATAGCCTTTCTTCAGGATCTACATATATGTTTTGCACCACGTACACGTTTTCTTCTTTTTAGAGCCATTCCAGCTTCAGAAGCGTCTTCTATTTCCGTCCGGTTTTTTAACACCGTTGATAACGTTGGTAGATGAATGTTAAATTGCTTTGCAATTTCTGTTTTGGTGCGCTCCATCTTATCAACTTCTTAAATGATTTTGAGTTTAGTATCCAAGCTTAACTCGTTTCGTTTTTGCTTCGTACCCATGTTGAACAGCGGTAATTTTCACTTTTGACACAAACCGAATGTTTACTTCACCAAAAAATAAAAGTGGTTCAAAACGTGAAAAATCTCACTTGCACAGAAGAACTCGATGTTTGAAAACATTTACACTGGACTACATATTACGCCGATGCTCACAGCTGCAGCGCGAATTATGCGACTTGTGTTTCAGCTCGCCTCATATTTCACACTGAAACTGACAGCTCTGACTGCCCTCTTCGCAAATGACAAGTGACCTTGACAGGTAGGTATCGCGGTGTGATCGGCATACATTGTACTATAGTCGGTTCACTAGCTAAAGTCTCTTGGCCAGTTAGCAGCAGCCAATAGGAGACGGTTTGTTTGGGAAGATAGTGGGGAGGAACCCAGTCTCACTCCTGCTCTCGAAGAGATCACATCGGCCTGCGTTGCCATTAGAAATTGCGTAGTATATCAGCTGAAGGCGAAAATCCGCAAGAGCTGGCAACGCGCACCGTTATCTGCTCTCCCGCACGAAAGTTGAGAGGGGCGATGGAAGGGGAAACGTTCGTGATTGGGTATTTGCTCTAAGTAGGCCAAGAGACTTCAGCTAGTGAACAGACTATAACCGTACTGAAAAGTATGATTATACTATCCATGGCGCAAACATTCACTTTGTGACATATTAACCGTATTTTGTATTAAACGAATTTTTACATGAGAATGTATATCCCTTTTGAAGGGGAATGAGATCTACTTTGTATAAATGAGAACTTTGTAGAAACCGATATGGTATTAACGAGACTTTTCTGTATATACTAGGGGGCAAGCCCCCTGCTCGCTGACGCTCGCCAACCTCCCTCCCCCCCCCCATTTTCTCGCTGTTTCTTCGTTCCTCCCATGTACCTATTGGATTTAGATTAGTTTAACGGGAATATGTTTTGAATATGAGTTTAATGAATATATTTTATAAGGGATGTATGTTTGGTTTTTAATAACAAATTAACAAAATTATTTGAATAACTTTTTAAAAAATAAACTCAAGAGGGCTGAAATTTCCGGAGATTAAAAATGGCTGAGGTATAGAGCGCTAAAGAGAGAGGGAGAGAAAACCAGAAATAGGATTTTAGTAATATATGTAGATAAAAAATATAAATAACATGAATACCGGGTTCGATTTATTTGGTATTAAATTAATATCTTCGGTCATTTCGAGCAAATTTTAATCTTATTTTCGATCTTTAAGCATTTATGTAAGTGCATATGTACGGAAATTACCGAGGACAACAATACTGGTAACCATGGAATCTTATTATTGAAATTTACCAAAACTCGAGTATAAATTCAAAATATGAGCGAATTCGAAAGAGATTGAGTATTCGACGGTAAGAATAAGAATCCTCATTCATTTTGGTGTGTTTTAGCGCAAATTTCGCGTCGATAATTTAATTTTAAGAGTAAAAGAATGAAAGCCTTCAAACCAGGAAGGTGATTTTTACATGTTATCTTATGGGAAATGACATTAATCCTCTTGGAGTCGAACCCGTGACCTTTTTCGAAATTTTTAGTCATAACGTAAAGATTCATTAACACTGAAATCCTGAGAAATTTCAGGCTTCTAAGTTTATTTCTAATAGAGTTATTCACAAAATTGGAGCGCTACGCATCATGACCATTACGATTTTATAATATAGAGAGATATAGGTAGATCATATTACTTATGCATTCATAATATTCACCCAGACAAAAAATTACATATCCGGTCAAGGATTTTAATATATGCAGAAGGGTGATAGTTGGTTAAAGGGTCAAACTTCCGATTATTTGCATGTGCCCCATAGACCACAGTATCTGTTATTTCTTCTCGTTGTGAAAAATGTAGACACCCGAAATACGTAGCTTTTGTTATTTGTGCATATTCATTAAAAATATTTATTTTTAGAAAACGAAAATTTTTTATGCTGGAAAAACTTCGGAAAAGTTTTGCTTCTTTGAAAAAGAATGTTTGGATAGTTCATATTTTTTCATTAGATGAACTAATTTTTTCAAAATTGATCCATTTGAAATGATATTTTTACGGGAGTTTTATTTTAAGTTTTCAGGGGTTATTATGGTAGACGTGGTTCTGCGTTGCTGATAATTAAATCATAATTTATTTCTATAAATCACTTGAAAATTCTTTGAGATTCTCAAGTACTAAGAATCTTTATAATCATATTAATAAAAGCCTTAGCAAACGTTGTGTGTAACGCTTTTTGATGAAATTTTCAGGATAGCATTATGATATAATAACAAAACGTTTTAATGTATCGGTAATATATAAAAGCCTTATTCTGTCCCTTTGTCATTTTGTCACTCCCTCTGTCACGCTCTAGAAAACAGAAATAGTATACCTGGCAAGAAGGGCCTAAGGTTAGCTTTTGAAGCACAATAGATACTTGCGGCGAGGGTTTCGAACCTTCGCTCGGATCGAAGGCAATCCTCTCAGCAGGAGGTATTTCAGGTCAAAGAAGACTGCCTCAATTTTATTTCAGAACTAGTGTAATGCCCGTTGAAATATCAACGAATGAATTATAGATAGATAGATAGATTATTATTATTTTCGTTTAAAATAATTAATATCACACTTTTACATACGTAATATTTTGTCATATACAATATTTCTAGTGAATATTCTGTTGTTGACGGGCTATCTTTAGTTAAACTTAAAATAGTTGTCTCTCTTTCCCTCCCTCTCCCCCTCTCATACCCTCTCTCTCCCTCCTCCCTCTCCCCCTCCCACCTCCCCCTCTTTCCCCCTTCCCCCTCTACTTCCCTCTCTCCCCCTCCCTCTCGCTCCCCCCTCTACCTCTCTCTCTCTTATTAAAAGCATTCAAAGCACGTTTATACCCATAAGGATTGAATTAACAATATGATATAGAGGTCTAACAACGGAATTGGTAGGCAAGGCAACATCTCGTTAAAATGGCAACATTTCCTCAAACTATGTGAATTAAACGTTTACATTGAGAAATTTCGAACTGTAGACGGAAAAAGATTAACAGAATAAGAAACTTCATAAAGTTTTCTTCAAAATGGTTTATATCCGAAGATTGTAGGTCAATTATTTCTAATTTTAATCTAAAAAAGAATGAAAGCCGGCACGTCGAAATGTCCATTTTTACGTGTTACCTAATGGGAAATGGAAATTATCTCCTGGAATCGAATCCGGGTCTATGATCTCGAGTTAGATACATTAAAACCTTTTGTTGTTATATCATAATGCTATCCTGAAAATTTCATCAAATTTGGTTCAGTCGTTTGTGAGATATTAAGCTTCAAAAACATTACATGACAAAGTGACATTGTGACACTGTCTTTTATTATATTAGATTATAATCGACCATCCCCGTCATTTTTGACGGGCACCTACACTAGTTATTATTGAAGACGTTACAAAACTATATATATGTTTAACTCCTTAACCGTACAAGTACCTTGCACGGTTAACGAGTTATATATATACTTTTGTAACATCTATCTCACCGTAGTCTCCAACCCCTTTTTTAGGCGCGTTTCGCTTACAGCGTGAGCGTCTATTATAATAATTAAAGATAATCCTTTGAAAACGAGAAGGTATTGTATTTTCTTCTGATTACAGATCACCGAGGCCTTATCATTCCTACACTACTCTGGGCACGTCATCCACCGTAACGTATGTCCGAGCAGTATTCTAGTTACGAAGAAAGGAACATGGAAGCTTGGAGGTTTGGAGTTCACGGGTGAGTGACTAATCGGAAAAAAACAGTAATTTTCAGGAAATAGCACAGAAAATCTTTAGGCTGCATTAAATACAATGGGAACCATTTATGTTATATCGTTCTCTTAACTTTTGTAACAATCCCTCTGTAATAAAGTGAATAATAGGCAGTATCACCTCTGGCCGAATGTCGATTTTTTTCGCGTCTTTTCTAGGAAAAAAATTGATTCTGATATCATAAAGGATTCGAAAATTGAAATGGTTAATAAATTTGATATCATAGCAAAATATTTTGATCATTTTATTTTAAAGAAATGGATTAATCTAACTTATACAAACTTTGAAATTACTCTATGCCGTATAAATATTGATACTAATTTACTTCTGTCCAATAGAAAGGGTAAATGACGTCGATGGACTTGAGCCTGTGCCTTGCCAGCCATGGACTTCTCGGTTGCCAAAAATGGCACAGCCAGATCTGGATTACCTCGGTTAGTTCTCAACTTAGTTTTTTTTACGCGGTAATATAAATTCACACTGGTGAATAAGAAGGAACAGATTAAGTTTAGTAAGATATGTTAGCATTAGAAAAAGAGGAAAGTTTGATAATCGTATGGCGAAGTAGATTATTTTTTAAAAACAGTTTAGATTATTAAGGTGACTTCGTAATTTCCTTAAATTCCATTATTTAACAAATGAATTTTTAATATTCCGTGAGATCATTTTCTTCATTTCATTATGAAATACGATATCTTAATAAAGTAATTTAGAGTAAATTTATAAATATAAAAGATCCGAGTCAATGAACTATATATACCGTAGAATAACATCGCACACATAAAGACAAACATTTGAATCGTTGCTAAATTTAAAAAAAATGGATGTAAGAAAACATTGTTATAGGCAATAACATAATTGTTTTGAAAATAGCAACATTATTTCGCGAGATATTTATTAAAAAACGTATTAATGAGCTTTATTTTAGATGGCACAGCATTTCGCTCATACAAGTGTCCGAGAAGGAATGCTGATCGTTAAAAACCATTAATTTAATTAAGTTGCTTCACAATCCCCAAAATTCTTTCTTTTCTGATGTCGGATAAAGCTTTAATATATGCAAAAGGCTAGACGTGTTCGCGACAGTCACCTCCTCCTAATCGAATTTTTATGAACCTTTATACTCGGCGTGGTTAGAGCGTAGAATTTTCAAGATAACACCCTCCTTTAGTAAAGAAAGGGAATAGGCACTTTCTCTCTGACCCACCGCATCTCCAGGGATCAATAAAGAACGAGAAAAGGAGCGGAAAGAGATGGAGAAGTTATATAAATAATGAGGGAACAAGGTGTTGAAAGGGATTGGAAGGATCCACTGCACACTTATCTAGCAGGAGCTGATGTGTCCAGGGAGAAAGGATATAAAGACGATTTTTAACCTTTCAGACTTAAGACCTGCTTCAATGGACGAAAAAAATTGTCTGACTATCCTCTCTATTATTTCATCCGTCTCCACGTACACATAAGAACCAGAAGGATGTTTTTACAGACGCGCTTTCATCTCTTTCAGCAACATTTTTCCAGATTATTTATAAAAATTATATGAACGGAAGTTTTCCCCAAAATTCCGTCAAATGATCCGATTGCTCGAAGAATTATGGGGTGAAATCTAAGAAAATTTAAGTGGGGTAAATGTGTTCATTACATCGTGTCCATTTGGATGAAAGTCCGTTTAAAAATTCAGTACTACAAAGATATTAAGCCCACGAAATGGGAATAGAACTCATTGGAAGCTTCTTTCTACGTCATGGCACACGTTTTTCTCTCTATATCAATTTCCAAGCTTCCCTTTTTAAGCGCTTTTCTTAAAAAGCGCATATTATATTTTGTTTGACCGTCTATTTATCTGCGGTCTTTACGAATACATCATACACCGGATATATTTAGATGAAAATTTGTATTTAAAAAACATTTATCTTATTCTGTACTGAGAAGAAAAATAAACATTTCTTGTCACATACATTTTCTGGTAGCCGTTATACGGTTTTTATATGGTAGTTTATGAGAATATGCCGATTAAGAAATTCAGTTTCGTTCCCGTATCATATGTACCCACTCTTTTAAAGATTAAAGTTTGGCGATTTAGAGAACCGTTCATGTAATCACGTTTCATGTTCATAAGTGAAATGAAAGTAATTTAAAAATTAAAATAAAAGTCTAAGTACTACATATATCTCCGTATTAACCATTCCTAATCGCACCGGTAACTTTAATGCAAAATTAAACGAATAGCCATGCGATCTGATTTATTGTAAATTTAAGATGTTTTTCCATTAAATCAGATGTTCATTTTTCTTTTGAAAATATAGCATGCCATATTTTAAGTCTAAGCTTTTTACATAAGACCTAATCATTTAAAACAAAAGTAAAAAAACCAAAATCGATCAACTGCAAAAACTACAAAAATATTGCAACGATCATTTTTATCTTCCTTTATTTAAAAGGTAAAAATATTAACAGAACTATCTGATATTATTTTCAATAGCGCCCGAAGTCCAGACAACGTCCACCTGCAGTATTCTGAGCGACATGTTCTCACTAGGGATGGTCGTGTGCGCCATCTTCAACTGTGGGAAGCCTCTAATACAAGCCAACCACAGCAGCTCCACCTATCTAAAGCAGCTGGAGGGGGTAAGAGAATATTTTGCTATCGCACAATTCGTAAAGTATTGACAAAAATACGATCACGTATAAACAACCAAGAGCGAACGGCATTCTTTCATTTCGTCAAATGGTATCTTCCGCCGAAAAGAATCAGTAAAGTTAGTTATAGATTAAAAACAAAGACAACTTCCGCATTTTCATATATGTTCTAATTAAAAATCTGATGTGGCCAACACATGACTTTCTCCATACAGAGCAATAAATATGATTGCTCTCGACATCAGCGTTTTCAGAAATATTTATCAGCAATTACACTCGAGAATAATTTTAAAACATTTTCAATAGTCTTTCTTTAATAAAAACAATAAGTAAATACAACTGTTAGCTTTTTCTATGGAAAACAAAATTTTAATGCGCAATTAAAATGACCCATGGAGTCGTACGCACCGCTATCAATAATTAGAAAGTTTTATCATAGCTGCGGAAACAACTTAGCGACGTATTTAACATAAGTTAGAAAACAATCAATATATCTCTTAAACAATTGGTTTTATGAAAATTTGTTTCAAACAAAACTTATAAAAAATTATATTATCTACAATTTTTACAAGATCAATTATTCACAAAAATGGAGTTTTAAAGGAGATATTTGAAAAAATCTGATGTGGCCAACACATGACTCCATATTTGATGTATAGATATTTAAATTATTATGAATAGCATTATAAGGCAAAAATTATTATTTCGTATTGTAAAAGAATACAGTCCTTATTGCCGTAAATTATATGTTGAATACGTTTACAGAATTCACCGCTACATGGTGGTGGCGCTGTATACAGGAAATTACGAAAAAGTTTAATATCTCCGAAATGGATGGTTCTACGAAAATTTGTTTCAAACAAAATTGGAAGAAATATTATTCCCTACAACTTTGGCCCTCACGAAGATTACCAATAACGACGTTTTTAAGGAGATATTTGACGGAACCCGAAAAAACCGATTATTTATAAATAATTCCGAAACAATAACTGCTATGGAAAATTGTTTCAAATAGAAGTTGTAGGAAATTCCATTCTCTATAACCTATGTATAGAATTGTATATACAATAATGATGTTTTAACGGAGAAATATCGCCAAAACCGAATCGGGTTTCGAATAAACCTCGACTTCCCGTAACCGTTATTGTCCAAAAACTAATCAGCTCTTTGTACTCATACCAAAATGTTATATGTGAATTTCGGTAACGATATGGCAAGTACATTTCGAGTTAGAGCCCCACAATTACATACACACACCCATACACACACAGACATCATTCCGAAAATAGTCTAAACGTGTTATAGGGACCTCAAAACATGTATTTCCGTTAAAATCTCGAAGACGATTTTTTTCGTGATCACCATACTTTCCCTATACTACGTATGGAGAAAGTAAAAACGGAAAAACGACTAGAATAAACATTCACTTTCGGTGGATCAGTTTCAGCCAAAACCTTTTCAAATCTTATTTTGCTAATAAAAATCTTAAATGTAAAGTTTTGTGCTGATCTGATCATTAATTTTTGAGTTAGGGCGCCCAAAAAATTCCTATCACATACACACAGACATAATAGATAAAATAGTCGAAACGTGTTCTAGGGACCTAAAAACGTGTATTTCCGTTGAAATCTCGAAGTCTTTTTTTTTTCACGAAAACAAAACTTGCTCTATACTACATATATGGGAAAAAAACTTTGTACGGTTAAGGAGTTATACTTATATACATAACATCATATGTTCTAGATAAATCGATAAATTTACATTCTAATTTGCAATCCTCGCCATTAATCCTGTTTCAGCTAGAGGAACAAATAACCACTGTCATGCCGCGAATACCTCAGCCTTTGCAGGAGGCCGTCCAGCGACTTCTCGACAGGGACACCAGGCTGCGGCCCACTGCCCAGCTCCTCTCGCTCATCAAATACTTCAGGTGAGGATAATTGTGAGGTCCAGAAACTTATTTAGTTCAAAAAATTATTTTAGTCAAGAGATCGAAACCTGTATCGGCTTGAAAATTTTCGGAACGTTCATTGTAGCGGTCGAAAAAAAGGCAAAAAGTTTGAAAATGTGGAAATTTCAAGGGTAAAATCTTTAAAAAGGCTGAAATGTTCGTTTATTAATAGATCATATGTTTTAAAATGCTTTCGGAAAACAGTTATGTTAATGTTTTTATGACTATTTATAATGTATAAAAAAAGAGGTAATCTTAAGTGTGCGGGAGTAAAATGGGTGAATTTTCGATCTCAAAATCACGGTTTCTGTTTCCTTGTTTTATAACTTTCTACAGAATTGTTTATTCATAAACCTTTACGCTTATCACTTCATTACTTTGTATCATTCACTGGTATAGGCGTAAAATTTAATATAAAATGCATAGCAACCAATTATTTAAAAATAGAATCACATTCGACTTTGCTCAGTAATTAGCTCAAATAAGTAACAAAATTAATGTTTCTCTTTAAGCTCCCATCAAATTAGCCTAAAAATTATTTAAAATAAAGTACCATATAATGAAAATTTCATTGGTACCTTCTCCAAAGAAAATGACGGGTATAAAGTAGCAATCCATTTCTCTGAATTTTCGTATCTCCTTTCTATATAGGAATACCAAGCTAAAAGTTCTTAAATAATAACCCTACTATCTTTTTACACATTCTAGTGACCCCGCTGTTCAAGCCCTTCAGTTCCTCGACGTCATCAATATGAAGGACCCGACGCAGAAGTCCCATTTCTACAGAAATACACTTAAAGATGTCCTTCCATACATCCCCCGTGTGAGTAATCTCAATGCATTGCCGTATTAAGGCATGAATGCATTAGACATTTTATTCTACGTATGTCTGATATTTTAGAATTGATGTTGTGTTGCGCTCTTTGTTAGAATCTTTTAGTAAAAAAATAAATTACTTAAAAAAAGGTTTTCTTGCTTAGATTTGATATAGGTCACCCACGACCGCAGCACCACCTGATTCCGGAAAAATGAACTATCGAAGTATGCGTACGAGCAACGAAAATAAATAAAATCCATCAACAATGGCTTCATTGAGTTACTTTAAAGTTTGCTAACCCATGACTGATCGGCCTGCCGCGACATTTACAAAACCCAATCACCGGACAACGGGGAGGGATAATTTGGTTCCAGTGAGGCGAAGGGCGCGGTAGCGCCCGGAGACGACAACTAAAATAAAAACAAAGCGAGCCGAAGGCTCGCCAATATCCTCTCCATTTATTGTTGCTAATGTTTATTTGGGTAAACATCAATAAGTTTCTAAGGGCATCATTCACTCGTACGCATACTTCGTTCATTTTTCCGGAATCAGGTGGTGCTGCGGTCGTGGGTGACCTATATCATCTCTGTTCCGGTTTTTAAAAAAGTAACATTTTTATTATGCACTAAAAAGGACATTTTTAATTTATTTATTGATCGTGAGTTCGGCTGGTAAGGAGGAACAAAATGGAAACACAATGGAAATAAAAACAAACCGAAACAAACGAAACAAGACAAATTGATACTAAATCCACAAAGTGTAAAACTCAGTTTGTGAAAGAGTATTTTGTAAACGATGTTTCAAGATATATTTTTTGAAAAATCAACCTAATTACAATTTGATATGAAATGTGGAAATTTTCTTAGACGTTGCAAGTACTTTTACGGCTTTTAAATTAAAATTTTTATCTCTAACTAATTTCTGATTTGACTAAAAATGTTAACATTCACCATGCAAGCCATCGACACAAGTATGACTTATTGTTAGCATAATTAAAAGTGTAAGAAAGTTAAAACATATAGAAGAAACTGAAACAAACGACTCAAGACAACCACGTAACTACTTTTACGAGTGTCGATATACTTAAGTACGTAAGAAATCGTTATAATTCCTCTAGAGCTGCTGTAAATAACTTAGGGGACATAGTATCTCCTTCTCTCTCTCCCTTTTCGGCCTTAAAGGCACTCGTCTCTTCATGTAGCTGGACAGATGTTGTCGCATTTTCGTTGATATTCTTGATCAAGGTTATGTACGTTTCGTCTACTCCTTGTTTCTTTAGTGCACGTAACACCGACGAAGTTCGGACAGAGTCGAATGCTTTCTCGTAGTCGATAAAACACATACATAGAGGTAATTCATACTCGTTAGTCCGACTGATTACCTCTCTCACGACTTGGATGTGGTCCATCATGTTATACCCACCGCGAAATCCAGCTTATTCTCTGGGTTGGGCAGAATCAAGATGGTTTTGATGGCGCATAGTGAGTATTTTGGTGAATATTTTGTAGACTGTTGGGAGTAGGTTGATCGGTCTGTAGCTATTCAAGTCTTTTTTGGAACCTTTCTCGTGCAGAAGGATAATACATGCGTGGTTCCATGTTCTTGGTATCTTTTTCTTCCTCAGACAGGAATTAAAAATCTCAGCGAGAATTGTTTCCGTATGATTACCCATTGCTTTGAATACTTCCGCTGTGATTCCATCCATTCCAGATGATTTTCCATTCTTCATACTTCTGATTGCGTGTCTCACCTCTTCCGGAAGGATATCTGGGTCCTCTTCGGTGGGCATGTTTCCATCATCATTTACTTCATCATTTCCTAGAGGATCCTCATACAGCTCGGTGTAAAATTCTTGTACCCGTTTCAGCATTAGTTTCCTACTATAGGTTATGGAGCCATCTTCAAGCATCAAGGCCACCAGCTGTCTCTTTCCGATCGAGAGATGTTGTTTCATTTTCTTGTAACTTCTATTGTTTTATATGGCTTTCTCGATTAGCTTTTAATTATATTTTTTCACATCTTCCTTGATGCACTTCCTTATAGTTTTGTTTAGTTCCGCAAAATGGATCATTTCCTTTGGATCATTAGTAATTAACATTTTCCTTCTTTTTTCCATCAGCAGTCTTGTTTTTTCGGTGAAGTATTTCTTTGGCTTTGGTTTAACTGTTCCGCCTATTTCTTCAGCGGTTTCCTTGAGTATGTCTATAAATTGGGATTCAACTTTTTGGTCTTCCAGTGCACTGAATCGATTTTTCAGTTGGAGCTGAAATTCTTCTTTTCGTTCTTTTAGTACTTGCGTGTTGATATTAGACATAGGCTTCTTTATAAGCTTCTGTCTTTCTAACTTTGAATTGAATTTTATTCTGCATCTAACCAATAGATGGTCGCTTCCAGTTTTAAACTGGATGAGGACGGAACAGTCTTCAACCAATTGCTTCTTATTGACTAGTATGTAGTCAATTTCGTTTTTGGTACCATTGGATCCTTTCCAGGTCCATTTTGTATTGGGACTCTTTTGAAGAAACTGTTCATTATATATAGACTAGTACATTCAGCAAAGTCTACAAGTCGGTCCCCTCGTTCATTTCTGTCTACAAAGTCCCCATTTACCAACTGCGCTGTCGTCTTCCTTTTGTTCTCCTACCTTGGCATTGAAATGACCCATGACCACTTTTAGATGGCAGCTTCCTTTGTCGTGCAATTCTCCAAATTCTTGATAAAAATCTTCCACTTACTCATCCGAGTATGATGACGTTGGCGCATAAACTTCGACTATTTGAAGTTGATATCTTTTATTTATTTGAAGCACTAGTCTAGCTGCCCGCTCGGATGAACTTTCCATTTCCACGACATTATTCTTCAATTTTTTGTTGACGATGAATCCAACTCCTCCTGTTCTTCCTGTGTCAGTTCCCCTATAATAAAAAATATGTCCACTCTTCAACTCCAATAGGCATTCACCTTTTCTTCTCACCTCACTAAGCCCTAAAATGTCCCACTTGATCTTCTCCAGTTGTTCTTGGAGCTCTTGAAGTTTATCTTCACTGGACAAAGTCCGGCAGTTAAAGGTAGTTAGGTTGAGGTTAAAGGAATTGGGTAAGGATGAGAAAAAGTGGCAGTGGGCGTTTAACCTCCGGAGATTCTTAGCACCCTCTGCCTTCACGCCTTGTTCCTGACCACTGCCACGATCAGAGGCAATCCAGGCTCTGGAGAATGAGGGCCGTTTTTTATGGGTGTACATGTCATGGGGAGATTGTGGGCCTTAACACACCACGCTGGCCCAGAGCGGGTTGGTGAGTACCTCTTTCACTTTGGCCGGAGATATTGCAGAAAGACTTCACAGCATGGTTGAACCTACCGGTGTCCGAGGACACCACTGTTCTTCGCCCTTTAGCCTCCGTTTACACCCTTCCGCTGACTTTCAGGCAGTGAACTGAGGCAGTTGGAAGGGATATATATATATATATATATTAAAGCTTAAAGAAAAGGAAAGGTAATAATAAAGGTGGCAACAAGGTGTTGGAGGAAGCCTAGATTGGACTGCTGGACACACGAAAAACACGAAAACAACACAAATATGGAGCTTTCGGGCTGACACCCTTCTTCAGCGACGGAGAGACATGTATAGATACACATACACACACACACTTGTTCCTGACCACTGCCACGGTCAGAGGCAATGCAGCCTCCGGAGAATTATGGCCGTTTTTTATGGATGTACAATGTACACTGTACATGTCATATATATATATATATATATATATATATATATATATATATATATATATATATATATCGAGTTATTAAAAATCCAATATCGAATAACTCAATCTGCTAAAAGATAAATAGAGAAGCGTTGAACAATTTATTTTTCATCATTGCGAATTAGGCTTGATCCTTTTCGACTTAAGAGTTAACTTCAATTTTCTAGATACAGCCTTTTTTACGTATGTAGGTTTCCATTAGCCACATTTTACAGTGGGTAGCATAGTTTTCACCTAATATGTAAATACTCTTTGTTATATGTAACTGAGTTCAGTTTGTTGGCACCCATAGAAAACTTGGAATTTGCTTTTTTTATGAAGATCGATGCGAATAAATATTTCTCGTAAAATTTTATTTACTTATGTTTGTCTAAATTGAAAATTTTTAATAAGAGAATGAATAAATGTGAGCCAAATGTTCCTTATCAAATCATTTTCACAGATTATCATTCAATCCGAAGAAATACATAAAAAATATATTTATTAATATATTGGAATAAAAACCGCTATTAAGGTTTACTTATTTTAAAAATTCCTGTTCTTTTTTTATTTTACGTGTAATTTCAATATACACAAATAAAACAGCATTTTCATTCGTTTATTTATTAAATGTAAACGTCGAATGTGAGATATTATGTAGTTATCTTAAAAATACCACGATTAAAATAATGAATTAAGTAATCGTTAATCAACGAGAAATGGTGATGTCATAGTTTGTCTGACTAACAATCATTAATATTAATTTGCTAGGGTATCTATTGAGAAATAATTTTTAAATAACAGTTCTCTATCTCACCATTACATTATTTTCCGAATTTAGGGCTTTGGTGTTAATGCACTCCTCTATTTTTCGAGCGTGATTAATTTGATGTTTCAAGATGATATTCTGTTTTTAAATAAAAATGTAGAAAAATTCAACCAAGCAATGATTGTTTTGGCAGAAACTGTGGTTCCAGCACGTTTGGCCTCACCTACAGCTGGAGATGAGGACGCAAGAGGTGCTAGCCGCTGTGTTGCAGCCCGTGCTTTACATAGTGCGGGAGTGCACACCGGAAGAGTACCAAGTCATCATCTTACCCGCCTTCCGGTAAGTTCTGATGGCACCCTTTGAGATACATTGTTTTCACAACATCTTGGCACCGGTGAGACCTATATTAAGAAAACTCTTTGTTTCTTCACGCTTGGGACTTATTGCTTTTCTTACGATAATTCTCTCCTTATGCATGACTTTAGTGACAGAATAGCATAATAAAAATCGTAAAGTCATACTGAAGGCGATATATATCTTAAAAATTCTATATTGTGCTTGAAAATTTTCTTTTACGGATAATAAATCGTATTTTATTTTAGCCCATCAAAGGCCTGCGTAGAAAAGGTAAAAATACTACTTTAAGAGTTGCGAGAATAAATTCAAACGTGAATTTATCAATTGACTTATTATTTATTCCGTTGTAAAATGACAGATAATTCGAGCATGTAATTAAATAAATTAAGTAAAACAGCGCGTATATTTATGTAGCTTTAACGTAAAACTTCTCATAATTAAATTAGGACGCGTTCCTCCATTGCAATCGCATATTTATTCTACTAAACTGTAGTATGACTCAATTTTAATAAGATATATTTTCAGCCTTTTTACAAGAGACATTTCAGCGAGAAAAATCATTTCAACTTGTCCACAATATTAAGGCAACTTCAAAATCAATAGCTAAAAACATAACAGCGATGCGCCTTCGCGCGTGAGAAAATGCGGACTTTCGAATAATAATGACAGATAAAGACGGAATTTGATAAAATTTAATTTGTATAATAGGAAATACAATAAATAATAGGAAACATTAGAGCGTATTGCTCATAATCTTCACTCCGATATATTGAGACAGAGTGCTGCAATATTATATAAAGGATGAGAAAGACAGCAATTGAGTCCGTATTTTTTTAACAGTGGGATTTGGGATAGAGTATTTTAAGCAGGGCTAGGAGACAAAGTCATCAAAATGGAAATTGCTTTCGAAAGTAGGCTAAAAGAGTTTAGACAAATATAAGCTCTATCTGTGTTGGTTATGCGGGCGAAAAACTGAAGTCACGCTTGAGAGAATCAAAATATAACATTACGAAAGACGCCAAATTTTAATGAGAAAATGCGGAATTGAATAAATAATTTTGTGATTGTTAAAAGGATGTACGATGACGATCACTAGTTGTATCGATATTTGAGCACTGTTACTCAATGTTTCTCACAGCTTGAAAAGGAGAACGGCCTAAAAAAATATGGTTTAGAGATTTAAAAAAAGCCCTATCGATTATTACTAGAGAAGAAACAACTACGACTTGTATTTTATGTGAATTTTGTAGTTCACGAGACATTTGAAGTATTCCAAAGTTAGCGTTCGAGACAAAAGAGATGTCAAAGAGAGAGGAGGTAAAGTATTTCAGAATTTCAAACGAAATCAACATGTGGACCAATGTATGGACAAATGTTGAAAGACTACTACAGACGGGGATATTTTTACTGAAGGCAAAAGATCAGCTTCAAAAATACTTGTAAAATGGAGAGGAAATATGTGAAGGCGTTCTAAATTAAATTGACGCAGAAGTAACGGAAATAATAATAATTAAAGTTAATTAGTAAATATGAGACAAAATATACCAGAAGGAATTGAAATGCAAGTACATAATACAAAACTTAAAAAAGAAATTTTTGACTTACTATAAAAAAATCTTATATTAAATAACGAAGTATAAGAGCTAATTAAGAAGGGTTCGAACGTTTTTTCATTGAGGGGTAAAACAATCCATCTCCGTTTAATGAAAGTTATGAAATAAAAATTGAAATCTTATTAAATGCGCCATACTCAATATTAACAAAAACGGAAGCAAAGGAAGTGACAGGGTGAGAGACTCAAAAAGAAGAGATTTGATATATCGCTGTTCGAAAATTAAGCAGCTCTAAAAATAAACGTGAATAATGAAAAGAGGCAGGATTGGATAAAAAGTTTGGTAAAATGTCTTACGGAA
The DNA here is from genome assembly GCA_036926305.1 of Uropetala carovei. Classification (NCBI taxonomy): domain Eukaryota; kingdom Metazoa; phylum Arthropoda; class Insecta; order Odonata; family Petaluridae; genus Uropetala; species Uropetala carovei. The sequence goes on along the minus strand of JAXCHB010000105.1, from coordinate 1,515,784 downwards.
TTTGATGATGAATTTGGATATTTTAAAGAAGACGTTCGATAAACCTTAGCACCATCCTCTATCATGAAATCGCCATTGATGGTGGTTGCTTTGTAGCCGAACTACGTGTTTGATTTTCTCGATATTTTCTGTCTATTGGAGAGAAAGCTGACCATCACTGCACGAGCCATGGAAAATATGGCTAACACGATTTTTTATTTTATGTATGTTAACGCAATAATAAGATGCTTTACTTGTAAATAGATTGCTTACATTAACGCGTCGAAGTTAAAGGAAAATTCCTATACAGTTCTGCACGAAGACGAATGATACTCGGAATATTATTTATTATAAACATACATCTATTATTATTTTCTAATACGAATTATTGTACCACATCTAGTGTAAATAATATTAATTTTAGCATGTCGTAGTGCACATGTTTCCATACAAAAGCTCAAGTAAATAAATCATTAAAAGAGAAAAATCTTTTTAAAAACCCTCTAATTAATTATCCGTCGATTTACGCCTTATTTATTAAAATGCCGATAAAAATATTTCACATTCGTTTTCATTCTCATAAAGGGGAGAGACTACGCTTTTGCAGCCAAATTCGTTCTGCTAAAAGTAATTGAGATCTGACTGCTGCTTAATTATTTCCATTGCTCTCATAATGAAACAGATTTGCGTTTTTTTCCTATTTGAAATCGATTTTTAAGGTAATTCGAAGCTTATTCAAATTTTCATGGCTGTAAAATGAATGTTTTTTATTAAGATCAACACGTCTCTAGTTCGTATCACGGTTTTAGCTATCTTTAACATGAAAAAATATCCTACACTCATTCAAATTTTAATCAAATAGAGAAATTAATCTTTTGAAATCGAACATGTTTTAAACATGGATTACAACTTCTTTAAAACATGCAATTACACTCGCCGAATATCTGGACATCGAACCGTTCTTGAGTTATTCACATCAATTCCTAGTACATATCTTGCACACAGTATGACAGCGATATCGGCTTTTGCTGTAATAGAGTAGGGATAAAAGCATTGGACTTGCAAATGTGTCGTCAATGCGAGTTTCTATGGCAGCTAAAATTTCTAATTGTTGATAACATGATAAAATGCCGTTTTACGCATTCTAAATGAATTTTGGGCTAATTCTCTTAGAAATTAAAATTAACTTCCTTCCATTTACTATTTGTAAGTTTCAGTCTCAATTTCGTATCTAGATTTGAACTCATATTAAAACGTAAATTAAAAATAACCTGCGCTGATACCAATGATAATTAAATAGAGATAAGAATGGTTTCAGAAATCGAACCTGAGACATTTTCGGTACTCCATATTTCTAGGCGATATCCTACTTTCAACTCAAAATGTAAGCGTTAACTGTAAATGCTTAACAAGTAAGAATTTTAAAATATTCAAAAATAAAATCTTTTTGCTTTATAAAGTAGGCGGTCTTAAACGGATAAAACAAAAACATTTACAGATTATTTGTTCGTTATAAAAGATTTTTGTGTCATATTCTTTTCATTACTGTTGCTTTACATATCATTTACGTAATAATTTCGTTTTGAAAGGAGGTTTTCAAGATTGAGCTTCATTAAGAAAATGTGTTTTGCTATTAACTTTATATACAAAATCCATTTACTCCAGCTTATGGAATGAGATTATTACGTAAATGATATGTAAAGTTATAGTAATGACAAGTACATGACACCAAAATCTTTTTAACGAACAAATAATCTGAAAATTTTCTTGTTTTATCCTTTTATGGCCGCCAGCTCTATCTTCTACTAATTACGAGTTGTCCACTGTTTTAAGAAAAAGTTCAAATTTTTTAAACTAATAGGGAACATTATAGAGGTATAAAGTGAAATAATAGAAATAAGCTAAATATTTTGTACAATTTAGCGTTATAAATTCTCTCGCCATATATTGGTCAAAATGACAGCTCACGTTGAAATTCGTATTTACCGCTATCATTTCTAACATAGGAGCAAAGAATTCTGTGACTATGTACGTAGTAGTTCAATTTCTTGCTACTAAAACGCTCTCAAATACAAGTAGAGCCACAGCAACCAAACAGACTTTTGGAAAGTTTGAACATTCACAGTTTAAGTTCTAGATAAGATACGAAATTGATTATGGGATATAAACCATCTGAGAGCCATAAGCTTTCAGTCAATGTAACATTCTTTATGATCCGATCATTCTTTCAAGAGATATGAGGGAACAAAAAATGGTCTACCAAAAAAAAAATATATATATAGGACGAAGGCATAAAATATTTTATAACATAAAGATTTTATAACATAAAAGATTTTATAATAATAGATTTTATAAAAAGCGAGACGGTCGCGATCTTTTGAATTAGTATTTAGAAATTATTTAGAGGAATCGTTTTTCTTTGTAGAATGTTTATTAAAACTGCTTGTGCTTTCGCTTTGCGTTCGTCAATACTTACTCGAAGAAACAAACGTGGTATTTTAGTTTTTTTGATTGACTAGGTCAGGGATCTCCAAACTGCGGCACGCGCTGTGATTTCACCCGGTATCCGACTTACTCAGCATTTCCTAAAAGACATACATACTCGTACATTTTCCAGGTGCCATTAGATATTGTTTATGAAATCTAAACGATATTTTCCGATAATGTGGATGCAATACACTTTCAGTATAGTCATGTGACACCTTATATAATAGAACAAATTGTCAAAATTAGAATAATTCTGAAATGTACAAGCGGCTCGATAAGTCATTTGAAATTTCGTATGCACAGTGGCATACGAAGTCTCACGTAGTCCCTTTTAGTAAAAAGTTTGGTGATCCTTGGAATAGTTAACTCTATTATACATGAAAAGGTCGAGTAAAACAGATACGCTATTCCTCAACTCTGCTCGTTCTTTCTAAACATATTATGTATATTACCACCAAATGCTTGATTTCCGCATGGAAATGATTATGAGTGTTAAGAAATTTCCATCCTTTTTGCAGTGAAATTTTATCCGAATTAAAAACCTGAAAGCAACGCCAACACTTAATTTAACGGGCCATTCGGGCATTAAAGTTTACTTTTATTTCGAAATGAACAATCTAATCAAATTGAACCGTGATACTAGGAGAGAGGTTATCAGTCTCCGATTCGATATGCTCTTAGCCAGTGTGACAGTGCTCTTTTTCGATCCTTAAAATCGCGCCCGCGTACTCTTGGACTTTAATTTGTTAACTGTTTTCTTTATAAATGCACCGAACACATAGGTGATAACTTTTTCGTTGATTTATTTCATATACGACTATTCCGATTCTTGTAAAAATGCAGTGGTGTTCCCTTGATACTCTATAAAATGACTTTTTGCTCATAATACTGAAAAGATTGAATACCTATGGGCTAGACTGAGTTGAAATTAAATTACAGCCAACTCCTTCCTAACTCTGCTATATTTTCATATTGCATAAGCAAAATAATAACGGTAAAATATATCCTATAACAAGAGAAAATCTTGCCACTTTTAAATAATCGAATGTTGGAGAGCTTCCTCCATAATTTAGATGAGCTATCAAAAAACTTTTAATTTTTGAGTTCCGCTTGGAGGTATTCGAGAAAAATTTCATATTTATGCAACACTTCCATCGCATTGCTTCTTTCGTGCAGCTCCGCCCTGCTATAAAGATTGCTATCACGATTCGTTCATCAAAAGTTTTCCCTTGGCCCTGAAGTTGAGCGTTCTCTAGACTAGAAGTCGGGGAAAATAAGCTCACCGGCGAGGATATTTTTTGAAAACGAAGTTAAACTGCAGCGTACTTGATAACGCGTAATTGACTAGGATTTGGTAATTTTAGAAGGTCGAGAGCGACAGAGGCAAATTTATGCCAGAGAAGAGCGTATGGTATGAAAAAAACCTGGGAGATAGAATCTCGATGCAATATCAGCTGAAAACAACGACGCACTTTAAACGGTGAATAAAATTAATTTATAAATAATATAAAGATGAATAATACTGTTTTACTCGTAAGAGAAAATATGTTCGGACGGTATTTAAGGATAACTGACATTCACAATTATTATATTACGGTGAAGCGTGTTTCATTTATCATCGTCTGAAATCATTTTCTAGTTTTAAATGAACAAATTACAATTCGGAACTTCTCTCTTAAACAACTCGCTAATTTTTCATAGATACATCTTACAATTTATCGAATACTCGCTAAAATGCTATCCTATTGATGTGCAGGAAAAAAATAAAAATGATACACAATTTTTATCGGAGACACTTGCGTATCACAAAACTTGTTGCATGATGCTAAAATTCAATTCAATTATTAATAGGAAGTACCTGCCTAAAAACCGGTTTTCAGAGTATTGCATGCTGACAAAATTAGTTTAAATCTTGCGTTTAATTATAACATGCTATCGAGATAACGTTTTCTCAATTCATACAAAATTGATGAGATTTTTTTAAAATTTAGACTTGATTTCGATACATTCTATATATTGTTTCCATGATCTGTTGGTTGGTCTGCTTGTTGGTTCGTTTGTCTCATGAAACGCTACACCAGCTCGCTAGAGAAAAAGCGAATAATAATATTTATTTTTAAATGCCCTCTGCAGGATTCGAACCCGCGACTCTAGCATTGGGAGATAGACACGCTAACCACCCCTCTTCCGAAAACTCGTGAAAGATTCGACATAGAAACTATAAATTTGACAGGAATGCTCGATTAACATATTTTAAGGTGATGAAGACATTTCCATTTCTCATAAAATAACACGTAAAAATCGTTTTTTCGACGTGCAGTCTTTTTGAAATTAAAATTCGAAAGAATTAACCTACGATCTTCGGATCTGAAATATTTTGAAGAATAAATAATAAAGTTTCTTATTCTGTTCATGTTTTTCTTCCTAAGGTTCGAAATCGCTCATGTTAAACGTGTATAATTTACATATTTTGGGAAAATCTTGCATTTTAACGGGATGTTGTCTCGTCTATCAATTATATTGTTAGACCTCGAAATTCTGTTGTTATTTCAACCCTTGTGGGAGTAAGCGGGTATTGAATGCTTTTAATACGAGAGAGAAAGAGAGGAGGAAGGGAGGGAGGGAGAGGGATGGAGAGGGAAATGATTTTCATATCAACCAAAGTAAACAACATTCTTAAATTATTATATTGAATATACATTCATTCTCTTTCGTGGAAGAATATACGCAACTATTTTAAGTTTAACAAAAGAAATCCCGTCATATGAAACTCGATAAAGGCTCCACAGATAGTGTACCTCACTTCCGGCATTAAATTCATAAAAGAAAGGCAACTGAAAACGCATTTTTGAACAGAATAAAAATGACCTTTTGACGGGTTATTACCTAGTTATATTTTAAATTCCTCGAGAATCAATAAATATTTTGTACGCATATCGTGACGACATCGAGATGAGGTGGTCCTTAAAATCTAAATAACTTAGCAATATGCATTGTTTATTATTGCCATCAATTCATTTTTTGATAGAAATATACCTTAGATTATATACTCATTCTTTATAAATCCATCGTTAGATTCGGAGTTCAGTCAAAGATATAATCGCATTATCATATTTTTCATTGGATCACCCCTCATTAAATTTATATTCCTGTCATTATCTTTTAATTTGTGCATGAAAAAATATAAATATATTATATTTTTCGAAATTCGTTCGTTTATTTCGTCTCTGTGATTTATTACCGACCCAATATCGAAGAAAACTAAAAACCACTTCAAATTTTGAATACATACTTCTGGGTGACATTTAAAGCAGCAAAAAGTGATCCTATAAAGAAAAAGCAAGTCTGACGATAATGTCGAAGTTATTTATTATCGCACAGAAAAAAGCAAGATCTTAGGAAAACCGGAGCCTCTAACAAATGGAAGTGTTCCAGGACGAGTTGCGTTGGAGGGGAGGGGGGGGAGGGGGGGGGGGAGGAGGAGGAGGATGCAGTTGCTTCAGAGCGGAAACTGCCGGATGACCTTTTCCTCGCTCAGTATCCAGCTGAAACAGAGAAGGAGAAAACCGATCGATGTCCTTTTTGAACTCCATGTATCAATATCTCCTGTAAGTCAATATTGCTCGTTTTCAAGCAACGTCTGAATCGATAATCATTCGGATCGTGTATAAATAAGGGGATTCCCATTTATTTCGGTGATTGGTTTAATACTTTATTTTCTCAATGAAGTGGGAGACGTTTTTAGCATTTCCCCCGTTCTCTCCACACACACACACGCTTTCTCCAAACCCCAATGCGTACCCCCTCCCCCTTCTCCAGTGACGCGGCAACTGGTGGCAAAAATCCTTGATTTTCGGAGAATTGAATATGTTCTTTGTGTAGCCAGAGAGAGAATAAAATCGAAAAATTCCCACGGAGGTTATTCCGGAAGGAATAGTTTTGAATTTTTTCCCTTCTCCATTCCTGGAGATGTATACAGCGGTTCCCATGGAATGATTATATTAAAAAAAATAGAATTCACTCACGCGCTTTGCTTCCATTCCGGCGTTAAATTCTATCGAAATTCATCCGTCTATGGTCTAAATAGAGATATAAAAATGCCGCGATTTTCTTCCTGCAGGAACGTTTTCTCCACCCCAAAGACAATCCAGGCGACGGTAACGCTGCTGGAGAGTCTGCACGTAATACTGGAGAAAACACCGAGGGACGAAATACGCAGCGAGGTGCTGCCTATGCTCTACAATGCCTTCGAAAGTACTACGCTTCAGGTCCAGGTGAGATATGAAAAACATTACGGAAATGATATGAAATTTGAAAAAAAGGCCGAAGCATGGGTAAGTGAAATATATGAATAACTTTTCTCAATCGATATTTTTTTTGCTTTTCGTTGCTAGGCGACTCATTTAATTTCTCCATATTATTCAGGCCATCAACGTTCTTTTTGTTTCCTCATCTTTTAAATTATTCATGATGGCAATCTCTCGCCACTTATCAGCGCCTCTCTTAGCCTTCTCCCTTTTTTTTTAATGAAACTCATCTCCTCTAAGAATATTATTCTCATTCTTTCGTTACCTGAAGTCATTTATAAGAAAAAGCTGCGGAATTTAAGCGTTTCGTGCATAGTACAATTAAAGTCAATAAACAGTATCTTGTATTCCTGCATGCTCATATTTCGTTGCATATTTGTTACCTAGTAACTCGTTAATCGAGAAGTAATCCCATTCCTGTTGGTTAGATTTTTCTAGGAAGTTGTTCTTTCTATTCAGATTACGCGTCCCTTAAGCTAGTTCTCCCTATCTCGTACCTAAGAGTGCCGCGTTGCTGGCCGTGACCAACGTCCACGAGTACCTGGACGAAACATCCATTCGGAGGATGGTGTTGCCCAAGACCAAGCAGGTGTATGAAAGGAATTCCGGGGACCTCAAGATCGTGCTCAACGCTCTTAGCTGCGTGGAGAGGACTCTGGATCGACTCGATCGCTCGCTCATCATCGACGAGGTGCTGCCGATGCTTTGGGACGTTCGCCTTCAGGATCCAGAAGTCACTCTGAGGGTTGTGAGTGAGTATCTTTTTTGGAGAAAACGTTGTTCGCAAAATATTGATTTTTAAAATGTCTTAACTCTTATTTTTTGGGCGTTGGAAGTTTACTAGGCTCGACTTTATGTGCAGAGTAACTCAAATTAATAAAAAATGACCAAATCAAACGATGCGAGCTTTTAAAATTTATTAAGGACGGTAATATCAATTGTGCATAAGTATTTAAAATATTTTTGTAGCAGAGAAAATTTTTATCATGTTCTTTCTCTCCATCTACGAAGTATCACGCAAGAAGTAATAAACTTATGGAATATTTTTCAAAATTATCAAGTTCTCCTGAATCTAATACATTATAGAACATTAAGCATTCGGATTATAAATTTATAGTTTTTATTGCGTTACCTAAATTATAAACGTTACTGTCATTAACATTTTTAAAAACAAGGAATAATATATGTATTTTGCAAATATATTCCTATATCCATATCAGGAATCCATACACTGAAGTGTTAAACTACATAATTTGCCTTTTACAATGTTATTTGCTGATGGATTTATCTTTGCAGATATTTATAGAATTATGCTGAGCGACAAGAAATACGGGCTATCAGTTAACTTGATGGCAACCAGGGTGATGCCCTCCCTCATCCCTCAAACCGTCAATCCTTCTCTTAACTTGGAGCAATTCACTATTCTACTCGAAGTTCTTCAAGAAATGTTAGACCACATAGATAGGTAAGAAAACAAAATCTCCAAAGTTGGCGCAATCTAAGACTCATTCATTTTAGAATTTCCAATTTGTACTCGCATATTGCTCCGGGTCGTTAGTTCCAACTTAAATTTTTCCGTTATCAAAAGAAAAAAATATAAAACGAACTGCTGAAAAGATGAGAAGTTTTTTTTTATCAAAAATACAAATATTAACGAGTCTCCCAAACTGTTGAAAACACAATGCCGTCCTCGCTTGAAAACTTCCTCCTTTTCTCGTTCGCTTCAATTTGCTTACGTTTATTTCAACCTTCTTCCGTTCACGTCTTAAGTTCCCCATAAACGACTCGGCGCTACGTCCTTTTCGTAATGGGCCCTCCGGCAACAGTGTGTCAACTCGCCTACTCACACCCGTTAAACTGTATGCTAGTGGAGCAACAGACTCTCTCTTTAATGGGGCGGAAGATTAAGGTTTGAGTTTTTATGAAAAAATAAAAGTGCGTCTGAGGATAAATTGTGAAAGTTACGATGAATTTCGCATTCCAAAAATAACGTTCAATTTCGGGCCCAGAAATGAGTTTTTCAAAAAAAAATCATTCTTTCACTCTCCGTTTCATTTCGTCGACTTTAATAAAAAGTAAAAGTAGACGAGGCGGGCCTAACTCTTCCGTGGGTTTCATGACTTATAATACAATATTAGGCATGTATTTTATCCCTGATAGCAAAGTCTCGAAGAACTTACTAATACGATGAACATAAGAACAAAATTTAAAAAGGGGAAAAGTTGCATTTGCTGTTTCAAATGAATATGATTATTACGCTTCAATAAAAAAAATGTTAAATGGGTTTTTTTATATTCATTATTTCAAAGTTGCCTTAACCAAGTAAGAAAGGTCATTTTGACGCAATTTACGGTTATACGCAATGCTGAAAGATGCTAAAGGATACTTTACGAAATTCATCCTCACGTTACAGGAAGAGCAGCTTTCGAGCTCTCTCTCTCAAAATTGATTGCTTACCATGCAAATATCACGTTCACTCAATTAGCGGAACCTCGCCTTTTTTAAAAAAATATTGTGTCACGGAATTTGATAGGGTCCCCGGGGGAAGCGATGTTCATGATTCAAGCCTAAAACTTTAGTCTCTTGAGTAACGAAAAATGGAAACAATTAAAGGTGCATAGGAAATTTGACGTTGAGAATAAAGAATTAAATAAGATTTGATTACTTATTGTTAGTAAGTAAATAGCATCAAGAATAAATACTGTGACAGCAGAAAAAATCGACCTTTTGTTACACGTATTTGCTTCCACACCTGATGAATAAGTCTTTAGAAAATGGTAGGACTGATATTTTTTAAAATATACACTCCAACAAAGATTTTGTAGTGATTCTACTGCTCCAGAGTTAGATAAGGAATCTTCATTAGCTTACAGAAAATCCACAAGAAAACATCTGCATTTTCGGATCTAACAAATACAATGTTTTGAACTTCCTGATATGTTTTGATTTTCAGGAACCAACGAAATAAACTTAAATTGGACAACCTTTCGTTGCCTAGCCCAGAGCGACATCGTCCACTGCGTCATCAATATTCATCGGACAATATGCACGCACCTCCCTTCAATATACCAAATTTGCGTATAGAGCAAAGGAAGACGTCAAGTGCAGAGGATATGATGGCAAGAAAAAACTCTGCAGGTCTGTTCGGTAATTTGAAATTATTTAAGCCAATTTTATCACTTTCTAATATTCTTCTAATCTCTATCTCTATTTCACTATACTGTTGGTCCCATTTTTAGGCGGAAATTTCAGTACATAAACCGTTTGAAATTAAAATTCTCTCAACAAAAACTTTATTCGTCTATCTTTCTCTCTTCAATTCTTTCTTTTTATATCTTTACTTCTTCCCACCCTCTATCTCACGCCCTTTTTAGCCGTATATATTTGGCCCGTTATCTTCTTTCTCTCTCTTCCCTCTCCTTCATTCTTCCTATCTCTTTCCTTCACGTCTTTGACTTATTATCACTCTCATTCATTCATTACATTTCGATAATCCTCTTCGTAACTGAAATTTCGGTTTAAGATAAAAGTGCTGTCAGTTGCTACTTGAGAGATTTTTTTCTCGCGATGATCGGAGATTTAATTTTTGATCTCCAATCAATGTTTTTGCAACTTCTTCAAATATTACAATCAACGTAAAAGAAAAACAAAGCATTACAACGAATGTAGATACAATTATTTATGATGTAACGCTTAATATTTCCAGCATTAAGGATCGCGTATCCATCTACCATCTTGGTAACAATTGGCAGTTAACTTTCTCCAGTTTTGACAAAATATAAGCGGCCACGTCACTAATCAAGTGACACTTGTCGTTGCAGACTCGGGTATATTGGGAGGATGGTGGTTCGGTGGTAACTCACCGGACAGCAATTTCCTAAGAGTTCACAATGCCTTTCCCAACCGAAGACTGTCCGACAATGCCCTTATGATGCCGCCTAAGATACGCATCGCGCCATCGTGCGCCTCATCGCCCGGAGGCACGCCCGTCGGCTCCGGCCTCCCCATCAGACGTCACTCGAGCATCGGGCCACAGGAAAGGCGCGGATCGACAATCAACCTCTCTCCTCCTACCGTGAGTGCGACAGCGACGCCATTGGATGAATGGCAGAACTTAATAAATAAATAATAAGGCTAGATAGAGGTTATTCGCAAATTTTATTGGTAGCTGCTCGGTCGTGCGAGGGTAGCATCGCCAATTATGTTCCAGAGGATGATTATCGGCGATTTATCGTTCGAGAGGGATGCTTTTGGTGAAACTTCATTCGTGGATCAATATCGACTGCTTCGAAATCGCAAGTGCCAACCGCGGAAAATCTTCTAATATCTCGCGCGTAGATATTTTCATTCGCTTGCTCTATACAAAGTCGAATCGGATGGAGCAAATGAAGAATCGTCATACGCAGAATGCGCCTAGACAAAGATATGAGGAATTTTTCATCCTTTTATACCATGAATGTATTCCTATAAGTAAAAATATCTTCGTATGAAAAGACTCGACATAATTTTCACGTAGTTATTAAGACTTTTTTATTCCAGGTATAATTTGCAGGTGGTAATAAATATCAAATATAAGATGATATGGAAGAAATTATTTTAATTTTTTTTTAATTTTGCAGGAAAAGGTCGAATAATTTTATTCGGCGTTCTACACGCGTAATAACGGTATGCCATGCGTAAAATGTAACTAAAGCAAAGGACTATATTGACCGGGTTTTAGGTTGTAAGAAACTAAAAAAGGCAATAAAATGTGATAAATTTTTTTTTCTGAAACGAACAAGCATAACTGTTATTACTTTATGAAATTATGATTTCATAAGTTAATGATATAGTATAATTTATCCATAAGTACCTCGTCATATTACTTATAATAAATTTAACACATTTTCACCTTACTGGTAGCATTAACTCTTATTGTTAATCCAAAATGGTTGAGTTTATAGTTACCTTCAAAAGTAGGTCAAAATTAAATGATTCCAACATAATTTTTAAGATTTTAGCCGTTTTTTGTTTGAGAGCGGCATGAGTCGGCGCAAGACTTTTTTAAAGTTTCAAGTTGGTTTCTTTTATTGAGATAAGGATTCATAAATTGAAAATAAGTACGCGTAAGAGTAATGTTACAATTTAAATAATTTTTAATTAAAGTAAATATTAAATAAAATCCTTATAACATCTACTATCAGGCATTATAATTCAATAAACTTAATGACCACGACTTCTTAAAATGGAATTAAATATATGTAAAATTTTGAAATGAGGCTGCCATTAACTGTAACGATTTTTTATTAAAAAACAATAATATATCTATAAAAGTTATCCCGGTTTTAGAATTAAAAAATTAACGTCCATGATAAAAGCGCTACGAGTTTAATTTAGAGACAATATTCTTTCTTCCCGTTCGATAGGAAACCACACCAACTCTTCGTTTATTTCTCCCTCGTACCAATTCCAATTCTATATTTCACTTCCATTATTTGCCAATTTCCCCACCCACTCCCCCATTCCTCTTCCTTCTTCCGCCCTCTCTCGCAATCCTCTTCCCCCATCCACCCCAATAACCTCTTCACATCACTCAATCCCCTTCTCTCCTCCCTATTTTTCTCCTCCTCTCCTATTTCAGAACCATTCTCGTTCATTTTTCATTGCCATCGCCTCATTTCCCTGCAGAACCACTATTTCCCCTCCTTTTCCCCCAATTCCCTTCCCTCCCATTATGCAGCCCTCTACCGCCATCCGTACCCTTCACATTCTCCACTTCCTCACACTCCATTTCCTCCTCTATTCTCTCCCTCCGTCTCCCTCTCCTCTTCATTCTCCTCCCACCGCTTCTAGATTTCTCGCATCTTTTGTCCCATTTGACGCCTTTATTCATTTTTCCCCCGTCCCTTTCATTTTATTCCATGGGGAAGGGAGATTACGAAGGAGGAACAAGTTTATGAGGATCGGAACCGTCGATTACGTCTGCGATAACGTTCCCTTAATCTTCGATTCGGTCGTTTACCGCAAGATTTTTTCCTGAGATAAAATATTCGTCATGCTTCCTGTCATTTTGTATTGTTTTGAAGTGTTATTGGAATACGTCTTGGTTGACGTGTTTGATCGTGATATATTTTTTAATGATAAACGGAATACTTTACGTAGCTCTTTTCGTTTCACTCGATTTACTTTCGAAGGTGTTCTGCGAGGGCAAAAGTATACCGCCGGGATTCCCTCAACCAGCAAATGCTGACGTGTTTGACGGGTTGCCGTATTCCAGGATACAATAAACCGTAGCTCAAACCAGGGCATCGAACCGGAACCGAACCGAAAACCGAAACCGGAAAAAACCGTTATTTTTCCTGGAGTGAAACCGAACCCGAATCGAAAAAAAATATTTTCCTGAACCCGAACCGAAACCGAAAACCGTTATTTATTTCGTTCCATATTTTTCGGTTCGCATAAAAAGTGGGAGCGAAAAAAGGGTTTTTCCTTTTGTTTCAGTTTTTCTTTCTGAAAGCCTCACGTTTAGAAACCGAATAAGAAAAGTGTTGGGTTTTTTCTTGAGAACACATTCTCCTCAGCCTTGGGAAGGATGTGTCTTTGTGTTAATATCTGTTCGCTCAATAATGGGATTTTCCATGTGCATCTCAATACATAGAGAGAGGGTCTACAATACACCCTGCTGAGATTACCTGTTAAACGAGGCTACTGGAAAGGAACTTGGGCAGTACTTTGAAGACAGCCTCTAATTGTCTTGCTACACTCCCCCCGAGCATACCCCGTAGTGTGTGTTCCCGGCAAAAATATTTCCCGATTCTTAACTTGGATTTTCCTTAAAGTTGGAGGTTAATGTCCCCATATACTTTCACTCCCTCTCCATATCCATTGAACCCTTGTATTCTGGTAGTCATTCTCTAAAACTTATCCAGAAAGGATCGCTCCGCAGTCGTGGTTTTGAGATATTCTTACTTCGGTTATCCTTTGTTACAGATTAGTAAATTTCTATTTATTTTATAGAGTGCACCTTAAAATGAGCAGACATATTCGTATTGGTTGCTTAAAACTGAAGAGAAATTAAATATGAATGCGAATTTGTTATTTTTAGTGGAATATTTTGCCGACTGCAGAAACCCACATTAGAGAGTCCTCCTGAAGAAAGTTCACGACAGGCCGAATAAGTGTCTTATTTTCTTTTTGTTTGCATGTTTGACTGCAGGGTAATATGTAGATGTACGTAGATGATTTTTATTTGCTGCCGGGTGAAAATCACATGCTTTCGCGTAGTAATAATTTTTCGAAACGGTACTCATCATTTCAATTTCATGAAATAATGAAGTTTAACATTCTCACACTACGTAAGTGATTAAAAATATTCAGTCATCGTAAATTTGTATCATGTTAATAAACATTTCTCAGCCTTTCTGAATTATCGGACCCTCAATTTCTGCGGGCTTCTTCCTCATAGATATTTTATAGATTTTTTCATCTATTTAAGTAATCTCTGAAAGAAAAAATTAAGCCGTGCATTTACAGTTTTTACTATAATACGAGCAGTGGACGTGATCTACAAATTGTTATGAAAATAAGGTAATATCTTACTCAACTTACTGGCACTATTGAGATAACGCGATCTCTTATTTTACCGCACGATTTGTAAATAAAAATATTAATAATTCATTATTAGGTATTCCAGCTTTAGCGCATATTAGCTTCGGTCTGTCCGTTCTTCTATCAGGATGCAATTTTTTTCCGTAGCTATTCAGCGGATTTTGATAAAATTTAGTACTAAGGACTAAGCACAGTAAATTAGAAAATGAGATGAATGCTTTGCATAACATAATAAGTTTAGATTACTCTATCGCAGAAAACGTGCTCATTTATAATTTATTTTATACTTTCTTAATATGTTGAAATCATTTGCGGCGTATGTATGGTTTGTAAATTTTCAATTCAAAATATAATCTTAAATAAATAAGATACATACTAAATATTCACATTTAAATAATTTATTTTCGTGTTTTGATTATGTTTTTTAAATATCACTATTTTTATAGTGAAGATGTATTTGATTTAATAAAAAAATTACTTAATAAATCAATTCTTGAAAGTTTCCTAAAAATATTTTAAAGTCGGAGCGAAAAAAACCGGTTCGAACCGGTTCACTGACGCTTGCTGGAGCGAAACCGGAATCGAACCGAAATTTTGTGTTTTGAGTAAACCGGAACGAAAACCGGAGCGAAGAAAATTACGGTTCGATGCCCTGGCTCAAACTGCCTCGCCAGAGGTATAATCTAACATAAGTCAGGGGTTCCCAACTTCGATTTGGTGAGCACCAAGTTGTCCTAGAATATCAAGCGCCATTATACATTTGCGAAAATAGGAATAATCATAGATAAAATAAAACCAACGTCCATGTTCTTGAATGTGTTTGGAAAGAAAGCAATAGAGAATATTAAATTCCTGATCTAACAATAAGTGAAAGATTCAAGGAACTTAATTACCGTTTTTACAAGCGGAATCGCTCGAAAGAGGATTTCATTTTTATTTTCAAATCCCAATGCTACTTAATCCGCGCAAAATTTTCTGGTTAGAATTCTAATATCAGAATATAAGGTAAGATTAAAACAAGATTCATGTTTTATTGTTGCGTTAAAAACTTTCAAAATTATACTGAAATAAATACAGGAATATTTAAACTGTTGACATAATTAATAAAAAATTATATAAGTTATAACTGCTACAGCCCATTGACAATTGTGCAGGAAAACTTCGCTTAAGCATAAATATAGGCACTTCCAAGTATGCAGATTATAAGAAGGGGGAAGGAAAACTGGATCGTACATTACCTGAGAAGGGAGAGAATGATTAAAGACGCATTAGAAAGAAAATTGGAAGGAAAAAGGGAAAGAGGAAGGAATAGGTTTCAGCTGGTAGTGTGATTTAACTAATAATAATGATGGACCTGTCTACAGATATATATATATATAATTAAAGGTGTAACTCCTCGGGATTGGAAGGTGACCCTGACCTTTAAGTTGCCGTAACAACTTCTTTCTTCGTTGGACAATCACCTTGAGGCAGCCTTTGCTGGCTAATTATCTAAATGCTGTGATCTAGCATAAAGCGTCTCCTAACGAGCCTCAGGTGTTAACTTCTCGGGTATGGCATTAATCATCGCAATATAAAGGTAGTTTTAATAACAGGTTACACCAAGGAGGGTTACTTTGAGCCCACAAAATAAAACTCATTCAAGTCTATCTCTTTTTAAAGTATTTATTAAAATGAAAGTAAAAAGTATTATGTTTATCGATTAAAGTAAAAAATAAAAAAATATAATTTTTATAATATTTCTATGACTTTCAGCAAGATGCTGATTTTTAGATCTTCTCTATAAATCAGTACTCTGTCAGTCATTAGCCGCGCAATTTCTGCAGATGATTGTTTTTCGACTGTTTCACAGACAGCGCTTATAACAGGTTCAAAAGGTCTTAGTCTTGTTTATCTTGTTGTATAGAAGAGACATATGACAACGACCCTTGCCAATAAAATTAGTACAGCAGTCTGTTTGCATTGTAACAAGGCAAAAAATTAATAATTAGGAAACGATGGACGAAAAGTGCTCACCTTGGTACTGCTAAGGTTAACCATTGCAATTGACCGCTCTCAAGAGGTCGGAGTGATGTAAACTAAGTGCTGGGACGTACTAAGTAGAAGAATTGAAGGGCACGAAGCAGGGCAGAGAAATATTTTGGGATTATAAACACGGTACTTCGAAGTTTATACATTTTATTAAGTATATTCAGTGATAATAAGCGTATGGATGGATAATATTAAAGAATTCGTATGATCTTTGATTATTAGAAAAATTCGAATTTCAAAGCAGCGGAAACTAAACATTTTATTTGTTCCGTTTTAAACCAATTTATATTCCGTATACTCATTAAATTAATAATCACGAGATTTCCCGTGAAAAAGTCAGTGGTCTTGAATTAATAACTATGAATTCCGTAGTTATAAACTGTTTTTATCGATATCAAATAAAAGATGCAATTGTAATGAGGGTAAGTAGTTTAGAAGATTTTTTAAGACGGAGACAAGAAAATATTATAAAATTGTCTTTTTTATCCATTCAAGATTTTTTCAGGATTTATACTCTTTTATTAAATAAAATATCAGTAATCTATGTGATTATTAAAGTGTTTTGTAAAAATGTGCCTCTGATTTGAAGTTGTTATTTTTAATATGCTACATTCAAGTTACAATTTTCAGTTGTATGTATAAATTACATACTTGATATTTTGATTTTGAATATTCGATCACTCCCAACAAACAATATTGCATTTTTCTCGTAAACTGCCATTGATTTCTCACACAGGGTACACTACAGTATGGATCCGTGTCGCGAGAAGGCTCTAGTTTATCCGTCCCCACGACGTATGTAAGTTAAGATCCAGGTGTAATTGGTTACTCCTTCTACCTTCCACTCAGTGAACAATTCCTGCTTTCTCTCTTCTCATGACATCTGATGGAATTTATTTTCCTGAAAATTTGTGTTGCCATGTCAATGTTAATTTTCATTGTGCTGTACCCTTGCTGACATTTGTCTGTTGCTTCTGTCATCTTCTGTCATTCCTAATCGATAACATGTCAGAGGAGGTGATTTCCTCTCCAATATTTAACACCACAAATCAAAGGCGAAACGAGAGAGGTTGTTTTGTAGGCGGCTTCAAAGAAGAAAATGATAATAATTTCTTTGGAAGAAGTTTAACTCGAAAAAATAAAATGCGAGTTAATATTTATATTCTATATTGGCCGTTCGAGGTAGCGCTAGATTTTTAAAAATTCAATGCAAATTTATCGCTGGAATTAGTGACTTTATAAATGTTTATATTCTACAGTTTTATTACTCGTAAATGTAATTATGGAATATTTATGCTATAATGATTATGATAATTAAAAGTATAGATTCATCAACATAAATTCACTTCTGTAGCATGGCACATTTATGTCCATGAAATATTAAATGATAACTAATTATAAATGTTAATAAACCAGTTACACTAGAGATTCTTGGCTTATTTTGGACAGAAAAACGCAATTAATGATTTGATAAAAAATTTTCTTTCGATAGACAATTTCCTTCGCGGGATATAAATAAATTTTTAGACAAAAGAAATATTAATCACATAAACATAAATATAACTAGGCTTAAGTAATTTTATGAGTAAATAAATTATTCGATGAAATAATTATTTTATAAATAATCATCAAAAAATAAAAAGGGACAGTTAACATTTATTTAGCGCCAAACGTTTCACCTTTGTATAAAGGTGATAAGAACCTATTTTAAATTACCGCTAATAAAATAAAATTTGTAGAAAATGAATAAAATTGTGATGATATTAAAACAAAGAAAACCTTAGTTCTACAATATAAGATTTAAGACTGAATTATCGGATTAATATAGTACCTTCTATTAGAAATACAAGAAAATTTGTAATGATGAAATTGAATTGTTCAAAATTTTTGCTAATCGACTCAAATGTTTTGGAGGCAGAGAGACACGTGGTGGTCTTGGATATAGCGTGATACTTTCTCATTATAAGAAACAAGCACATGAAGAATAAAAAGAAAATTAAGTTGACAGTCGGCATGTAAAATTAAGTGTAAACATTATCTAGAACAATTAAACTAAGACAGCTAATAATAATCGGCCGAAGACAAAAATTTTAATTTTAATCTATTAAAAATTTCATATTATAAAATTGATGGAATTAAAATCTATTTTACGAATATTAAATATGAGACCTGATCGGACGGTATCGGAGAAATATAATGTCTAGGTCTCAATGTTGGTTTTCCAGGAGTTTTAGATTATCATTGGACTTTCTATTAATCTCAAAAACCTATATTTCACAGAATTTGGAAGTGGTGTTTGCAAAGTAGCACACACACACACATATATATACACACACACACAAGTTATAATGGAACAAGTATAAAATTTTTGTTTTAATTTTTGTTTGAGCAAAATTTTACTTAACACTACAGTCCATTAGTTAATATTCGATCGAAAATGTTAACTTAAAGATATTATTTTAAATAAACCGATTTACTCGCGAAATATTGTCGAAGTTTGCTTTGCTGGGCGAAAACCATTCATTTGATATGATACCACATTGTCGTTAATTAAAATTATATTACTTTTAACAGAGAGAAAAACGTTTTATTTTCTTCTACGCTCATACTTTTGAAATAGGAATAATTTTGAATTCGTACGCAAAATACAATTACGAGTTGTTGTCTGACAGTAATAATCTTAAATTCAGCCTAGTATTCTGGTAAACACATTAATACAACGACTGTCCAAAAATATTTTCATACACGGAAAAACAAAGTGAAATTTCAAATGTAAATTATTAGGTGGTGGTAGCATTAGAATTTTATTTCAATGAGATTAATTGGACAAAATATTTTTACTATCTAAAGCGAATGCGCTCCGGCTCCCGTAAATTGATGCTCCAGAGAAAAGTATGAGCTTGGGCATGCAACCAAAATCGCAAAACTAAAAAAATATTTAGAGTAAAACTGGATAAAAATATTCTTTCATTACTAAAAATGCGAACTTTATAATACAACCACCCTCTCTACGCCCACAAACATTTGTCGACACACAAAAAAATTGATATTAACTCTTAATGCCAATAAACAATAAATTGTATCAAGATTCCCATAGAGGAAATAATTTATAGAGAGTCAACTTAGGAATTAAATCAATATATGGTGACAGCAATTATAATACTTTAATTGGTGGTAATTTTTATAAATAATATTTATGATATTTTATTTTTATCTAATTTTAGCATTCTGCTTCATTAATTGCATCTAATATACGTCGGTGATTTCCGTACTAGTCGTTCATAAAATGCAGCGTGCCCTAGATCCCCGATTTGGGGCTATCCTGGTTGTATTAGTGATAGCGATAAATCAAAATCAGCCTCCTCCTCGTCCAGTGGCAGTTTCCTTTCCTTTGACCCTTTCCTATTTATGTATTACATTTAATAATACATGTATATATATATATATGTATACATATTCCAACATAGGTTGAATCAGTGACACCTTCACGAATCAGCTCAAATAAAATTCACCTTCGTGTAACATGCTGAAATATTACAAATAATTTATATTATAGTTTAAGTGAATAAAACTGAACAACCATAATCTAAAATCAAACGAAATTAAATTTCAAATTTCTGAACAAATTGAAGTAAAAGTGAAAATGGTTTGAAAATCAGCATTATTACCGGAGGCTTTACTGATTCAACCTCTTTCTTGTTTAACTTGTGTTCAAAACTCTACTTCTTCCTTGTCACTGTACAAACACATCCGCTTAATCATTGCTCCTTGTGAGTCCGTCTGTCTGCAGTTTGCCTGTTAACTTGTCCGTCTATACGTCCGTCTGTCTAACTGCCTGTGTTCCTGACCACCATCCAAATGACTGTTGATTTGTTTGTTTGAGCAACAGCTCGAAAAATATTGCATCTTCTTTGTGCCTTGAAATGCTATTGTCTTGTCTCCGCTCTTGTACCTTCATCTGTTACACTTTATATATTCCATAGTGTTTAACTTATTGTACTATTTAACTTACAGAAATATTATACTTGATTACTTATTTCACAATTTGATTGAAAATAAATGTCGCTTATCAAGTTTGAAAATGTATGCTATTATAATTATCTACAGATTATGTCACATTCTTTAAACCTAGACAATATCCTATAACTTTCCCATTCCTATTTCCTATTAAATAAATAGACAGTAACTTAAAATCTAGTTTACATTTGAATTATTGTGAATGTTTGACAGATTCAATTACTTTCATGTCTCATTTCAAATGTTGCTGTGAAGCGGGAATTCATCCATTTCTACGTGAATACTAATGCTGTTTAATTTTTTCTTGTTCCAAAAATCAGCTTGCGAGGAGCATGATCGTAAGTATCAGCAATTTTTTTCACTTTAGTACGTTTTAAGATAATTTCCGTTACCTACATTATAGTTATAATTTTGTGTAGCATTCTTGTGTATAAGACGGTTTCTGGAAAAAATACGTAATTGGAAACGAAATTCAGGTTTTCAACTTAAAATATAAAGAGTAGTTGAAGAGGAAATAACAAAAATCCAACATAATATTATAGCGGAACTAAAAGATCTAACGCGCACAGATAAAAGTAGGAAAAACGGTTACTTTAACTTCAAGATGGCATAAAATAGTGTAATGTTTACTCTAAAAATCAATAACAAGAAACAAAATACAACTTAGAAGCCAGAAGAAATTGTACAACTTTAATAAGTTAAAATTCACTTTGTCATTCTTTTTACTGATTCTTAAATTTTGTTCATTTTATGAAGTAGCATTAACTTACATTAAAATACAGTATAATTGAAAATAATTTTCCTAAAAAATTCATTCGTTTACGAATAGTTCCAGTTTAAAATGTTTTAGTGAATTATATTAAATGAAAAACTTATGCCAAATTGCATAAAAATTGACAAATGTTCAATGAAATGTAGTTTTTCCGATATAACCAATTATTCATTTTTCCTCCCAAAAATACATAGCTTTCGAGCTAGAAGTCTTTTTTCATAAGAATTTTCGAAAAAGGCTTAGATTGTTATATTTTTTACTTATTGTTAGGTGAGGGATTCCCTATTAGATTACAATGCAATCTAGTCACACACACTGAGAACTAATTAATACGAATGTTAGACCCTTAGTTCTATGTAACAATCTATCTAGCTCTACGTTAAATAAAATGGTATCATAATAAATTTAGAACAATTGTTTATGGGAAAGGTTACATCGTGAAAGTATTAAAGTGAAAAATCTGGTGTCCAACACATGATTTTCTCCATACAGAGCAATTAATATGATTTCTCTCGACATCAGCGTCCTCAGGAATAATTATCAGCAATTACACTCGTGAATAATTTTAAAACATTTGCAGTAGTCTTTATTAAAAAAAACAATAAATGAAGAAAATTGCTAAATGTTTCTGAGGAAAACAAAATATCGATGCGAAGTTAAAATTACCCTTGGCAGCGTGCGCAACGCTATCAACAATTAGAAAATTTAACATAGTAACGTAAACAATTGAATCACTTAGCGACGTATTTAACATAAATTTAGAAGAAAAATAAAAATATCTCTTAAACTATCGGTTTTATGAAAAAACTGTTTCAAACAATACTTTTAAACTATTACATTGTCTGCAACTTTTATAATAACTAATATTTACGTAAATTAAGTTTTAAAGGAGATATTTGAAAAAAGGAAAAAACGACAAGAATAAATCACTTCCGGTTGAGCTTTTTCAGCCAAAACCTTTTCAGATGTTCATTTACCAATGAAAATCTTAAGCATAAAGTTTTGTGCTGATCTGATTATTAGTTTTTGAGTTAGAGTGCCTACAAAATGCTTGTCACATACATACACACCCACAGGCATCATCGCGAAAACAGTCACAACGTACTCAGGGGACCTCAAAACACGTATTTCCGTTGAAAACTCAAATTCGATTTTTTTCACGAATACAATACTTTCTTCTATACTACGTATGAAGAATGTAAGAAGATATTTTAGAATCATGCCTAAACGATTAAGAATTTTAATTGGATTCGATAATTTTTACGAAGGCTAAAATTTGATTTATGAATCTGCTTCAGCAATCTTTCCTGACAGCAAACAGGACTCAAATATTTCAAAGCAATTTAAATAAATCGAAGATTGCCTCTACTAAGTTCGTATTCAAACAGTAGGTATACGGTAATTCATCAATTTTGAAAATGAATGACTGCGGAGAACATTGGGAACGATTTTTTGGTTCTCGGATGATTTTTAACTCTCTTCTTTGAAAGGTTATCTTTCCTTTTGGTTGCATATGTCCAGGACCACCGAGAGGGCGGGGATACAGAGGAAAAATCAAAAATCCCCAAGGCCCGGGCCTCTGACGTGAGGGGACCGGTATTAGGATCGGTCAAAAGGTTTCCCTATCGCAATACGCAGGTGCAAGGCACGCCGACGTTTTCTCCCCATCCCATTTCCTTTTCTCAGATCTCGATTTCGGTTTTCCCAGCTTTACCCACCGCTTTTCTATCATCCCTTACCACACTGAAACTTACTCCCCACTACTCTCATTTTCCTCCCTTCCGGAAAAGGCCGTCATGCAGTCGGAGTGTCGTCGTACGGTCAGTTCTACAGCACAATATTGTTTACTCCCAATTTTTTCAGAGATATTGTAGCTTTTATTTCTTTATTGACCATATTTAATAATGTTGAGCTTGGAATATTTAATTACACTTAATACCGCATATAAGGCTGACAATACGATAAATTTCATCGAATTAAATTTTTAAAAAACGCATAAATACGATGTAAGACTTACTTTGTGTCTGCTATTTTGTAAATTATAGTAAATGTGATAAACATTTATCCGAAAATAAATGGGAAACAAAATTTTATTTGTTGAATTGTAATCTTAAGAAATCGCGACCATTCAATACTAGACAATGTTACGCTATTATAATATACAACAAAATTTATACTTAAATATTATGAAGAAAAAAGTTGCCCTGTTGGTAAACAATCAGGAGGAATCTGGAAAAAAGCCTAGAATGCAAACACTGAACGATTCTTCTTCGAGATCAGGCCAAGAGAATGGGAAACTCTCATTCGGGGGATGGATTATCGGTATAGCACTTAGAAATGTAAATTTTATGAGAATTTCTCAGTGAACGGACTATAGAGACATCTGGCGATCGGTCCTCAATCATACTAAGATCTACTCTCCTGTAATCGTACTTTTAGACTGTTGCAGCGCAAGATACGCAGTTACTTACAAATGTCACATCGGAGCTAACAACGCAAAGTGTAGGAAATTCCTATTCAAATGTGGTCGTCTGTTATGACAAGTACCGATTTTCTTTTACGCGTTGCTTTTTTGGTACTAAAATATAATAGGGCGTCAATTTGGAAAACTAAATTAAAAACCATGACATAATTTCACAAGAAATTTAGTGATGCAAAGTCTACGCTTATAGACGGCAATTAATTTTCGTCGAATATTGGATTTTTACAAATTCGTTGTTTATCGACATTAATCGAATCATACCAAGTCTAGTTATGATATGATAAATATAGTACCAACCAACCAATATATTTTATATATCATTTTCATGCCATTTTTAATGGAATGGAATTTGACAATTTCTGCTTACAACACTGCGAGCCAAGAAGGGGGAGGGAGTTCGCTGCTCTGGGTCTGTCGAAGGACCCGGTTCCCTTTTTACTTTCTCCATACGTAGTAATGGGAAAGTATTGTATTCATGAAAAAAATCGACTTCGAGATTTCAACGGAAATACATGTTTTGAGGTCCCTAGAACACGTTTAGACTATTTTCGGAATGATGTCTGTGTGTGTATGTTAGTGTGGGCGCTCTAACTCAAAAAGTACGTGCCATATCGTTACCAAACTTCATATATAACACTTTAATATTCGCATAAAGAACTGATTAGTTTTTCGACAATAACGGATAACCGGAAGTCGCGGTTTATTCGGAACCCGATTCGGTTTTTGCGATATTTCTTTGTTAAAACATCATTATTGTATATACAATTCTAAACAAAAGTTATAGAGAATGTAATTTCCTACAACTTCTATTTGAAACAATTTTCCATAGCAGTTATTGTTTCGGAATTATTTATAAATAATCGGTTTTTTCGGGTTCCGTCAAATATCTCCTTAAAAACGTCGTTATTGGTAATCTTCGTAAGGACCAAAGTTGTAGAGAATAATATTTCTTCCAAGTTTTGTTTGAAACTAATTTTCGTAGAACCATCCATTTCGGATATATTTCGCTTTTTCTTAATACCAGCCTACAGCGCCAACACCATGTAGCGGTGAATTCTGTAAACATTCAAAATATACGTCATTTACGGCAACGACGTGTCTTATTTTACGATACGAAATAATAATTTTGCCTTATAATGCTACTCATAATAATTTAAATATCTATACCCCAAATATGGAGAAAGTCATGTGTTGGCCACATCAGATTTTTTAACTTAAAAAAGAGAAAAAGGGACCCTGCGAGGGTATTTGTCCCAGGGCGCGCGCTGGCTCTCGGCGGCCCTGCATATGCCCACAATTTCCTGGTGTCTTTTTGTTCATGAGAAAAAAACATTTTTGTGATGGTAATAATTGTATGGCACATATATTGTGAATTGAAAATGTTTTCATTTAAATAAAAAACAAATGTTATCTGCATTTATTAATTTTTAGGCATTCTTTACAACAAGTAAATAAATGAATGTCTTGCGGTCAGACCATCTCCGTCTGTCTGTCCGCATGATTCATCTTCGAAACTATTGAATGGATTTTAACGTAGTTTGGTACAAAGGACTTTTTGGGCAAAGAGCAATAAGAAAGCGATATAAAT
Organism: Uropetala carovei; assembly: GCA_036926305.1. Taxonomy (NCBI): domain Eukaryota; kingdom Metazoa; phylum Arthropoda; class Insecta; order Odonata; family Petaluridae; genus Uropetala; species Uropetala carovei. Next base: position 1,490,534 of record JAXCHB010000105.1, on the reverse strand, counting down.
GTTTCGCATAGCCAAAGCAGAGATGCCACCTTTCTATGAACTTTCCGTCATATCTCGTAAAAAATGTTGTCATATCAAAAAAGGCTTACCTATAAGAAAAGATTTAGGATTAATTTTTTTTAACACGATCATAAATTCGTATATAACGCCCCTGCCTTGCATGCATTCTTGTTACACTCCGTTCGGGAATCTTAGTGTGAGATTTTTCTAACAACTAAATATAAATATTTGACGCCTAAAATGTATTCAAAATTTAAAATGATGACATTGAAGTAAATTAGCTGCATTTTATGCAAAATTAGTGTAGCAGTTACTATAATGAACACTTCGTTGTCTCCGTCACTTAGGGTCGTGGGAAAAAGTTGTGTAAAACTTCTAGAAAAACTGAGTTTGCAGTGAATTTTGTTAGCACTATAACCGATTCTAAAGAATGAAAATTTCTTACAGATTAAATTTATGGTATTTCGTTAGTTTAAAAACAAAATTTCTTATTTCATAAAAACAAAATCCATAACTACCAGTGTTTGGACAGGAACTCAATTTATTTCAATTAAAGTAACCCTGCCTTTAGTAATAGTGGACTGTATTAATTTGGTAATTAATGACCACCAATGGCTCAATTGACTTACCTCTTGTTAGCCGTAGTGGTTTCCTTATGTAATCCGACTCAGTCTCCTATGGTTTGCTGTTAATGCGACTCCGTCTCCTCACGGCCGTCTGGGTTGCTCGCGGTTAGGACGACTTTCTAACACTGATTCACACTCAAATTCACATACAAACGCATTAGTAGGTAAGCCAACGAACCCTGGTGGTATTTCAACAAACTAAGTGAGTTATGGACGCAACATACCGCCCACCAAATTTGATAATCAAATTTAGATACCGAAATACCCAGGAGAAAGGCAACTAATGATAAATACCCTATGAATAACAAAAAAATACCATAATTAATAATAAGTGTTGCTCCTAAGGGAAGGAGTAGGATATGTTATTTCTTCACTCTGAACTTGAACAAAGGATAGTAAGCTCACGGAAAAAGGGATATGAGAACGAGCAACACTACTTCAATGAATAATCCTTAACCTAAATGTCTTAAGCTAACTTAAAGAAAGAGAAAGAAGAAAAAAAATACTAATTCCTAATGATCAACTGGTAGTTTAACCAGTTTAGACGTAGGTCTTTTAAAGACCCCATGTTTTCCTGGTATAGTAGCAACCCTAATTCGACTATCCGATCCTGGATGAATTCTTTCTATTCTAGCAAGTGACCAGTTCAGAGGCATGTTACTCTCACCCTTTACAATAACCAAATCGCCTTCTGAAAGATTAGGATGATCCTTTGACCATTTAGCTCGTGATTGGAGTGTGGTCAAGTATTCATTGGACCAACGATTCCAGAAATGTTGACTGACTTGTTTAACAAGTTGCCACCGAGATAGTTTGTTAATATTTGTGTCCAACAGATTGTACTCAGGTACACTGACTAAAGGTTCGCCTATGAGAAAATGACCTGGCGTGATTGCTTCACATTCATTAGGATCTGAGGACAAAGCAGTAAGCGGTCTTGAGTTTAAGACTGCTTCAATTCGGCAAAATACAGTGGAAAGTTCCTCGAACGTGAGCGCGCGATCGCCAATAATTCGTTTCAGAAGGTTCTTTGCAGACTTCATGTTTGATTCCCACAAACCTCCGAAATTTGGTGCATAGGGTGGATTAAAATGCCATACGATTTGCTTACTTTCAAGCTTAGAAGATATCTTACCTTCTCTAAATAATGATTGGAACTGTTTATTGATTCCCGTACGATAGTTATTAGTACCCACAAACCCTGTTCCGCAATCAGAATAGAGGTCTGAACATAGACCTCTTCTTGACACAAAGCGATCCAATGATGCTAAGAATGCCTCAGTGCTTAAACTAGAAACTACTTCCAAGTGACACGCTTTAGTTGCTAAGCATATAAATAAGCACATATAGGCCTTTTAATTCCTGGAGGACCTCCTTAGAGATTCCTTAATCAGAAATGGTCCTCCAAAATCTACTTCTGTGTGTAAAAACACACGTGCTGACAAAACTCTTGCCGGAGGGAGATCTCCCATTAATGGGACTTTGGGTATAGCCTTCAACTTAGTACATGTGAAACATTTCATGATACGGTGACGAATCACGCTTCTACCTGAAATGATCTAAAATTTAAATCGCAAAAGATAAAGAAGCGTTGTTGGCCCAGCGTGCAAATATACTTTATGGTAATTATCAATGATGAGATTTGTTAAGGTGCTCTTTTTAGGCAAAAGCCACGGATGCTTACGGTTGTAAGCAAGATTGGCATTCTTTAATCTGCCGCCCACCCTAACACAACCATTTGAATCAAGAAAGGGAGTTAATCTTTGAATTGCTGTTGAACAACATTTACCCCTTTGTAACATCTCAATATCTCTTGGAAAATAAACTCTTTTTGTTACACGAACACAACAAATTAAGGCAAACTCAAGTTCAAACAGTGATAATGCACCTCTTATTTGTTTCTTGAATGCAGGATTAGTGCTTAATTTAAACCGTAAACAATACGCTAAAACTCTCTGTAATCGAGGCAGTGAAGAGAAACGATCAATAAATGAAATATCATACTGAAGCTTTGCTACCAACATAACATCCCGATGTTTACTTTTGAGTTCAGGTAGATTATTAGACAAGTACTCGTCAACAGAATCTATCTCCCAATGCTCCAATGAGTCAGTTACCCACAGAGGCCCATGCCACCATAATTCGGATTCTACTAATTGTTGGGGAAGAAGACCACGACTTCCAGGGTCAACCGGGTTTGACTTGCCAGAAATATGGTTCCATTCAATAGCTAAGCGACACTCATTTATTAAAGAGACTCTGTGGGCCACGAAAGTGTTTAGCATATGGGTAGGAGTTTTCAACCATGCAATAACAGTTTTTGAATCTGTCCAAGCAAATATACGCTGAGTATTTATCCCCTTTGAAGATAAAGAATCAAAAATGAAATTAAACAACTTAGTCAATAAAACAGCACCCAAAAGTTCTAATCGAGGTATTGAGATTACCTTAACAGGTGCTACTCTTGTTTTAGCCATCAACAAATGCACTTTACCAACCTTTGAAAGAACACCCGATCGCAAGTAAACAACCGCACAATATCCACGATCGGACGCGTCACAAAATCCCAGTAACTGAAAATAACGATGAGAGTTGTCAACGATGCCTTCTTTAACAATACATCTGGGTATTTTTATTTTAGTTAGGCAAGGTAACTGCCCAAGAAAGGTTTTCCATGCCTTCATAATCTGTGAAGGCAATTCATCATCCCAATCTACCTTTCCTTTCCAAAGTTCCTGGATTAAATGTTTCGCCCAAAACAGAGTTGGACTTACCCAACCCAGAGGGTCAAATATCTTTGCTATAGTTGATAGAATTGCACGTTTACTAGACACATCCGAAGACCAATCAACATGGTAAGAAAAATTATCAAAACTTGGTTCCCAATGTATTCCTAAAATCTTTAACGATTGTTCACCACAAAGATCAAAAGAAAATTTAGATTCACTCTCTTGTGATGAAATATCTTGCAATATATTTCGCGCATTAGTCGCCCATTTATGGAGCAGAAAGCCTCCTGATTTCATAATACTGTTTAACTGAGAAACTAAAGGTTTTGCTTCCATTATAGAGGAACATCCAGTGATCAAATCATCCACAAATATATCATTTGCAATGACTGACACAGCTAAAGGAAAATGTTCGGCTTCATCACGAGAGAGCTGTTGAAGAACCCTCATAGACAAGTATGGTGATGAAGTTAAACCATAAGTTACTGTCCTTAATTCATACTCTTGAAGTGAAGAACTATTATTTGGGCGCCAAATAATATGCTGATATGCTCGGTGCTCCGGCTGCAATAATATCATTCGGTACATTTTTGAAATATCAGCCGTCAAAGCAATGGGATTCGATCTGAATCTTATTATCAGATCAGCAATATCTCGATGTATACTTGGACCCTTCAAAAGCATCTCATTCAAAGAATAACCAGAAGCAGATTTGCTAGATCCGTCAAAAACAACCCTTAGTTTAGTAGTTTTACTTGCTTCCTTGATTACTGCATGATGAGGCAGGTAATAATTTCCCGATCCCCATTTCACTTGAGACATATGTCCAAGGTCTAAATATTCTCTCAGAAATACATGATAATCATTGCTTAATTGAATGTCATGATTTAATTTGCGTTCCAAATTAAGATATCCTTTCATGGCTAGGATTTGTGAATCTCCCAACTCTATATTGTTAAAATCATCCTTAAACAATAAGGGAACAAGGTAACGACCATCCTTATCTCTATAATGATAATTCTCGAATTGCGAATTAGCTAAAGTGTCCTCTGGCGATTGGGATCGAATTGTTGGTATCTCTTCGATCTCCCAAAATTGCTTAATAAGGTTATTTAAGTCTTGGTCCTTATTAGTAGCTATTAATGATGTAATATTTACACAAGAATGCAATCCAGACGAAGTAGACTTAACAGGTCCTATAAGGACATAACCAAATACTGATGGCCATGCAGTAGGAATACCATTAGATAGTATGACTGGCCCATCGAGCATTATTTGTGAATACACTTCGGCGCCGATTAAAATATCAATCTCTCCAGGTTTATCAAAATATGGATCCGCGAGAATCAAATTACTAAAATATTTACGTAACTTCACTGGCACTGAAGTACTGGGTTGTTGCGAAGTTATCTTAGGAATTACAATGGCATCGGTTGTGATTTCAACTTCTGCCTCGCGTGAACGAAGGACCAAGGACGTTATCCCCTTTGTGGAAGTAACCGGACTGCCAGCAAGACCCAAGCATGTCACAGGAGAATGCCTGCGTGAAAGGCCCAATTTTTGCTGGCATCTAACAGTAATGAAACTAGCCTGTGAAGCAGGGTCAAGAAGTGCTCGAACACTTTCAAATGAGCCAGATCCCGATTTAAGTGATACTACTAACGTACCCAATAGCACTATTGAGGACTCCGATGTCACATGACCGGTGGAGCATGAAACCGAATTTGTAGCAGCATTTTCACCATTCGTTTGAGGAAAAATTTTTTCATTAGATTTATCAAAAGAGAAAGACTGCGAATCAGATTTGATGCCACTGCCATCCGAAACGCAAAGTAAAGAATGGTGCCTTTTTGAACAAATTCTACATACTGCTTTGGATCTACATAGATAAAATTTATGTTTGCCACCCAAACAATTGTAACATATATTTTTGGATTTTACCTATTGCCTCCGACTTTGTACTGGTATTGAATTAAATTGCTTGCAATAATATAATCTATGTGGTTCTGCGCAAAATAAACATCTCACTGAATTTGTTGTATCTTTCGCGGATGCTAACAAAGAAGTTTTCTTGGACAATCTTATTTGCTCCCAAAATCCTACCATTCGCTTGAGCATTTTGTTTAATTCCGGAAGATTGCAAAACATCTAAATAGTTTCGCACAAATTCTAATAAAGTTTGCACAGAAGGAAATTCAACATGATGGTTCTCCATTTCAAATTGCTTTCGCGTATTTTTATCGAGAACTCTGGAGGCTAAATAAAATAGCATAAATTCCCCACTATTCGGAATTTTCATCGCCCTTAAAGCCCCAATATTTTCCGAGAATGTGTCCACAAAATTCCGCAAACCTTCGATGGAATCATTATTTAACCGAGGAAATGCGAAAATTTTATCTAAATAATGAAATGCTAGGAGTCTATTATTCTGAAATTGCTGAACTAATGAGTCCCAGGCAATGAGATAATTTTCAGCAATTAACGGCAAACTCGACACTACCCTTAAAGCATGTCCCTTTGTACAACCGAGTAGATAATGAAACTTCTCAATGCTCGTTAGGTTTGGATTTATGTGAATCAAACTAGTAAACACATCATGAAATTGCTTAAACTGTGAAACATTCCCGTCAAATGTTGGAATGTTAATCTTGGGCAAACGAGCAGACTGCATCGAATTCACGGAACGTTGTTCACTATGTGAACCAAATGAATCATCCGGGAGTACTTGACTGGCTACCGCCTTTATCTCATGATACATGCCTTCTACTTGATCCACTACACTTAGTTCACTGTCTTGGACTTCCAGCCCCAATTCAATTTCTGCTTCACGCATTTCATTGCACAACGATAGAAAAGATTTATATTCTTCATCCAACGAACTATACCGACTACGAAATACAGGAAAAACAGTTGAATTCTCAACAACCGTAAGAGATAAATTATGCAAATTTTTGATAGTTCGTATTATAGCATCTCGACGCACAGTAATCAACTTAAACCGTCGCTGCCCTCTGCTATCCATTTTCTTTTCTTCCTCCACAATGACTGTGAATTACGTTAACATTAAATGATAAACAAACTTGATATGCGATATACTAAGCAATAATACCTACAACATTTCGAGAATACATGACTAACCACAACGAATAGACGGAGTCGTATTGGCCAATTTGAAATAATTAAAAAACTTAAAGAAATTATTTATACATGGAAATTACAACACACACGCAAGTACAACCATTGATTAGACTAAATAAAGTCACTAGAAATACAGTTGCCTTTCGCCTAGGATCATAAAGAGTTCGATAAAGAGATATCCGGCCCGAAGGACCAAAAAATGTTTGGACAGGAACTCAATTTATTTCAATTAAAGTAACCCTGCCTTTAGTAATAGTGGACTGTATTAATTTGGTAATTAATGACCACCAATGGCTCAATTGACTTACCTCTTGTTAGCCGTAGTGGTTTCCTCATGTAATCCGACTCCGTCTCCTATGGTTTGCTGTTAACGTGACTCCGTCTCCTCACGGCCGTCTGGGTTGCTCGCGGTTAGGACGACTTTTTAACACTGATTCAAACTCAAATCCACATACAAACGCATTAGTAGGTAAGCCAACGAACCCTGGTGGTATTTCAACAAACTAAGTGAGTTATGGACGCAACAACCAGTTAATATTAGAGAATAGCTCGCAAATATTGAACATGAATTTTATTTAGCATTCAATTTATCTTTAAACATACGAACTTGTTAATAGTTCAGAAAGCACCGTTAAGCTAGTTATTACGTAGCATGGATTTCTGCAGAAAATTACCGAATAATAAATGTATGTCAATCTAAAGAAATCTAAAATCCGACACTATAAATTGTTCACAAACATGGAATAGCAATGTCCAATCTTTCCTATTGGTATAAAATAACACATATTCATCGGATTCGTATAGGTGATACTACGTATGTTGAAAAAGTGCTTAAGGCAACCCCGACCAAATTAGATCTGGTAAACCATAATTAATGAAATTCGTGGAATAAATTACGCAAAGTTAATTTAATTGGACCATTGTGGTCCTCATAGTAAACCAGAGTAGTTTGAAATTCGAAAAATAATTAAATGGAAATATCCGAAAATACAAATCTCAGTTATTTATATACTGAATTTAATGCTCTCCCATCATAATAATAACAGGGTAGACAGTTACAATACAAAAAGTAGTTCAAAACAAGAAAAAAGAATACTATTAATTACTATTATAACAATTTAATTAAATATATTTGGAATTTATCGCTCTAAAATTAAAGGTAACCAAAGTTAATTTCATGATATGTTTTGTAGCTTCGCATGGAGAACTATTATAGAAATCAACATAATGAATTTTATAAAAAAATTATATTCTATAATAACAATAATAAATATTTCGAGAAAGATTCGAGTTATATATAATAGATAGTGGAATTAAATAAGCAAAGATGTTGGTTTATTCTCAATTGTCCAATTACGCGTTACTAATTTTTCATTCAAATGGAATTCGGAGCGTTTTTTACAATGCAAGAATCATTTTTTTAATTTTGCGGATATGAGTTAACGGTGTACACTGTACGTCGAGAACTGTGAGGAAACAACTTTGCCAGGATTGGAGGGATAACCTAGCGGCTGAACACTTTGGAAAACTCCTCGAGCTTAAACGATGCGTAGGCACGCTCCGTGAAAGCATCGACGGCATCTTCGAATCGATGAACAGTTTCCAAGCAATCTTTTGTATATATAAAAGAAATGGATGGCGTCGAGGTTTGAAAAACTGCTTGGGGCGAACGAAATCGGGTTTTCAGTAGCGGCTTTTCATTTTCGCCTAAGTTTCCCCATATTTAAACGCGGAAATAAAACTCTTAAGGTGGTAATAAGCTAATCCGTTATTCTTAAGCTCTAAGGAGAGCACCAACTATTTCCTTTTTAGAGAGCATTAGGTACAAAAGTTTAAGAATAATTGTCTTAGGCGAAAAAATGACAACGATGACCCTCGTAATGGTAACAGTTAGGTGTCCCTTAAAAGAGCCTATTTAAAGGACGGAAATATATCGATTCTATAACATGTTAAAAGATAAAATGTCGAATCGGGAAGATAGATTAGGAAAATAGACAGATTCCCTTATGAGCAATGTCAACTACGTATTTCTCTCGATAAGCTTGAACCTTAAGTACTTAGGATCTACATTTTACCTCTTTTGTAAACTGATCTATGTATAAACAATAAATTATCAAAGATTATTTCCCATTAATCCAGACCTGCCAGCACAGTGCAACCGCAATTTGTCGTCTAAGCTCCTTATAAAGAAATAATTTTTCTGAAATACGCAGGTATGTATTGTGATTGGTAGCACATAATCTCACAGCAGTAAGCCAGAGCAAAGTGTTCAGAGATGTATGCATTTCAACCTATTTTTTTAATTGCAAATAACCTATCTGACTGAATTATGTTGGTAGAGATAATTTTAATGCAATTTTCTTTAACATTAAAAATTAGGAAATGCTACAATATTTTATTATTCATCCTAACAGGGAGGCAGCATGCCAAACACCAGCAGCAGTGTGCCCTTCTTGCTATCTTCTAGCATGAGCAGCATTAAGTCCAGACGTCCATCAGCTTGTTTAACAGGTTCTCAAGGCTCTGGACTGTTACAGCAGCTGGGTTCAGGCATGGTAAGAAAATTCAGTCTCAGAGGCCAGCAGTAGGGTTGTAATGATTTACTGCATTCATTATTTCAAGTGCTGCTATTGAGAAGAATATTTGGTATATTTTCTGTTAAACAGTTTCCTGTAATATTTTTCGATATTTCATTACGATAAATAATTTGTGAGTACGTTCTTTATACAATGCAATGGTACTTTGGGACCTGGTAAAGATCTATAAATCAAGAACAATTTATTGATGTAGAGTGATCTGATAATGGTCTGTTTTCATTTACTGAGTCAAAAGCCATATTCTATTCTTCACCTCTTCTTTCATGTATCCACAAGCATTTCTTCATCTTCTCATGAGTGTCAATCAAAATTTCCATAAATTTATGTCTTCCTCCTTCTCTGCCTCTTTATAGCAATACTTTCCTACTTCCATAATCTAATTGTGGCATCTCAGACACTTGTCTCATAAACTTTCCACATTCATATCATATTGGTGAAACTTTTTTCTTACAAAACTATGATCTGTGCCTTCTATCTACTTTTCTAAATTAACTTTATCTTCCTTGATGTTCTACAAACTAATATGAATGGAATTTAAATCATGTATGAGTGTAGATGGCATTGAAAATTTTATTATAGGTAATTACATACCTACAAATAAAACCTTTCACTATATAATAGAAGTTTTTCATGGATGCTTGATCGTTACAATAATGAGGAAGGTATGCCTTAGAAAATCAGTATTGGATTCATAACTGTAAAAAAGATTGATTTTATATCGTTTGCCACATTTGGGTGAACACTAAAATTTTAATTTCCCAATGTTGTCCATTATGTATTTTGCCAATGTTTTCTGAGAGAAGAACACTGTTTGGTATGTTTATATTATCTTAATGGGTGTTGCTGTGATAAACGTTGAAGCAATGCTAGTGAAATTTTCATTGTTTGATTAAGTAAAACATTCAATTAGTCTGGTAGTAGCTATATTATTGGATATTTTTGGTGATTAATGAATTAGTTTCATTATAATTATTTTTAAGTATAAGATCTTATGGTACTCTAATAAATCCATTTATAGATATTCGTATCCTTATTATTATGAATTTTGTATGTAAAATTTGATGTTAATTTAAAGATATAATTAAGCTATGAAAATTCAAAAAATTATAAATTATAACTAGTAAAGGCTGGCTTTGAGTACTACGAATGCCATTCCAGTTTTGTGTACCAATCGTTTTTTTACTTTATACAGCTGACAGATTATAATTTTAATGATTTATTTCACCTAAAGAATGATTTTAGACTTATAACAAGATGTTAAAGAAGTAATAGTTTGATGATAATAAATAGAATCAGAATCATCTTTTAAAAAATGACCCATTTTTATCTGCCTTACAATACATTCTTATTTTTTATACATATAATTTTTTGTTTTACTAAAATTAAACTTTATAAGTACGATTTTGGTTTACTATGATTGAAATGAAGTATTCAATTTCACTGTTATTTCTCATGTAAATGATTCAACAAGTATGATTGTATAATAATAACATATATTTACATTAAGTTATGCACAAATACTTTACAAAGGTAACATCTCTCTCTTATACTATTTACTTTCAGTTACATATTTAAAATGTAAAATGCATTGAAAATAGGAAATCATAGTCAATACAAGTATTAATCCTTTAAAATAATATAAGTTTTAGTCAGTTTTCCTACTGCAGCCATCTGTTGCTAAATGAGAACTTAATTTATTACACTACTCATTTTAATTGACTATTTATTAAAAATTACATGGTTTATAAATAGGAATTTTTAATATCTAATCAATACTCATTAAATTATAAGGCTAGCTTATCTCATCAGGTTATTTATCTAAATTTTAAAGTGTGAATCTTATCTTTTTTAGACTTTAAAGGCAATCTGAATTTATTGTATTAATTAAAAATATTTGCACTAAGTATAAATTCGAAAAAGAAGTAGGTATTTATTGAAAAAACTCAAATGTTTTCATATAGATGTGAAATAACAATCTTACAGAACAATAATTTAAAAATTTAGATGAAAAACGGTAATTTCCATTAAAAAAGATTTACATGGCCCTCTTCCTGCCTAATAGTAATCTAACCCTCCCTCCATCCTTTTCCAAAGATAAATAACCCTTGGCAAAGCTTTTCTTACCTGATGATACTGTGAAAGGTGAAACTGATGAAGTAAATATTTTTTAGAGGAAATTACAATAAATCTTTCATTTCTATTATGGAACCTTTCCACAAAGTGGAGCCTTCCCAATTAAATTTTAATTATATAAAAACTATTAAAATTAGGTAAAAAAAAGTCTAGACCAGGAGTCGGCAACCTACAGCATGCATGCCAAAGGGTGGCATGTGAAGGGATTTTACATGGCACAATATTTGAAAGAAGTATTACAGAAAAATGTATTTAAAAGAATTGTACTTTAATTTCAGCTGCATTTCATATTGCAATGATGCCATATTACATTCAGAATTCATTAAAATATAATAATTGCTTTTTGTAAGTGTTATGGGCAAAATTAATTAAAGGAAGGCATGTAAGTAGGGTCACGATACAATAAATATTGATTGATTGCCGATCTCTGGTCTAGGCAGCTTCATCCTAAATTGTATAAATTAAAGAATAACCAGAAAAGTTTACTGGTGTGGCACTAAGACAACTTTTGCCACTATTCCTTCCCAAAAGTCTTTGCTATCCCGCAAGACTATCTTTCTTTCACAATCAGACAACATATTGCTAACATGTTTTTTTTTGTCCTCTTAAGAAGAAATTTCTCTATCTGGTTCAGAAAATGTGATGCTCCACACACACATGCATACATGCACACAGACACACACACATATTGTGCGTAACAACTAGGTAATATATATGGTGGCAAATAATGGTTGAAAAGGTTACAAGTAAGCCAGTGGATCACCCATGGTGGCAGAGAAAAGCTTGTTGTAGAAGTGTTTCAGCATTGGCCTTTCTTCTGCAAAAGATAAAGTGTTATTCTTGATGAGGAGAGGTGACGGAAAATGGAAAAGAATGGGGTTCAGGAGAAAGGGATTGGTGTTGGAGTATTTGTAGTAAGAGGTACTATCAGAGATTCATACTAAGGAAAAGAAAGGCAGTAGAGCAGGGCTCTTAAACTCACATTGGTGTTCAGGCCACATGATGGCTCTCTGCCAAATCTACAGGCTGCATTACAGCAGCATACCATATCTGCGGGCTGCATTCCCTACTTTCTCAGTCTTCATGCCTTTTCGTATTCCTTGGAGATTTGCTCTCCCCTTCCACAAGAGAGGAATTGCCCTATTACACATCTTATATTCAGTCATTACAAAAATGCTAGATTTGGCATCAAAGGATAAGTCCTTCCGATATGCAAGAGATATGCTGGCAGTGAGATGAACATTCTTCAGTAGACTGTGCAAGCTGTTATAAATAGGAATGATTTAGTACACTTCTTAGATTATTTGCATGAAATATTTTACAAGAAATGGATTTGAGTTTGGGTCGTGTAGTATAAAGTATGTTGCTTTGTGATTTGCACAAATACACTGCGTGGGCCTCATGCAGCCTGCAAGTTTGAGACACTTGCTGTAGAAGATATCGATTGGTAGACTTTTGGTACAGGGTATTAACCTTAGAATGGAACTCAAATGGTCCTTAGAAGAAGTATGCATTGATCAGTAGTTAATGGGTTGCGCCACGAAACATTTGTAAAAGATGCTGTTCTGATGACTGGCCATGCAGGTGTTGAGAGATGTGATGGTGAGGCCCTCAGAATATCCCAGGAATTGTAAGCATGTGAAGAGGTAAATTATGCTTTTGGAGGTGCAGGTTTTATGGGATGGGAAGGGTTATTTGAACTACAGATAATAGAGGTTTGGATTATGGGACAAGTAAGCCCTGCTGATTTGGTGCAATGCCATTTATGATATGAGTGCTGTAGTGGGTGGTGTTAGGAAAGTGTGGGCGGTATGTGTTGGGTTGGAGGTATGAAGTAAGAAAGGGGTTCGGTGTGGTTGATGGTGTTAGCTGGGTTCATAAAGGGTGGTATAGGGGTGTTGAAGGTTAATTACAGGCAGAGGGAACAGGTATAAGCCTGTGGCTGCTAGTAAAGTATTGGGAGAGAAAGAGAGACACATGGAGAACAATTTGCATTCTGATGGGATAAAGTTTCCAATGTCTTCTTGGTTGGGATTGCATGGAAGGTGAGAGTGTGCTTTAGGTTATTGTTTATATAATGGTCACAGCACTGTGTGGGGATTTTACTGTGTGTAGAAGAAGAGGGGTGAGAATTCTTAGAAGAATCTGTGTGAGTAGGGGTGGGGTTAGGGTTGTTATCTCCAACCAAAGGAGCATCCTATCCTCAGTGAGACACTTAGCTTTAGTTTCTCTTTTGTTGAAGAAGGGCCAATGACTGAAAGACTCTATGACAAGCCTAAGTAGGTGTCTCCTGGCTTCCTCCTAGTCCTCTGAACCACTAGCTGCCGCTATACACAGGGCTGCGCCAACCTGGGGTGCAAGAGGTGCACGGCACGGTGCCTTCCCATCAAGATATTTGTATCTTTGTTTTAGTCCTTCATTTTTATTCAAAATGCTTTTAAGAGGAGATAAAGCTGAGCAATTCGCTCGATTGGTAATTAAAAGCTATTTTAAACAAACGTAGCAAAGTTTAACTGTAAATGTTATCGATAAATTATTTTTAAGTTAGAGACTGTCCATAATACAAATAAGAACAGATATCTTTGCTAACATTCATGTAGGGGACAGTGGTGGTCTTTTTTTTTAGGATTGACTTTGGGGTGGAGAGGGGGATGCCACAGAATTATTTTGCACCCAGGCACTAAACACCCTTGGCGTGGCCCTGACCACATATATATATATACATATATATATATGTGTGTGTGTGTGTGTGTATATGTATGTATATATCTGTGTGTGTGTGTGTATGTGTGTGTGTGTGTGTATATGTATGTATGTATATATATATATATGTATAAAAACTTACGGAAGAGGAAAGGTAAATGAGGATATTTAGGGCAACTAGGTGTTGAAGGAAACCCATTGAGCACTTACTGGAAGGAGAGCCGCTGGGGTGTTGGATAGACACATTTGTAGAAGTTATTGGAGCTTTCGGGATGATCCCTTCGTCAGCACAAGAGAGACCCAACACTTCTACAAATGTGTCTCTCCAACACCCCAGCAGCTCTCCTTCCGGTAAGTGCTCACTGGGTTTCCTTCAACACCTAGTTGCCCTAAATGTATATATATATATATATGTATATATGTGTGTGTATGTATATATTCAAAAAGATGGATAATAGTTCATTATCTTTATTGATTGTTTAATGATATACAGCTATACTCTGCTTAGAGCAATTTTGTTATGCTCTCGCACATAGCCATGCTTTTTATTCCTCATTTTCATGGGTTATTATGATTATTTTATACTGAATGTCTCAAAAGAACTAGCAAGTGTTGATGCTGGTAATATGAAAATGTGCAAAAAGTGCTTAAAAATAAAGTGGTATAATGACCCAGTTTAGCACTGCTTCAGTTAGCACTCTCTATTCTAGGAATGCATACATAATGCTAAGCGGAGTATTGCTGTATTCACATTAACTTATAAAATTGTTGTAAGTAATTAATAAGAAAGCTTATTTTTAAATTCTTGTAATGTACCGTATTTATTCGCATATAAGCCGCACCCTTGTTTTTTGCAACTGAATCTAGGAGAAAAAAGTTTCTGAACATAAACTGCAACTTAACAATCGCAATTAGGTCTAAAACATTCTATAAAGATCTAAATATAGGTATACCATGAAACGTATAAATATTTATACTATTATTTACAATAATAAAGTATTTCCGTGAATTGCCTGTAAACAGCAATATGTTCACATTGTGGGATAAAATGGCCAATATTGCTGAAAGAAACTGACTTGGGATGCACAGCTTTTTACCAATACATACTGAACACTGAAAATAGCGAGAAAACAAAACAACTTTTAAACTGAAAGCAACACCAACAAAATGTCTCTTCCAATAGAAATATTGGAATACATGACCAAACTGTGATGCTGCCTTGGCATTCAACAGATTACGGCATTTTTCTCATGAGCCCTTGGTTATTCTTGTTTTGCTCACTGGCAAATCTATAACTGTCATCAGTAGTCAAAATATTTATTTCTCTTTTTTATTTGTTGTAATGAGTGTATTATGTTTTTATAAGTCACCTACTGCATATTGAATCCTTGAGCAATATGGTGAACTCCTAGTGAATTTTAATAATTGCACATTTTTGACTTTTTTCCGCGCATATTAGCCGCGTACTCAATCTGAAGACCCATAATTTGAAAAAAGTGGTTTATATGCAACTAAATACGATATCTTTCAATAAATTAATGCAGAAAACTGTAAGTCATTTCATCCATATTTCAGTATCAACTATTTTCGGGGAAATCCTAGATTACCAGAAGAAATCAAGGACTCCTACATCACATGGTTCTAAACTTCAGTGCTGTGTTAGTAAACTGAAATTAGTCTGTGCTCCTTTAGATAATTTTAATACAATTTTTGATGCATAAGAAATCAAAATGGAATGGATTGCCAGGAAATCATATTTGGAGAAATTTGAAAACAGGGACATATGAATTTTACAACATGTTTAAGCATTGAAACCAAAATCACATTCCAGTATAGACAATCACTTCACTTTCTATGAAGTAAAAACATGCGCTTAACAATTAAAGGAGCAATATCAATGAAATTAATGTTGATTTTAAAATCATACAAGAATGTTTTATTGATAAAAAGTAATTTGAATGAAAGTATAGTTGATTTTATCAAGTAAATAGGTGATACCATATTCTTTCCATTAAAGATAATCATTTTATCCTTATATGTATAAATATACAAATGTGAAGTTTATGTTACATTTCTTTTGATCATTGACTATGTGCTTAAATTTTGGCATGAAATCTTTGGATTTCAGTAATATTTAAATTAATTAATATTTCATGTCAAAGCACATAGAAATTAATTCAAAGTTCATAAGCAAGGGCACAATCATTATTGAAATAAGATTATTAGTATTTCCCAACACATTAATGGCTAGTCACATCATGAGAGAAAAATCGGGTATATTTATAGCCAAGTCTATCTATTATGATCTCAGTTAGACTTAAGGTACACAGGGGAAAAATTGGCAATAAACATGTTGGCATCATTGGTACACATTCCTTTGTTGCAACTGTGTAAGTAAATTTTCAAAGATAAAAAGTATACTTTTTTACAGATTTTTTTTTGTTTTTAAATGGGGTGAAAGTATGAATTAACAAAGAATGTTAATATTAAACATGAACTACTCGATTCATACAAGTGATAGCAAGTGCTGTAAAACTGAAACACATAATACTTACAGCCATCTTTTATTTGTATGTAATGTGATGACTACATGCAGAAAAAACAACCAATTTATTTTTTCAGTACATTTCATAAATGTACCATTTGAAAAATGTATTTTAATGATGTGACTGACATACTTATTGAAATTTATACATTTTGAGAAAATCAACTTGTTTTAATATATTGCTTAGAAATTATAGCTACACCCAGGATCAAATGACTTCATTGCAGAAAGTGCACTAAATTGAAAATAGCAGAAAATTTATAATTCTTTTCCACTACTTTCACCGGTTGCTCAAAAAACATTTGCCCTACACATTGATGATAATATAAGTGCAGAAAAAGGACTATCACAGTTATTATTGAGTCTTACAATAATTGAAATTGTTCAAATGCATATAAAGCAATTTAGTTTTGCTAACATAAGCATAAAATTTTGATAAAAGCAATAAGTGTATTGCAGCCTGGAGTTTCATCCCAGGTTTAAGAAATAGAGTATGAAGTTAGCAAAGCTATGATACTATAGAATTTATCCATTTCATCTTCTAATGGGTGAGATTTCACAAATAATTACAAATGTGTAAAATAATGTTTTAGGAAATTTTTTTGATAGTTATACATTTCTCCTTTTTTATGAATCCTGTATTCCTATACTTCCTTCAACATTTTAGTTTAAGATTTTGTGCTAACACTTTAATCCTTACAAGAACCAACTGTTAGTTGTTGTTCATTTAAGTCAAAATCAACAAAGTTTCAATATAATATAACATTGATATAGCCATAAAATTGACATTTTGCTTACCATACTTTGCAATACTCTATTCAGCATAATTTCTACCAAATACAAAGCAATATATTTCATATAAGTTGATTTCTATCACATGATACAGTAAATGGCTGATGCATTGGCTTGGAGAAATTTTTGATCAGTAGACATTTTCAGTGTGTATACAATTCCTTGGGATTTAAAGACAGCTAGTCAGAGCTCCCTATTATAGACCACATACAACTATTGTCCGCTAATTTAAGTTTACTTATTGATGTAATGTAAGGGAAACAATATAATGGAGTAAATGTACTATAACTCAAGATATCTATTTTATTCTATCTTAGATTTCACAGTCAGATTTGTATCTTCTCATAGTTCTGAAGTTCTATTCTTGATAGCATTGGTGCTATTGTTTTGTGAAGGGAAAGTAGGAAAGGCAACAGGAAGCTGAATGAATGATTAACCAGAAGGGTAACACTCAAATGCTCTAAAGATGATAGCTGTTACAATCTTTCTTCATCTAGATAAATACTGTCTTTTTTCTCAAACATATAGTAGCTGGTGGCACTTCTTACACACTAACAGACAAACAATGCTATCAAAATGAAACCAAGTGCTTCAGTAACATTTTACAAATATGTACTTTTGTGTTTCAAATGTTGTTTATTTACATTTAATCACCTGTAATATTTACTTACAGCAGAATATAATGCCCATTTGTAAAAATCATTTATCAATTTTGAATATGTTGTTATGTCAAAAATGAAGAATGTAAGATTTGTAATTGATTTTATTATTATTAGTCAGCAGAGTAAAAATTTTAAATTCATTTCTAAAAATCATTCAGTAAAAGAATAATAAAACAAGTCTGATGAGAAGATTTGGTTAAAAGTGATTAATTTAACAAATTTCCTACAACAAAAATAAATCAAATTCTATAATGATAAATCTTGGGATAATTTGTTCCTTCTGAAATATTAATATTAATTATACTGGCAGAAAATAATATTGAAGAGATAGTTGAAACTATTTTAATTATCTTTTCAAATTGCACGTTTCTGTTGTCACACTGTAGGATACATTAATGCAAACTTGATCTGCTCTTGAACTGCCTTGTAGATTAGTAGCAATTTCCTACTTTACTGAGATGCTGTGATCTTCAACTTTTCTTATTAATAACCCTCCAATGGTTGTGCTACTTGCTCAATGTAGTTAGATGTGTTTTGTCCAAAAAGAGTAATAATAAAAATTTTTACTAAAACTATTCTTTCTTGAAGTACAAAGATAAATTTTGCAATGAAAGTGCAACATTTTTTATTATGGGACAATCTTTGACTTTCATTAAATTAAATCATCATATCCTTCTGCAATGCAGATAAATAAGATATAAGTTAGATTATTTCAAAGTTATTTTCCTTCATAAATAATGAAGTATCGATGAACAACAGGCACCTGAATTAAATGATGAAATATTAGCAGGTTCATAGAACTAATCCTAAATAAAACAACAATATTAAAATTAACATAACTGTCAAGACTTTTAAGGGCAAAGTTTCAAAATTTTTACACTTGAAAAGCTTATTTTTCCAATTATAAAATAAAAATGTATCTTCATACTTATCTTATGTTTCAACATGATGAAATAAAAATATATATTTTACTGTATGAAGAATACAACATGCATTCATTTGGATTTGTTAATGTACATAACTAGTACTACCATATACATTTCTTTTTAGATGAATGTCATGTGTACATATGAAACTGTATTTGTATTGTATGTCTATAAAGAACAGGGAATACATAAAATAAATGTGATGTCTATATATTGTAATTAGTTTATTTTTGAAACCTGGTATTAAAAACTGTCAAGAGCCACTTGCCATATCTGCTATTCAAAAAAATATCATTTGAAGGCAGGGGTGGTCGGTCTATGCAAACAATGCTTCCCTAGTGAAACAACACTGCAATAAACTCTTTTAAACACTTAGAATAACTTTAGTTACTATTATAAAATTGATAGAAATATATTTAGCATTTTCATAATTTGAACGATTCATATTATTCAATTGTTACTGAGCGGGCCCCGTGAAGCGGTTTCAGAATTGCTTCTCTGGTGGTTACACATGCGGATACGAGAGAGTGGGAAAAAGAAGGGAGGGCCTATGCCAGCCCAATGGAGGGGAAGTAAGCAGAATTTGAAATGCTTCTCTGTGGCGCAGAAAATGACATGAAAATACTGAGTTGTGACCATCTATTGGGGAAATTTGGTTTTACATATTTTTCGAGATGTAATTGTTTAACTGTTTTGTGGCCTCCATTTCATTTATAAAGTGTTTATTTTTGGTGCGCTACATTGGTACTTCCTTCTATTAAATGTTATTTACTTTTAATCCTAAAAATATGTGCGGATAATGAGCATTGTGCAATAAAAAATGATTGGTGAAATCGTTCTCAAGTTATCAAGATTTTGCAACTAAAAAGAGATTGTTCAAGCCAGAAAGCCTTCAATTAGTTGAAGCTATAGAAGGAATTGCATGGTTATGATATTTCCGAAGCATAATTTAATATATTTCTGTTGATCGAAATTATTGGAAACAGAAAGTGAAATAAATTTGTTTCAAATGAGGTGTACTGTTATTTGTTATACCTGTAGCTTATTTCCGAATGAGATATATGAATGATGAGGTAAGCCTTGCAAAGTGACCAGTCAGTAACGTTTAGCTACATAAAGTAAAACTGTGCCACTGCTTGCCTTACTCAATGGGTCACTGCCCGCCACTGTTTGAAGGTATATTTATATATATATTTTTCATGCATCACATTATTTTTATTAAAAAGCTTTTTATTTTTTCAAACTCCACTAAAATGTAATACTAGTTGCTAAATAATAGAAATTAATTTTTAAGCAACAACCTATTAGAGAAAAACTTAGGATTTTCTTTTGGAACAAAATGCTTTTCTATGGCAACATTAATCACTTTGCAATAAAATGCAAATATGTACCATCAGAGGCAATTTCAAAATAGAGAAACATACCACTTACAACTTATAAAGTAGATGTGAATATTATTATTTTGTATTGTAACCATTTCTGGTTCTAACAGTCATTAAATTCAGACAGAGATTTACCCGCTTATACAGTGTCCCTTGCCCTCCTATAATGATGGTGGTAATTTATGGTTTAACCTTTACCATACGGATTTAAATTCTCACTGCAGGGACCATCAGCTGGATTTATTTGGGATATTTAAATGTCTTATGTTTCTTTTTGAATAAATTATCATATCTTGGGAACTAATAATGATAAAATCTTCAAATACAAAGTATTTTATAGGAAAACATTGAAAAGTTACCTAGTTAAAGTTACTAGCTCAATAAATTTGTAGTAAAACCAAATTTTTATGGTAATATAATTAAAACTAGAAGAAATGAAACACTATTTTAAGGCGCTAGAAACTCGCCCTCACCCTCTCCTGTCTGCTGCATTTCTGCATTGCCTGGGGGCCACGTGGCATTTTGCCTTCATGGACGTGGGAGTAGGGCTTGCTGGCAGTGCTGTTGGATATTGGTGTTTATCAGTGAACATTACTCAGCATTTAATGGACCTTACATACAGGGCCGGCTCTAGTTACATTGGTGCCCCAATGCAAAATCATTTGGAAGCGCCCCAACCCCATTTTTTTCCCAAATAAGGGAAGAAATTCATATTTTCAGAGTAATGATCCGCCTTTCTGTTTTTCTATTTCTAACTCTTCCACAGATTTTCTTTTCTTATTTTAAAACTAGACAATTTATTTTTCTTATCCATTGATGCTAACAATAATAAATGCTGGGTTTTAAAATAAAACTTCAAAAATCTGCAATAAAAAGGAAACCACAAATTTTTAACATCAACTCAACATTAATCCAAAACCATAATGAGCATTTAGGTTTGTGTAGTCAAAATATTCCAACTACTATTATTTTCTTAGAGGAACTTATGATAAATTTTATGAAAAATAAATTTTTACAATACCCAATATGATAGATCAGTGTTTTTCCTCCTTTTTGCTTTGGCGACACACTTTTTAAATGATTCAGCTCTCACGACACACCATGAAATAATCGCAACACACCATGATATAAAAAGTCATTTTTTTTGGTTAAAACATAACAAAAATACTTAAAATTCATTATTTAACAATAAAACATTATAAATATAACAAAAATATAAAATGTTTGTTTGTTAACATCAAATTATAGTCGATCCGAAATCGGAAGACTCCTGGCCTACTTAGAGCAAGTAGCCAATCACGAACGTTTCCCCTTCCATCGCCCCTCTCAACTTTCGTGCGGGAGAGCAGATATCGGTCCGCGCTGCCAGCTCTTGCTCAGCTGATATACTACGCAGTTTCTAAATAAAATACTTCCCATCCTTCCTTTTGATCCACAGCAAGGAAACGGCGGTAGAAACGGCAACGCAGTCCGATGCGATCTCTTCGAGAGCAGGAGTGAGACTGGTTTCCTCCCCACTACCTTCCCAAACAAACAGTCTCCTATTGGCTGCTGCTAACTGGTTTCCGCCCCTTTTCCGAGGCCAGGAGTCTTCCGATTTCGGATCGACTATAGTACAAATATGACCGAGGTCATTTCAGAGTATGTACAACGAAATATATATATGTATAAATAAAATTCATTATTTAACAAAATAAACAAAAAGAAATAAAAATCTGTCGAATAACAATTTTTTAAAAATTAATGTGAAATTTGAGCCTTTTTTTCTAAATTTTCGCGACACACCTGGACCTC
This sequence comes from Uropetala carovei, assembly GCA_036926305.1. Taxonomy (NCBI): domain Eukaryota; kingdom Metazoa; phylum Arthropoda; class Insecta; order Odonata; family Petaluridae; genus Uropetala; species Uropetala carovei. The sequence goes on along the minus strand of JAXCHB010000105.1, from coordinate 1,468,507 downwards.
GTCCACGACACACTAGTCTGTCGCGACACCGGTTGAGAAACACTGTGACAGATGATAAGACTGACTTTTTTATCCCAACACTACAGATCAATCGCAAAAAAGGAACTATAAATCACCGCTCCAATGTGCACTCCAATACATCCGACAAGCTACAGACAGACTAGGATCTTATTGTTAGAGTAAAAAAAAATCGCAAGTCAAGCTTTCCTTAATGATTTCATTGTGATTCAAAAGCACAAGCATCACAGATAAGGTAAAACTGGTTGACCAACCCATCTGATCTTTATTAAGAAGCTTAACCGATAGATCTGCCGGTGACAGTTGTCGTAGATGCATCGTGGGCCGACAGATCGGTCGGCTAGCAGTTAAAGGGTTATTGTATAACCTGTAACATATTTGCGCATAGGAAACATGAAACTCGCTACATATGGGATTAAAAGTCCACAATGCATCATTCGAAGATTCCCATCGGATTTCGCGTATTTCTTTAGATTTACTAGCACTGTCAGATACGGTTATTAAAAGAAAACAAAACCTTCGATTATTTATCCATTGCTACGGCTTAGGTTAAGGTCTTCCCCGCCCTGCCTTCCGGCGACCCTCTTTATTGTGGAATAAATCTTTCACATGTTATTCTAAAAATTATCTTCTGTATATCAATAAATTGATATGAAATGAATGCAAGGACCGAATGGAGGACGAATGGCAATTAGCAGGGTAGCGCCCCTACATCCTTCGGTGCCCTTATTCTCGGCCACCTCCAATACGCGTCTTATATACACTAGAGTGATGCGATCCCGCACCTCAAGGGTTCGGGGGCAGAATTTGCGACGGAGATTTGCTGCTCTGGCATTTCCAACTTTCACTTTTCGCATTAACACATGGCTTCGAAAAGATCGGCGACGAACACACATCGCCCATCCAGCTTATAACTCGCATTCCGATAATATACAGACACAAATACTATCATGTGATGGTGCCCCTGGCATGTTGGCGCACGAGTGCCTTGCATCCATTGCGTCCCGGATTGGCGCGGCCTTTCTGAAATCAATCACCCTGGGTGCAAAGAGCGCGTCGCATAAGGGCGCCAACTTTCCTAGAACGCCTTCCCATCAAGGTACAGGGTGGGCGCAAAGTAACTGAACATGTTTATACTTGTCTACCTCGCAAGCGAAACCTACAACAAATTAGTATCTTTCTCTTAAGTAAAACCCACAAGGAGACTCACTCAACACTCTCCAATAATGTGTCGATTCAAAGTGACAATGGGGAACCGCCGAAAACCTTTTGAGCGCCCCTTGATTTTCGGCGCCCCGATGCCTTGCTTACCTCGCTTACCGCCTAGAGCCGGCCCTGCTTACATATCAGCATTTGCAAGATGCCTGAGATCCTATACCAGCCTTTGACCCCCTCTCTCTATCATAAATTCTATAGTGTTCCAATGGGTTTTGTAATCTAATAGCAACTGTAATTCCTTTTTCTATAGCTTTTACATGACTCGGTAATACAGTGTTCCCTATTGGTGAGTTTCTGAATAATTTTACAATTTACAATTTTTTTGCTGTTTTGTAAATACTTATATCCATGTAAACATTTTCTGCAATAAATTCTCTTTCTTTTTACAAAACGAATTCATCTTTGCTTTTATGTTCAGTTTCTGAGAAATTCTCATTTGAATCTTCGCTTGCTTCCTGATTTTTTTCATAAAAAAACATACCTAACCGCTAAATGAATAGCGTGGTTATAATACAACTGTTGGTAAGCCAGGGACAGTATACCAATTTTTACCATCACTTGTGGTGGAAACAATATATGTTTCAAAACTAAGCTTGAAAGATTTAAGTTGTGAATCGATCAGTTCGATTGTATTTTCAGTATAACAAGAACCTTGAATTCGCATTAAACCCAAGTTTTCTGAATCTCCATCGTAATAATATATATGTGTGTTTGTGCGTTAGTGTGTGTATGTGCGTGCGTGTATGTGTGTGTGTTTGTGTATGTGTGTACACGCTTCTGTTGATAGCTCTTTATTATTCATCTTGGTTTAGACCCTACTCTCTAAACTTCAGAAAGAAATATTTCATCCAATTGATAGATGAAACAGTGAGACGCGGTTTTCAAAAGAAGGCAGATATTATCCGAGTTTCGGCGTCTTTAATACTATATAGAAGTTCAATTTTCAGATGTAAATAAATGTAAAATATTGCATGGTTTCGGATGAAAAATTTCTCGAGATCCCGTAGAAATTTTCTCGAGAATCTCGAATTGTTTAAAATTCAATTTCTCGAGAAATGAGAATCTGAAAGAACAGACATTTTTTGAGAATTCTCGAGCAGAATCACTAATGACCGTATGCTTGTTTCTCCAAAGAAACTTATCTTGCTTGTAATTAGGAAATGAGATGACGTAGCGATTAAAATTCGGGGCTCCGTTCGTAAATAGGTTGGCGAGAGTTTCCGCAAGGAAGCACCATTCTTTATTATAATTGGAACGGAAATTTATTTTAATTGTTTTTATTTGTAATTGAAAGAAATTAGCCAAAAAAGCGGAAATACTAAACGGTTCTTGGGTAAAACTGTTTTTGTCGCTTAAAAAAGGCAAAAAAGTGTAACTATGAAAACGGATTTTCATAATTGCCTTTTATGCAGTTTACAAATTTCTATGAATTTACTTAATTTTATATGCATTATCTCATGTTACATTACTTACAACTAGGGTTGCCATGCGTCCGGATTTCCCCGGACATGTCCGGGTTTTTCTTCTGTCCGGGCGGGATTTTAAATGTTGTCCGGGGTTCTAAATATTTGAGTTAAGATCAGGGGCGCGCCTACCCGGAGTGCAGTGGGTGCAATACACCCGGGCGCCAACTTACCGGGGCGCCAACTCTCATCAAGGTATTTATATCTATATATTATTGGAATTCGACTTGGGAATGTTTCCTACTTTGTCCGAGTGAAAAGGGAAAGTTGGAGATTCTAAAATGACACAAAATCTTCCATGCAAAATTTTTCCGATCCCTTGCGATACGCGGTCGCATGACTCAGGGTCGCTAGAGCACACATCAGTGGCGACCGAAAATAGGTTCTCCGTAACGCGAAACACCCTAGGTGCGGCCCTGGTTAAGATAGGGGCAGAAGAGTCGCTTTCAAAATTTTCGAACTATGTAGTACTCCGTTTTCTACTACATCTATTTTCTAACCACGAAAATTTAAAACTTCAGATATTTTTATCGCACATTATAATGTGTTCATTAAAAATCAGTTTAGCCCGTATGTTTGCAGTACACCCATGGCATATGGCATTGTAAAGTTTACGCTGGCACAAGCAGAGATGACAGATCGCGGTGCCAACGGTGTGACTGAATCGGGCCCTGCACTATCTAAAAATACTTCTTTTATTTGCGGCTGGGTGAAAATCTGCTAAAGTATTGCTGCAAGTAAATGTTTTGAGTGCAATAATACTCCCAAACTCCTTATGTTGAAACTGTATTTCCGAATGTTGATTTTAAGAAATATAAGGAATGCAGATGACTGGATGTAATTTTTCCGACATTTCTGTTGCCATTTGGGTTCTGTATAATCAATAGTAAAGGAACAAGTAATCCGAGCACTTGCTGAGAGGCTTCCCGGAAACCCATTCGCAAAACGGAAGAAGAAAAGACGGAACACGTTAACGTAATTATTTGCTCTTCGGCATTATTCCAAGTGCCCTATGCTGGAATATAAAGTAGCAGATATATCAATCTTTCTAACTCTAGCAGGGCAATACTGCAATCAGGCGCATAGCCAGGGAGGGGGGGGGGGGGTTTACTTCTACTGTGCGACTGCGAATAACAAATAAGCGAATATTTCAAATAGAAACGAAAAGAATGATCTATAACGAAAAAACCTACATCTTTGAGTAATTTGGAATCTTTCGATATCTATCGCAGCAACTATGTTGCTAATAACATTAGGTGTAATACTTTATGGAGAATTTTAGAAACCAACATTTTATCTGCGGTGTGCAATACTACTCCCCTAAAACGAAAAGCAGGCCCTGCTTAAAAAATCAATTTAAAAACGTTTTTTTTTGCTATATTTGAGTAAGTAGCCCCTGCGAGGTGAGCAACCAATACTAATTGGTGAGCATTTTGCCCTCCCTGAAAAAATTTCTGCGGGCGCCCATGAGTACACCGTACTGGTAATTTAAATTTTTGCTATATTGATATTAGCGAATATAATATATGACGATGCATACGAAAACCAGGTGATTCCTATTTGTTATAACAATAATTTTACTTCAGCTAAGTCATGATAATATAAAAGGGCACGCAAGCGTAACAAAATATAATTAATTTTAAAAATAGTACCCATGCAATCATGCCTTTAAATAGCTTATCCTCAAATCATCATTAATATATGATGAAAATACAAATTCAGGGTTCGTCCGGATTTTTGAGTTCCGCTGTCCGGGGAATAAGATTTAAAATATGGCAACCCTACTTACAACTAAAGTACCTAACTGTCCGCGAAACATGACGGGAATAAATTATTACAGTATTAAGATTAAGACACTCCCCATTCTCGTGCCCTCTCGATCTCTCCCTCCCATTTTCCCTCCCTCTTTCTTTCCTCCATCCCATTCTCTCTCTCTCTCCTCTCTCTTCCATCCTACCTCGTTCTCTCATTCTCACTTTCCCAGTAAAACATGTAGACATTTCTCTCCACGTCATACAGTATATGAAAACTTTCATACCAACATTTAGAAAAAGGACGAAGGGAAAATACAAAATGTTATCGTTGACACGTTTAATGCGATGCGTAAGAAACTGATATTTGATGGTACTTTTGTGATTAAGTAATCAAACAAAGTAAGCACAACGTTACACTCTTCGCCATATAGAAGCATTGGACTCCCAGTTGCGGCTACAATGGGAGTTGTCATGGTAGTTTACATTTCTCATTGTTGAAATCCTGAAAAAATTGTGGTATTCGCATTCTCTCCTTTAAAAAAAACTATGTTCATTCAAGTATAGAACGGTTCAAATTCCGAGTTCGTTCCATTATTCCATGTACTTATTAAATTCAAAATGATTCATATGTTGAACACATTACCGTGTTGAACGAAAGGGGGAAATAAACTCTGCTGGAATCGGAACAATGATCTCGCGATACACGATGATATTTTATTTTCATAAGCATATTTAATAGTTTTATTAGTAATTAAAGGTCTCCCGATCTTTCTTGTAACACGGAGTTTTCCTATGTTTCGAGGAAATACTTTTAGTGGTTCCCACGAGATACTCGGTAACATGAAGAGCTATACTGTCATTAAATTGGACAATATCATTTAACACTGCACTCTAGGATTCGGGGGAAACACGTCTAACTGTTACATTTCTCGTCCTGTTCGAATTTAAATGGCTAATACGTTCATTGACGGCGGCTATTCCACTTTCGCTTCTGATTCATAAGTCGCGGGTTCTTTATTTGCGGTACCGCGCGGAATTCTCATAATATTTTTCTCAACTACGCATTCGATTAATCCTTATGAAACCTACACTCTACCCTACCCTCTGGCCTAAAAAAACCCCGAGCTATTTAGGGGTGCCCTGCAGCCTACACGATCCGAGAATCTGCCGAATGTCAACAAAATTCACCCGTCTTCGGCTGAGCCCCTTCAACCTACTCAAAACCTCAGAGCCACAGTTATACAGTTATAGTCTGTGGGATAATTCTGCAGACGGTTAAACGCACGTCCACACCTGACTCCTCTCGGACACGACCATCATTGGTACCATTAGGATGGAGCAAATCGCAACTATTTTTACTTTCTCCATATACAAAGTTAAAATAACGTTATTAAAGTGCTAAGAAAACAATATTAAATCATTAAAAAACAAAATAATTTAAGAGTAAAGAAAAAACGTAAATAAAAACATTTTCATGCTTGAAATCTTTTTAACTGTGTTTATTAATTTATAGGAATAGGAAATTTTTATTTGGAAAAAGAGGGGCTGTTGGCTGGGAGAATGGACAAAATAGCTTCAACCCTTCAGCGCCATTAATATATAATTCATCTTAGGAAAAGTAATTATGCAAAACGAAATTTCCTGTACCACAGTGAAGCCTGCAGCACTGTTTGACACGAGCACAAACGATAATCTTCGCTTTCACTATCACTGAATTCATGAATTATCAAGAGTTTCTCTTTAACTCGAAATTGCTTTTTGAAACAAGTCTTTCTTTCCGTAACTTTTCTTTCAAATTCTATTAATCACAATTTTGAAAAAAGGAAATTCACAAAAGTTCTTTGAAAAAAATCAGCTTAGAGAGAGTATGCAGAATTCTAACAAAGGGACTCCAAACCCAGAACTGAATGCAAAGCGTACACCCCAAAGATTTAATTAGTTCCTCTAATTGTATGCTTAAAATTATTAATAGTAATAAACATTATTATCAATATTTAGTGTGTTGCATTAATTTACTATTTTTTTGATTTAACGGTGTATTTATATTAATGTTACATTTCAATTTTCGCGTCCGTAGAACCTATCCTCATTGATATAAAGTTTTTACGATCCCGTATTGTGCGAATTTCGCTTAGTGCGAAATTTTTCGGAACCTATCTGTCGCACAAAGCGAGATGTGACAGTACATACCTTTCTACTTTATGAGTAGACGAGGGAGTCGCATTAAGGTCGGCGGTTTTAGTGGGGTTGTCGTGGATGCATATGAATTCGGAGACGCTTTTATATGCTTTTCTTCTAGCGTGCGACTCGGTATCATTTTGTTGAATTTTATATATAGCTCAGGTCATTGAGTGGTTGCATAATTTCTATTCATTAAATTTATTTTCTTGACGATATCAACAAAAATAAAAAATCCAATTGATAATGCAATCTTAAATGAATCAAACACGTTGAGAACATTTAAAACTGCATTTACAGTAAAATTCCAATTTCACTTTTCAATATGTGTAACACATTTGTAAAATACGAAGCATTACGAATAAGTTGCCGACATTGTATCAACAATTGTCGCCCTGGCTCCGTCACCATAAAGATCTAAGAGACCATAAACTGTAGAAGGGACATTGGATGCAGCGGGTCCCAGATCGACTCCATTGAAGAAAAAGTGAAGGGTTCCGAATTCGTTTCTCATCACACCAACTCTGTCACCAACCTACAATAATAAAAGACAGTGGCACAATATCACTTTGTCATGTAATGCTTTTTGAAGCTTAATATCTTGCAAACGACTGAACCGAATTTGATGAAATTCTCAGGATAGCATTATTATATAACAACAAAAAGTCTTAATGTATCGAACTCGAGACCAAAGACTCAGGTTGGACTCCAGAAGATAATTTCCATTTCCCATAAGGTAACACGTAAAAAGAGACATTTCGACGTGCAGGCTTTCATTCTTTTTTAGATTAAAATTAGAAAGAATCTTCGGATATAAACCATTTTGAGGAAAACATAAAGTTTCTTATTCTATTCATCTTTTTTCGCCTACAGTTCGAAATTTCTCAATGTAAACGTTTAATTCACACAGTTTGAGGAAATCTTACCATTTTAAGGGGATGTTGCCTTGCCTACCAATTCTATTGTTAGACCTCTATATCATATTGTTAATTCAATCCTTATGGGTATAAACGTGCTTTGAATGCTTTTAATACGAGAGGGGGGGGGGGAGAGGTAGAGAGAGGAGCGAGAGGGAGGAGGAGAGAGGGAAGTGGAGGGGAGAGGGGGAAAGAGAGGGGGAGGGGGGAGAAATGAGGAGGGAGAGAGGGGGGGAGGGAGAGAGAGGGTGTGAGATGGGGGAGGGGAAGAGAGGGTGTGAGAGGGAGAGAGGGTGTGAGAGGGGGGAGAGGGAGGGAAAGAGAGGCAACTATTTTAAGTTTAACTAAAGATAGCCCGTCAACAACAGAATATTCACTAGAAATGTTGTATATGACAAAATATTTCATATGTAAAAGTGTGATATTAACTATTTTAAATGAAAATAATAATAATCTATCTATCTATCTAAAATTCTTTCGTTGATATTTCGACGGGAATTACGCTAGTCTAATAATATATGGAAAAAGATCACTAAGTAATTTTAAAGTGTTATTCAGTTAAGTAAAAATTAGAATATATTTTTTTCTGCTTTTATATATGGATTCATTTTAATGAAGTACACACACGCACGCGCGCACACATATATATATTTTTTTTTTTTTTTTTAAGGAAAGGTAGTAATAAAGGTGGCAACAAGGTGTTGGAGGGAGCCCAGTGGACACCAGAGGTGCCGGTACTCATCTCTTGATAAATTGTAAAATGCCTCTCTCACCTCCTCCACCTCTTCCTGCACCCTCTCACCCTTCTCTATCGAATTTGTAATGAACTTTTAATAACAAAGTTGATAGTAAAAATCAAAATGTGTAATATTTGCAGAAGCCGTTAATTACTTTTAAGTTTTAAAGAATTAAAAAAATCGAAATATTTTACGTGTGTCAACATCGCTTTGAAAAAAAGTGCCGGCACTCCGTACCGGCGCGTACCATCACAAAAAAAGCACTGTATATATAGTATACGGACACACGCACACACATACGGGAAAAATATTACAATTCATTAGATGTATGTTCCTATCTCACAAGGAGTATTACTAATTATGTTAAATAGGACATTGGAATTTGAGCGATATTTAAGATTACGCACCATTAGATTGTTTAAAGTTCTTCCGTAGTTTTGAAGGATTGACTTTCCATGTGAGTAAATTCTGTCATTGTAGTATATCTTCACATCAGGTCTGTAAGTAACATAAATGGTTATAATTCAATTTGTCATGGTGATATATACAGACAAAAGTTAGTTATATAATATAAAAATGTTTTATTTTTTTCATAAAGTAAAACAAATTATACGTTAATACATGTATTATAATTATTATTATGCATAATTTTACTAATTTACGTGAGTGAAAGAAGTCATATTACAGAAACCTTTTGCTACACTTATATACAATTGTTGAATTAGAAATGAAAAATCAAAGGCGAAACATTTCGAGAGAAATGTTTCATTTTTCTCTAACATGAAAAATCCAATATTTACAATAGGATGTTAATGAGAAATACTATAATCTATAAAATTCTACTGTTTAAGCAAAAAATAAAAAGTAAGCTCTTACAATGTCCATATTTTCGATATAATGTTGACAACATTAGGATTACTTGTGGTGATACCAATTCCCAAGGAGGAACCGTATTTTGCGAGCTTCTTGTCCAGTCTAACCTCAAATATTTCGTTAACCTTCAGGGGTCTGTTTGTGAATGCCACTGCATTTAGTACATCACTCTCACTATGTAATAATAAAATAAAATGATATTAATAGCACACTTCAAAGGCCATGATTATATTTATGCATATCAAAGAGAAAATTTTGTTGTACATGGAACAAGGAGGTAACTTTTTATTGACTTGCCTAATTCTTTGCACCGTGCGTCCTTTGTTTAGGATTGCGATGTTAATTCCACACCTGGGATTAAATGTGAAGTCACTTTTGGGACGATCGACAGGGAGGACTAGAGACCAAAATATTAATTACTATTAAATTTATTCCTCAACAAAGTAATGTATGTAAAATAACGTTTTTTTATAAATTACTTACTAAATTAAATAACCAATTCCTTAATCATATGAAGGCGCCATTAAACCAACGCTAAAAATATCATTTAAAAAAAAACTAATAGCTCTTTTCGTCAATTGGCGTAAAACGGTAGTTCTCAAACTTTCCCGGTCTGCGGACCACTTCGACGGGCAAAAGACTTCGCGGTCCACCTACGCCATCCACTCCCGTCTTGCCACTGCTTAAACTTTAACGGAGTAACGATTTTTTATTGTTCCAAACAAAGGAGGGGAGTAAGAAGTTTTTAGGACAATACGTTGTATCCATTGAGATTTTACGATGTGAAGAGTTAATTTCAGTGGTATTAATTTGTTTTGGTCAACATTAATTGCTTTAAGACTAATAGGGTGAACTACGCAAACGAATTAATTTAAAATGTTATATTTTTTATCCTTATCACTATTGTAATGCGTCACGCGAGTGTTGGAGATTAGGGTTCTGGTCTGTTCTCTTGTATGGCCTCGGTGTTGTGTATCAGTAACTTGCATTTTGGACCAGCTCGCGGACGACCTGGAGGAGTCTCGCGGGCGGCACTTTGCAATGCAAATGAATTTGAAATTTAAAGGAGTTTCGGTTGTTCCGAGTGTCTTACTTCTAATTCGTTAACTCCTCACGAGTCCAGTCGTTTATTATGTTAATATTAAAAAAGGGAAGCAGAAGGGAAGTAAATTCTTATGCTCAAGTGCTTACCTTTCATTCCGCCACTCATGCAATAACACTCTATGTGTCCACAAAACAGATTGCTGTGTCCCACTTTAATTTTCAAAGGTTTTGAATCTTCCTCTCCGCTTGCTTCCTTCCCTACCGAGAGAAAAGCGGTGGATTGTTCTGTTGGAGACAGCTGGAAAATCTTGAAGTTATTTCCTCCGACCGCCTCGGTATGAACAAAAAGGATTACCAAGGCATTGGCGAGGAGAAAGGCCGTTGCTATGGATTTGGAGAACATTCTGTGGCCGCTCGCTTAGGTTTTTCTACACGTCCTGGTGAAATTCGTGTCCGTGACTGACGGTCATTCGCCGAGAAATCTCTCAATTGACGGACATGCGCTTGCTTCTTTAAGAAACCTAGCTAGTTTCCTAAAAAATGATTAACGTACTGTAATTACGAACGAAATTAATTTGCAATTAAACTGCGTGGTTTATTTTCTAATTTAGATTTCGAAAAAGGAAATTCCGTTATTAAATATAATAAAAAAGGAAGTATCTTTAAATTATTTTTAATTTAAAATTAGATTATGAGGTGACAAATGTCATCTGTTGTTACATCAGTTCGTTTTTACTATCTCCATACGTAGTATTCGCGAAAAAAAATTCGAATTCGAGATTTCAACAGAACTACATGTTTTGAGATCACCATGAGTACTTTTTCACTCTTTTCTCTAATATGTCTGTGTGCAGGGCCTATCGCGGGGGGGGGGGGGGGGGGGAGGCAGGAGGGCCATTTGGCCCGGGCCTCACATTCACGAAGGGCCTCAAATTTAGACTTTTGACGTTTTCTCCAAATGAGGTTATACATACAGACACAGAGATACACTGACAGGATTGAAAGAAGAAGACGTTCATCATACAACTTAAAACTTGTGTCCCATTACCGGGCCATACCGCCTCTAGTGCACTATGTATTAACATAAACAGCAGCAAGCAGTACACTTCCTACTGGCTTAGCGCTTGGCAATACTGGCAACAGCATTTTCAGGGAGCAAAGGAGCTATCACGGGAGTCTAGTTGTTGTCACAACTGTAACTACGCTACGAGTCAGTCCGACTTGTGTTGTTTGTTCTTCATTAGTGGATAGGCACTGCAAATTTCATCACCCATTGAAATGTTGTGATAGTTCGTAGTTTTTGGGCAGGGCTGCGTTGTGTTCTTAACTCAGAAATGCCAAATATTTTTCAATAATTGTTGATGCTACGCCAGATTGTTCTAACAGGCTCGAACTGAACTTAATTCCAACCAGAAATAATGTACAAATTTGAAAATGTGTTCTAATGTCATCTTTGTGGGTTAAGTTACTACCAGACTAATCTGTCGATTGAAGCACGTAACGCTACACTTGATGTTGAGAGGGGTAACATTGAAAGTCTCATTGCTGACATTCAGCAGGTTCGTGAACAATGGGATGCGATTTTGAATGAGGCCAAATTAGTAGCTCAGAATATTGGCATTTCATTTGAGTTTACCTGCAATCGCAAGATTCGTAATGAGTCCGATGTTGAACAACATTATAGAATCAATGTCGTCTTTGTTATTGTTGACTCCATTTTATCAAGTCTTAGAAGGCGGTTTGAATCACTTAATGTAATTTGTAACCTGTTTGGGTTCCTCTGGCAATTTAGTAGCCTGAGTAGTGAAGATCTACGTACATCAGCAGAACAATTCCAAAGAAAGTACACCAAAGAAATATCAACAGGTGTGTGACGAGGTCATTTTCCTCAAGCGAATACATTCCGTGAACTTTAAACTGGATTGTAAGCCAAAGGAATTGCTTCAAAAAATACTCCAACTTGGACTTGTTGGAGTGTTTCCTAATGTCACCGTTGCATTGAGGATTTTTCTGTCTATCTGCATCAGTAGCTTCAGGTGAACGGTCTTTCAATGTGCTGAAGCAGGTCAAAAATTACCACCGTTCAACTATGAGACAAGATGGTTTGAATGGCCCTGCTATGCTCAACATAAACTGTGACATTGCAAGAAACACAATAATTGGTCAATTTGCATAGAAAAAGGCTAGAAAAGCACTTGTTAAATAAAAAAGAACATTTATTACAAATTATTGCATTGTATTTTTTCTGTTAAAAGCGTTAATTTGTTAAATGTAAACATTTAAAATATAGCACAATTTTTGTAACCCTGTTTTGGCATTTCTTCATTTTTTAATATCCCGGAGGTCCCAAAAAATGGAAGTGGCTCGGGCCTCTCTCGACCTCTGAGAGGGTCTGTCTGTGTGTATGTGTGTTATAGAATATTGTTGGGGCTGTAACTCAAAATCTAATTGTTTGTTAGAGCAGCGCTTCTTGTGTAGTTTCAGTATTAATTAATTTACTAAATTTAGTTTATAAAAGATGGTCGCAGTTCCAGAGTAAGAGTAAGTAAAATATCATAATTGAATCCTCTGTCCGATTACAGTTAACTTACATTCCTGCATTTCATCATAATTTTTATTTAAAAATAGTTTGGAATCGAAATACAAGCACCAGAGTTAAAATTACAAATGCAAAATCGTTTTCTTTTCATAGCGAGATACTCAATTCGTACCGAATTATTCCAATTAAAAAAATTTTAAACTCTCGTTTTTAAAAGATTCAGCAGTTCAAGAAATTTATATTTTATTGCAGTTTTCCCCATCTTATTGTTTTATTTTTTAACCCTCCTTCCTCAATGAAAAAGTAAGCAAATCATGGCAAGGCTTATGTAATTATTATGTATATTTGTCCGTAAACAGTAAGAGAACTAAAACTGGTATTTTCAGGGTGTACGTGATCTAATATACCTTGTAATACACAAGATTTTAAAAGAAAAAGTGGGCGGTAGAAGTTGTCTTTAAAAAATTCAAATTTAGATTTTGTACAAATGGTGATAGATAGAAAATGAAACATTTTCACTATTCGTGTGACCTTTAAAGCCATCTAGAAGAATTGTTTTTAAATCGGAGTTCGTCAAGAAGGCTCTTTCTAATAAAATATGGTATGTACGAGTGCTGGCCAAAATTAACGCAACACCTCATGGCGTTCGACAGCGGTCACTGCGGAAACTAATTGTAGCGAAGACTCTTCTGCTAAAATGACAACACTGAGCAGGCAGAAGTAGGGGGTAGGGGTCTTCTGAGGAATGGGGAATTGCACGGCTGTAAGAGCAAGAGGGATTTTGTGGCAGAGCTCGGAACGAAACGGAATGGAACTCTTCGAAACGAACGGAAACGAATTTTGTCCGATCACCATATCAGAAGTATCGGAAAATCGTTAAAAAATACTATATATATATATATATATATATCGGAATGAATCCTTTACAAAAAGTCGATTCAATCCTTCCTCCCCTCGCATGTTGGCTCTATCTATTGAGCGCGACTTCGCCAAAGACTGATTTTTCCTTATCATCGAGATGACGCAAATGGATAAAAATCTTTTTATTATTCTAACTGTTCAATCTATTCACTTTTTTATTCTTTCCTCAGCGGTAGTAGGTATGGAGGAATCCACAGTAATTTTCTCAAATACGTAAGTGTAAGCAGGCGTTCGCAATCGTCGTACGCATTTTAGAAATATTTTATCCTAGGCGCGCAAATTCTCGGAATTTTTGCGGTCGAACCCGGGACGCCGAGGTGAGAACTCGTAACGGTTTTAAGTTGATTTCTACGTTGTTCGCTTACCCAAAACATTTCAGCTTCCTATTCCCTACGTTAGTGGTTCCCAACCTGGGTGCCGTGAAGTGTTCTGAAGGGTGCCGCAAAATATATGCTGTTTTCCCATTTTTAGCCTCATTTTGCATCGACGGCTTTCAAAAATGCAAACCAGAGTTAAGTCGACCTTCATTTCGTCGCAAAGGCACTTCGAAATGAAAGCAGATATGGAGATTGGGGTTAGGGGTTCAACTTCACCACGATTATTACTGATGGTGGATAGGGAGGGGTGCCGCCAAATTCTGAAAAGTCACTTAAGGGTGCCGCGACTCTTAAAAGTTTGGGAAACGCTGCCCTACGGTATAGACCAGGGGTCGGCAACCTGCGGTTCCTGAGCCGAAAGTGGCTCTTTAAGAATTTGCGTGCGGCTCCCAGCAGCAACTCTCCCTGATAAAACCTCCAAGAAAGAAATTGGCTTCGTAAATTATTTTAATAGAAATTGCAGAAAACTAAAAACGTATGGACGCATTCTGTAGAATAAACTTTTGGTTTACAGAGATGATTCGAAAAAGTAAAACAACAGCAAGGTGAAGGAGGTGAGAATCCCCCCCCCCCCCCCTGTCAGTGACTGCGGCTCTTCTTATATTGCGTTTTATACATAAATTGAAAAAGTGGCTCTTCTTAGGAAAAAGGTTGCCGATCCCTGGTATAGACGGTAGGAAGCTTTAAGTATTTTCCCATGCGTTCTTATAGCAAACATTTCGGACAATCTGGGATCGAACCGAGAGCACCTAAGTATGCTTTCTCTACGATTCACGGTATCAATATATCTACAGAACCTAAGAGAGTGAAGTGGAGCCCAGTGACGCTCCCTCCGCCTCCTTCATTCCTATTGGCTCTGGCATGGTCACGTTTTGGGACTCTTTCTCTTTCCCCTCTTCCTCAGCCTCAAAGATATTTGAAAAGCACTATTGACACACTGAAACATGGCAGGTGGAGGAGAGAAGGCAGGGGAGGGGGGTTGGAAAGGCAAATGCTTCGATTAACGAGTAAACAGAAGAGAATCAAATTGACTGAACACCTACGAAGAAATAAATTTTGTAAATAATACGTGGTGCGTCAAAGTCTTAAAGAACGCAGCGATAGCGCTCGTATACAGACGGAGCCAACACAATGTTTCATTTTACTCGTGAATCGAAGCATTTGCCCTCCCTCCTCCACCTATCATGTTTCAGTGTTAGCTGGCCCAATGTTTAAAGTCATCGAAATTCTAGCTAACGAAACGACGTTTGGTAGGGTAGTAGATATGGCGCCCTCTACCGTGAATCGTAGAGAAAGCTTACTGAGGTGCTCTCGGTTCGATACTTAAAAGCTTCCTACCGTATATACCAAGGGTGGGCAAACCGTGGCCCGCGGGCCATATGTGGCCCTCGAGAGCATTTGACGTAGCCTGCGAAGCTTTGGTGAAAAAGCAATCTGTAAAATTTACCTCAATTTTATATTACTTTTGATAAAATTATGACAATAAAGCCTTTAGTTTTGAAAATTTAGCCCTACAGTCCTTGTTTGTGCTTGTTTTTCACTTATGTATGATGCCTAAGAATCTAAGCAATTTCCTATTTAAACCCCGCCTAAGCATTGGCATCTTTCAACGTGGCCCGCCGAAAAATTCGCAAACACCGATGCGGCCCGCCATGCAGAAAAGTTGGCCCACCCTTGATCTATACCGTAGGGAATAGGGAGCCGAAACGTTTTGGGTAAGCGAACAACGTAGAAATCAACTTAAAACCGTTACGAGTTCTCACCTCGGCGTCCCGGGTTCGACCGCAAAAATTCCGAGAATTTGCGCGCCTAGGATAAAATATTTCTAAAATGCGTACGACGATTGCGAACGCCTGCTTACACTTACGTATTTGAGAAAATTACTGTGGATTCCTCCATACCTACTACCGCTGAGGAAAGAATAAAAAAGTGAATAGATTGAACAGTTAGAATAATAAAAAGATTTTTATCCATTTGCGTCATCTCGATGATAAGGAAAAATCAGTCTTTGGCGAAGTCGCGCTCAATAGATAGAGCCAAAATGCGAGGGGAGGAAGGATTGAATCGACTTTTTGTAAAGGATTCATTCCGATATATATATATATATATATATAGTATTTTTTAACGATTTTCCGATACTTCTGATATGGTGATCGGACAAAATTCGTTTCCGTTCGTTTCGAAGAGTTCCATTCCGTTTCGTTCCGAGCTCTGCCACAAAATCCCTCTTGCTCTTACAGCCGTGCATTTCCCCATTCCTCAGAAGACCCCTACCCCCTACTTCTGCCTGCTCAGTGTTGTCATTTTAGCAGAAGAGTCTTCGCTACAAATAGTTTCCGCAGTGACCGCTGTCGAACGCCATGAGGTGTTGCGTTAATTTTGTCCAGCACTGTACATACGATAGGCCAAGAGGAATTCGTTTAGAAACCTAATATGTCTATAAGTTTAGATTTCGTAAGAAACCGTAATAAAAAAATCCCTCTTTTGATATAGCGTCAGAAAATGAAGCTCCTTCATCTACAGACTAATTTGAAACCCTTGTTTAATAAGAGAAAAAATTTGTTTTTAATATTATGAAACAAATAATGGCATATTAAAAATGCTTTTTGTGAATAACTTTTATTAGCATGTCCATTGCAACCATAACTGATTTTCGGCTAGAATTTACCGGGTAGAAGTAGTGAAAGAAAGGCGACAAAACAATGCAATCACTTTAATAAATTATCTAATAAAAAAAGCTAAGTGTTTTGCTATGAAATCGCTAAGCAGTGTAATTTATTTTCCGTTACAACTTTAAATAACGCAACGTGTGGACAAGATTCCAACAAAAATGACCAATAACGCTCTTCCTCTGTCGCTCGCTATCTCTCTCCCACTTCCCTCCGGTAACTCTACCTCTCACTCTATCCCTCCCTCTCTCTACTATCTCCCTCCCTATCTTTCTCCCTCCCTCTCTCCCCCTCCCTATCTCTCTCCCTTCCTACCTCTCTCTTTCTATTCTCTATCCGGATCCGCCGGAAAAGCCTCACCCGGCAAAGGTTCCACCGACATAAGCCTCACCCCTAAACATCAAAAAGCTAATGTACAGCATAATCTTCAAGTACTATATGTTATTTCCAGTCGATTGACACCTATATTGCCTGTATTTCATGAGGATTTCTCCCTGCCCCCCCCTTACTACCCCTCCCCCCACCGCAATTTAAAGTTGCTAATTGAGCGCATTTCACTATACTATAATAGACATATGGAACGACTATTTACACTAACTTAGTCAGAATGCAACACGTTCAAATTCTTATACATCTGTTGTTTAACATTACCCGTTCAATTGTTTATACTTCTGGTGTTAATATTTTCCGTTCAATAGTTTATACCTATACTATGTAAGTTATTCAAAAATATAACCCGTTTAATTGTTAACTAAACTGATAGCGGTAAACATCGGCGAAAAAATGCCAGGTGGGGCTTTTGTCACTTTTTGATGTTTAGGGGTGGGGTTTTTGTTGGTGGGGATTTTGTCGGGTGGAGCTTTTGTCCGCAACCCCTCTCTATCTCTCTCCCTCCAGCTTTCTCCCCCCCCCTTTCCTTCCATTCTTCCCTTCCTCTCTCTCTCTCTCTTCCTCTCACTCATCCCCCCTCTTCACCTCCCACTGCTGCCAATTCATCGCTCTCCCTCTTTATTTCTAAATCTCTCCTTTCCCCCTTCTCTGGATATATTTAGTCGTTTATAGCATATGGATAAAAATCCACTCTGAATGTCAGTCGTATTATAATTATGATTATAAGAGTTCGATATTTTTCCATTATTCTAAAATATCATCAACCTCTTTTAACGTTTCTCGAAATTCCCCGCAGTGCAAGTATTAGTATTATATTAAAAGGCAGTTGTGAGTATAACGCTCTCAATTAGGGCCTCTGACGGCCAATTTTGATATCCTTAATAACTCAGGAACGTCATGTATGATATCGAAAATGTTTTCGAAGCACGCTCTGACCTACATTTTGCACCTTTCAGATATGTCTGTCTATCATAAGAACATTGGTTTGATCCGAGAGCGTTTATTTTCTCCATTGGATTAATAAATATTTCAGGATAGAACATTACTCGCATAATAAAATTAAATAGAATAAACGTAAGAATTCGGGACGTGAAATAAGGGAAGCCTGAAAAACGAGATTACATTTTGCTTCTGTTGATTTTCGTATCAATTCAATCGGTTCACCAATACGTTCTGAACGCGAAAAAATGTATTTTTATTTTAAAACCTTTTGCAGTCAAATTGATGGAAATTGTTGCCGATTTCATGTAATTTCTTAAAATTTATCGGGATTATAATTTCACGTCGAATCTGTCAAAATTTTTGAAGAATTTTCTACGCTGTTTTGAAGTTTAAAAAATACTTTGGTTACTGCAAATAATTCGACGGTAACGAAAATTATCATGCATTCACATACTCATGATAGTGTGCAAGAGTGTGTCGGCAGAAAATTACCCAGGGGCGGAAGCAATTTTTTCCAACCCGGGAAAATTTTACTTAACCAGCCCCCATATGACCACAAATGCACACCAATGAATCACTAAGAATTATATTACAGTAAAACTCGTTTATAACGATCACGCCTAAAACGAAATCTCAGCTATAACGAAGAAATATCTCGGTCCCTTGAACTTCTCCATAAGGGCATTGGTTAAATTTCTCGGATGTAACGAACACGCATTTTACGAATTCCCGGCTGTAACGAACAAATGTTTGGCCCCGTGGCAAAAAATGTCCCATATATAATTTTGGCGAGCAGAGCGAAAAGATAATAGTTTCCGCCCGTTTACCGCACACTTGTTCGTAGAGGTCCCCTTTCTCCATCTACCCCTTCCATACGAATTTACACGCTCCCTTTGTTTGGAAATTGATATTAAAAATGTGAAATGTTTATGTAAATTAATGACCATAATAATAACATTAATTGACCATTTAAAAAATCGTATGTAATAGCAGTCGAACATTTTACATGCCGCGAAGTTGATAAGCATCTCTTTGCATATGTAAGTACGGCATTGAAGTCGACTCACTGCAAATACAGTAAAGGCTGTGTTATCCGGCTATCTTGGAGATTGTGGAAAGCCGATTAGGAGAAATATCCGGTTAGGGGAACGATTTTCGATTTTGACATCGCAAATTTAGCAATAACCAAACAAAATTGGGCTTAGGTTCACTATCGTACTCCCCAAACA
The DNA here is from genome assembly GCA_036926305.1 of Uropetala carovei. Classification (NCBI taxonomy): domain Eukaryota; kingdom Metazoa; phylum Arthropoda; class Insecta; order Odonata; family Petaluridae; genus Uropetala; species Uropetala carovei. The sequence goes on along the minus strand of JAXCHB010000105.1, from coordinate 1,449,238 downwards.
TAACTATGCATGGGGTTTGCATTTTCCATTTTAATTCTTCCACACGTAGTTAGATATGGTTAGATATAGACATTATTTATCCATTCTTATTTAATACGTTGCTACACATTGCTACGCTTACATGCAAAACAAAAAGACTATTGAAAAGTTTAGGGCGTCCGGGAAGTTTGGAGATTACGGCAGTGAACCTGTTCCCAAAATTGAATTTATTGGATTATATCTGTCTTATTTATCTTTATTTACTTTATTAGAAAAGAACGAAATTGTTTAATTCTTCTGAACATTTCTGTGAAAACCAGTCATATAATATTTTATCCAGTTCCTCAATTTTTGGCTTATGAAGCGTATGATGTTTATTATTAATTTACTCGTCTCAGGAGATGACACCAATTTCATTAATTTAGCCTTATGAGCCTTTTTATAGTAGAGCGTGGAAGATCCGATGTTGAATTCTTTTGCTATGGCTGCTCTATTTTTTCAATTCGTTTGATCAGCTCCAGCTTTTGTGTTAGCGTTAAACCAACCTTTTCTCTCCTGTTCCTTGCTTTTAGGTATTTATTTTGATGCCATATTCAATGGATGGGTAATTTCTTAAATAATAACAAGCGATAAAACTGGAAATTGTAGAAGTACACCAAAACATCTAGACAATGCAAATGGCTTACGTAACCAAAAACGCCATGCTTACTCGGCAGCCACAGAAGTATACAGAGTAAATACGTAATATATACATCTTATATTTTAAGAAATTTTAAAGTGGAAGTTGTGGTATTACACATATACAATTCACACAAAAATTCATAAAAAAAGAAAAAGAAATACAAAATGAATTGTATTTGTGTAATTGCCGGTATCTAAGGCTGGCCGGTTCTAAATAGCCGGATAGCACAGCTTTTACTGTATGTGTATACGTGTTATATGGGATGTATAGGCCAAAAACCATGTTTCTCGTATATAACGTAGTCACGCTGATAACGAAGCAATGAGTCGGTCCCCTCAAATACGTATTAAACGAGTTTTACTGTATCACTGTACTGAACATCCTCTTGAAATTAACTTAAAGTATATTTTAAATGACTAATTTATTCCGCGCGTGATGATTTGCCTTTCCCTTGAAGCAGGTTAAAATCTGTGCTTGAAATGGAAAATGTTACGAAACGGAACGCTCGTATTGGTAGTTGAATGGAATTTTTTACGAAACGGAACACTGGTTATAAGGGAAGGTATTTCTACATGTCTGACGAAACGGAACGGTATCATCGGCGCGTGTGATGAACCGTAGCGGCGCTCCGGCTCATTCCGAACACTGGTTAAAATCCACTCCGATCGGCTAAATACTTCGACACAAATAACAAATATGTATTAATCTTTTATTCGCTCTAATTTTCAGGAAACGATTAACGTCCAATATAAATATTGCATGATTATAATATATTTAAAATATCCACCTTTACCAAACGACAACGAATGTTCTGGCAAATGAAAACTTTTTTTCGAACAGTTTTTGGATGATTTTGGATGTACAGTCCATTGACCTAAAATTTTAATTATGGTTAATTACATGGAACGAAAATAGTCCTTCTGCTGTTGCTAGTTGTCTTTCCTTTTCAGCGAAATTAGTTTTTCGGAAAAATCCTCTAAGTTAGAGTAGAAAGCGGCATTACTTAAGTCTCTCTTATGCTTTTCTGTTGCTAAATGTTTTGTGATATCATATTTGCCACCATGGGAGACAGAAAACTCACCGTTACATTCATCGCAATGAACAGTATCTTCTATTTTACTTTTTTTCAAAAAAGGAAAATCTTTCGCCAAAAGTTCATTGAACTTACAAGTTCTCTTCCTGTTAGATTTTTTTCCATTCCTATAGGTAAAAGGAAAGAACATAATTTTATAAATTTTTTAAATTATTACCACGCCTTATATGTTCACAAATTAATAAGTCACGGAAAAGTTACGTGAGAGCACTCCCATCAGACTATTTTATTAAAAACCAAGCATACGTCAGGATTCCGCTACTGACAGCTGGTAACAAATGAGCCATAGGGAATCACAGAAATCAGTCCTATTACGACAAAATGCAGTACTGCTGAAGAAGAAAGTGGTACCAAACTCTAATGGCATTTCCAAAGGAAAAGTTAAAACCTAATGCGCAACAGTGGCTAAGTATCAGAGCTACAAAGTTAAAGTCGTGTTTGAATCAAACAATACGCCCCTCCTTTTCGCCCAGGGAATAGGAAAATATATAAAGAGATTACTTGCTTATTAACTGCTACTGCATCTTCCTGACACCGCCAAAAGAGACCTTATTGCCTTCACTCGCAATTCTTTACTGAATACCTGGCTACCGATTCGCTGACTTGTTCTGCAGTCATGACGGTTTTCCCATTAAATCCCGAAGCGTAAGGACAGCCAACTTGCTCTACTGGTCTGATATTACCGATGACTGTATATACCAGTGGTGCTCAAACTTTTCGGCGCGAGGGCCACATGATCCATTTCTGCAAACATCGCGGGCCACATAGCTCAATTCCACCCTCTTCGCGGGTCACACCCAGTCGAAAATAGAGGTTAAGAACGACTTAAGGAAATTAAGGATTTAGTTGTGAGTCGAAATTACCTACTTTGTTTTAAATGCATTTATCCATTATGAAATTAGAGAGGTAAACACAAAATATCTTGTTTTTTAATTTTCTATTTATGTTACATTGTGTCCTTTAATTACTAAACTCGTCCTATTGTACTTTTGTCACTGCTAGAAAGCAGGACATTTATCTTTATACATAGAAACGTATATAGATACTGATAATTATAAAGAAACAGCCTGTGGGAAGCGTTTATAACGATTGACCAAAGTAATTGAACCTTTTTTCGTCTATTGAATTCTGGAATCTTACCTTTTTCATAAGTAAAATCATTATATCCTACATTTTTAATGTTTATTAACGTAAATAGGCCCTTGCATCTGGTGTACATTTATCAGGGTCAGTGTTCAATCATAGACAAATATACGTTCACAGGTGTTCTTGCTTACAATACATAAAAGTGAACATTTCAGAAAGGCATAATAACACAATAAATGAAGCTGGATTTGGCGAAAGTCATATGATCTATGTATATAAAAGTGAAATTCTGTTTATTTTCTCCGTTATAGAAATCCACACCGTTGAAGGTTTCGTTCAAAACTTCGCATAGGTATATAATTTTACCCTGCGAGCAACGTAAGATATATGGCGAGAAAAAATTTGGGGGGGAGTGCTTAATTCAATAATTATTTCCCGTAAGTTTACACGTAATTTTCGATTTTTCAGAGTGCAAGTTTTTTTCCTTCATTCATCGAAATACCTAATTATGGACCGATTTTCTTCGTTTTTGCATTATTCGACGGTTACAACCAGGGGCGCACCGTCCATATATGCGACTGTGCGATGCACACCGGCGGTCAAACAACGGGGGCGGCCGATTTATCGTCAGACACGTACAGTATTTTTAACAGTAATGCGGATTATATTATAACATGCCGTATATTCTTTCATATTTATTGGCTACGGAAATTTATCAAACCATAAGGCGTTTTTTTATTTTTGTAAGGAACACCTAAAAATGACAGTAAATGAGAGACTTGCACAGGGGCGGCGAATGAGAGGCTTGCACACGAGCGGCCGTGAGGTTACAACTATGTATTATGTTATTTTTTCGATGTTTAGATGTTATACGGTCGAAGTTTTAGATTCACTAAATCCGTTGAAATCCAACGGGCACTTCCGCTAGTATCTAATATAATACTTAGATTTTTACACATTTACAGGGGGGGCAACTGCCTCCCCTTGCCCCCCCCCCGCCGACGCCCATGATATTGTGTTAATTTAAGTCAGCCAGAGAGATTAACATTACTGAATTTTTTAAGTTCTTTGAGGACATTTACTGCGAAATACGAGTACGTTTTTAGTATTTGACTAAGAAAAGAAAACTAAAATTTATACAAAAAAATTAATGTAAGAGGTAAAAATACAATATAGGTAGTCCTTAACACGAGAGATACGTTCCTAAAAACTAACGTGTTGTATGAATTCATGCCAAACAAATGAAAAAAAACATTGGAAACCATGTCAAAGGTGAGAGATGCATGTTGGACAGAGAGAAAATGTGCGAGAGATATTACATACCTATTTAGTACAATAACCTATGCACCAGTAAGGCATAAATAAAATACAATGGATACAAAAACTATTAACCCATCTAATATAATATTTAGATTTCTACACATTTACAGGGGGGGGCAACTGCCTCCCCTTGCCCCCCCCCCCCCCCCCCCCTGCCGACGCCCATGATATTGTGTTAATTTAAGTCAGCCTGAGAGATTAACATTACTGAATTTTTTAAGTTCTTCGAGGGCATTTACTTCGAAATATGAGTACGTTTTTAGTATTTGACTAAGAAAAGAAAACTAAAATTTATACAAAAAAATTAATGTAAGAGGTAAAAATACAATACAGGTAGTCCTTAAAACGAGAGATACGTTCCTAAAAACTAACGTGTTGTATGAATTCATGCCAAACAAATGAAAAAAAACATTGGAAACCATGTCAAAGGTGAGAGATGCATGTTGGACAGAGAGAAAATGTGCGAGAGATATTACATACCTATTTAGTACAATAACCTATGCACCAGTAAGGCATAAATAAAATACAATGGATACAAAAACTATTAACCCATCTAATATAATATTTAGATTTCTACACATTTACAGGGGGGGGGCAACTGCCTCCCCTTGCCCCCCCCCCCCCCCCTGCCAACGCCCATGATATTGTGTTAATTTAAGTCAGCCTGAGAGATTAACATTACTGAATTTTTTAAGTTCTTCGAGGGCATTTACTTCGAAATATGAGTACGTTTTTAGTATTTGACTAAGAAAAGAAAACTAAAATTTATACAAAAAAATTAATGTAAGAGGTAAAAATACAATATAGGTAGTCCTTAACACGAGAGATACGTTCCTAAAAACTAACGTGTTGTATGAATTCATGCCAAACAAATGAAAAAAAACATTGGAAACCATGTCAAAGGTGAGAGATGCATGTTGGACAGAGAGAAAATGTGCGAAAGATATTATATACCTATTTAGTACAATAATCAATGAACGAGTAAGGCATAAATAAAATACTATGGATACAAAAACTATTAACCCATTTGATAAAATGTTTTAATTATCCTGATATTGGTTGATATCAGCACAGTGGAGAAGTATGGGTTGTTGTGGTGGAGTGTGTTGTTTATTGAAGAGGAGTTATAGTCCTCGCCAAACAGGAAGATGGGTGACCTTGAGCTCTCATGTTGCGCAGTAGCAAGTACTTGTGAAGTCAGGTCACGAGAACCAATCAGCTTCAGTCTGATTTGAGCTGTGCTAGCGGATCTCCCACGTGCTTTTCATTTCCATTATTATATTTTTTATTGTAGTTTGTTGTTAAGATTTTTGTTGTTATTAAGTGTTTATAATGTGGCTGCCGAAGAATCTAGGCATCAGGTGTTACACAAGCAGGCTAGGGAGCTAGTGTTTCGAGTTTATAAGTATTTCAAGAATGAAGTAGATGCTGGAAGACCTATTAAAGACGTTGCTAAATCTCAAGAACGTACTCAAGCCGCAACCAGAGTTGCAGTGAGAACCATCCAATGAATTATTAATGAAGCAAGGAAATCCATGGATGCTGTAGGAAGCAATAATTTGAGATCTCCGGGGAAACATCGTCAATCCAGAAAACCCGTGACTGATTTAGATAATTTTAATAAAGATGTTCTTCGAAGGAAGATATTCGAAATGTACGACAGAGGAGAATATCCTACAGACATGAAATTACTGTGAGAAATGAAGGAATCAACAGGATATTCAGGATGTATAGAATTTTGAAGCAAATACTGTATATGTCCGAATATAAGGTGAGGTTTTTTCCCAAAATTGTTGGTACTGTCCTGTTATACCCCCACAAATTTCCTATTTATTTATCGTTCCCTATTTTTGTGATCCTCTCTACAGTACTAGGAGAGTTTGGGTAAAGCCACTATGGTCTCAAACTCGATGAAGAGAAAATCCCGACTTACACCTCCCCGTGGTAGAGAGGGGGCAACACTTATGTGGCTAACGTAAGCGGGGACCGAGCGAATGCCGGGATAAGCATTCACCTCCATCGTAGTATGGAGTAGGGCACTCTCATGTCCTTAGGGTGAGAAATTGCCCTTAAAGGCTGATGAACCAGTCATGGTCAACGGCATAGGATGCAGAAGGCAAGGGGAGACCACTGCATTAAAGATCCTTTTGGATATCCCAAGTATTAACAGCATGGATGGAGCCTTTTCAAGTAAAACTGTCTGGAGGTAAAAAAGTCTCGAACTTGGATCTCCGGGGAGACTGCTCAAGAAGAACCATCCAAAAGAAGCAAAATAGTATGAAAAGAATAGCGACTTGGAATGTATACTAGGAATAACAGAAATGCACTGGCCCCAGTCTGGCGATTTCTGGAGTGGAGAGTACAAGGTTATACTTACAGGCTCAATAGATGGACACCCAACAATAGGAGGAGTAGGAATAATCTTAAACAAAGAGATGGGGAAAAGAGTAAAGGGCTATGTGCAATATAACAGAAGAATAATAATAGTCAAAATAGAAACGAAGTCAAAGGATACTGTGATAATTTAAGTATACATGCCAACTACAGACTACACCGAGGAAGAGGTAGGAAGAGTGTACGATGATTTAAATGAAGTTATAAAGTATGCGAAAGGTGACGAAAAACTCAGTGTCATATGAGACTGGAATGCAATAGCTGGAAAAGGGGAAGAAGGGAAAATTGTAGGTAATTGCGGTTTGGGAAGTAGGAATAAAAGAGGGAATAAATTAGTGGGATTCTGTGAATCTCATGATCTTGTAATATCTAACACATGGTTTCAACATCATCCGAGAAGATTATACATGTGGAAAATGACAGGAGAGAGGAGGAGATATAAGTTAGACTACATCACGGTCAGACACAGGTTTAGAAACCAAATTAAAGATTGCAGGAGTTATCCTGGTGCTGATATAATCTAGTTATGGCTAAATGTAATTTAAAATTCAAAAAGCTTCAAAATGGGAAGCTAAAGAGATGGCCTCTAGAAAAATTAAAAGAAGAAAACATCCAAAGAGTATGAAAATTATGCAGAACGACTAAGTAAAGTACAGGATGGTAAGGTAGGAGGGATTAAAGAAGAATGGGAACACATAAAATTCGTTTTACATAAAACAGAAAATGAGATATTAGGAAGAAAAGAACCTATCATTAGAAAGCCGTGGATAACGGAAGAGATTTTAGAAATGTTAAATTAAAGGAGATTGCTTAAAAATTCTAATAAACCAGAGGATCAGGAGAAGTACAGAAAGGTACAGAATAAAATAATTAGAGAATCCAAGAAAGAAAAAGAAAATTACTTAAAACAGAGATGTAAAGAAATAGAGGATAATATGAGATATGGCAAAATAGATATAGCATATAAAGTAATAAAAGGGGATCCGATCATTAAAAGTGAATTTGATGCAGCTATTTCGGAACTAAAACAGAGGAAAGTGGCAGGAATACATGAAATTCCAGCAGAACTGTATAAAGCTGCCAGGGAAGTGATGTTACATAAAATTTTTGCTCTGATAAAAATTATGTATGAAACCAGAGAAATACCTTGTGACTTTGAAAAGTGTTATAACAATACCAAAGAAAGCTGGATCTGTCAGATGTGAGGATCACCGTACAATTAGCCTAATATGCCATGAAGCGAAAATTTTAACAGGAATTATACATAGGCGAATCGAACAAAAAATAGAATTTATCTTATCAGAGGATCAGTTTGGTTTTAGGATAACAACTGGAACTAGGGAAGCTACATTAGCACTAAGAATCATCAGTAAGAAATGCATAAGAAAGAACAGGGAGACATATAGTGCCATTATAGATATTGAAAAGGCTTTCAATAATGTCCAGTGGAGTAGAATGTTTGCAGTGTTGAAAGAAATTGAAGTAAAGTTTAGAGATAGGAGGATCATATGGAATATGTATAAGAATCAAAGAGCAATAATAAGATGCGGATGGGAACAAGAAGTTCAGATAAAGAAAGGAGTTAGACAGGGGTGTAGTTTGTCACCCGCCATTTTTAATGCCTATATAGAATCAGCTTTACAAGAACTAAGAGAAAGGGTAGATATAGGAATAAAAATACAGGGACAAACAATAAACATGCTGCGATATGCAGACGATATAGCTGTTTTGGCTGAAAGTGAACAAGATTTGTCAACATACTTGCTGGAATTGGAAGACATACAAGAGAATAGACATGGTATGAGAATAAACAAAAGCAAGACAAAAGTAGTGGTATTAGGCAGAAACAAAGGAAACAAGAATGAGACAGAGATAATCATGGGGTACCAAATTCTTAAAGAAGTTAAGGAATTCAACTATTTGGGCAGCAAAATTACTGAGGATGGAAGATGTATTAGAGAAATCAGACAATTTCGCCTCTTAAGATGGCTATATTATCATCCACCTTGAATCCCATGAAGCCATGTGCATATGCTGGCCATAAATTTTTCCAGACACCCTTCATGCATGAAGATGGTATCTCAGCCCAAGCTTCAATGATTATATCTATATCAAATCCAGGCCAGAAATCCTTTACTGATGGATCATTGTCAACATCTGTCTCTTCAATTAACTTGGAAAAGGTTTTGCACTCATAAAGGGCTTTAAAAGTGACCAATAACACTTTGCACATTTTAGATTCCAAATGTTATTGACAAAGCCAGCTAGGAAAATTGCGGGGCTGTATGCAAAGTGTCTCTTATGAGGCAAAAAATTTCAGAGGCGGATCCAGGAATTTAGCTTGGCGTGGCAAATATAAAAGGCAGATTTTAGTAAGAGATTAACATTTTATTATTCATTGATAATTTCCAATAATAACTCATAAACAGTGCTATAAAATTAAAAAAATCATAACAGACATTTAATAAATATATTTATTTTCAAGTTAAAGTTGAAATTAATAGTAAAGCAGTCGCAGCTCAAATTATTTCTAATATGGGGAGGCACATACCACTGAAAATTTTTAATATTAAATTTTCATAAGTATAGCAACCTCTCTCACTGTGTCAGTATTTGATATTTTTTTCAATTTTTTAAATGCGTGCTCTTTATAAGTGCTACAAATGTTTCTTAGAGTGTGCGGGGTTCAGTTCAATCACACCGTTGGCACTGCCATCAAGCCAGCACTGATTATTGATTATAAAATAAATTTTAAATCAAGGTAAATTTACATACTATACATAAGGATTTGCAGGACCTCCTCTATCCCACAAACAAAAATAATATCTTGCTTATAACAAACATCTAGAGCTGTGGTGATCAACCTACAGCCTCATGTCATCATCAGGAACATTTTATGCAGCCCTCGAAGTTATGATTAAAAAGACATTTAAGACAAATTCACATCATATGTGAGTTATGTACATTCAAATTTAATAAAATAAATACCGTATATAGTAGAGTATACTGCGAGTTTTTATGATCAAATTTTTCTGCAAAAAGTAGGGGGTCGCACTATACATGCATAATATTTTTGAGGGTTTAAAATTCATGCATTTTCGTGGGGCATTTTCGGTGAACGTAAGCTACCCGATACATGCTCGCGGTAGGCTAACCTTACCAATAAGCTCCTTTATCCTGGGCGTGCCTCCTGTAGCTTAGATTCTTCCTTTATGTTGCTACATGAAGAGTAGAACCGTCCACTATATGTGCCGCTTTAAATCTGCAAATACCTGATATAAATGAAGAGTTACAGATAGTTTTCCTTTCTCAAATTCTATGTCCATCTTCATTCGTGTCTGTTTATATCGCTGATGTATTGCTTTTCCAATGGCTTTTGTCTGAATTACGTATATGCTTCAGCTGCACTCCTTTATTCTGTTCCTGCAAACCCATATTTTCTATCAATATGGATTCAAGAAGGAACAAATGTACAGCTAAGTTGATTCAGTATGCAGAAAACACAAACAATTGTGCAGCTGCAAGAGAATTTAATACCATGGAGAGTAATGTTAGAAACTAAAGGAAGCTGTCTATGCAGCTTAGGCAAATGCCTAAGAACAAATGTGCCACAGTTGGAAGATAAAGTGTATAAATTTGTCAGTGAAACTCGGCAGGATGGAAACAGTGTTTCTCGTGGAAAAATTCGGATCTATGCCCTGAAACAGGCAAAGAAAATGAACTTTGTTGATTTCAAGGCCAGTGCTGGTTGGTGCACCAGATTTATGAAAAGATATGATCTTGTCCTGCGACAGAAGACCAAGATTTCACAGCGTCTCCCCACAGAATTGGATGACAAAATAACTTCATTTCAGAAATTTATAATCAAACATAGAAAGAAGAACGAATATCGACTGGCATGCACTGGAAACATGGGCAAAACCAATGAATTTTGACATGCCAGTCAGCACAACAGTGTACAAAGTGGGGGAAAAAACAGTGCTAATGAGGACGACTGGACACGAAAAAACGAGATTTACTGTTGTATTAACATGTATGACTGATGGCACAAAGCTGAGGCCAATGGTAATTTTCAAGAGAAAAACATTGCCAAAACAGAAATTCCCTAAAGGAGTAGTCGTCCATGTCCATGGATGGACAAACAAGGCTTGAAAATATGGCTGAAACAAGTGTGGTGTTCGAGACCAGGGGCACTGAGGAAAGAAAAAAGTCTACTGGTCTGGGATATGTTTAAATGCCATCTTATGGATAGTGTTTTTGCTCAAATTAGATTCCAGAACACAGACATAGCAGTAATTCCTGGGGGTCTAACCAGCATTATGCAACCACTTTATGTCTGCCTAAACAAACCCTTTAAGGATGCTACAAGAGGTATGTGGAACAACTGGATGATTGAAGGGGAAAAGACATTTACAAAGGGAGGAAGCATTTGGGCTCCGACACTAGAAACTGTACGTGAATGGGTTGTTCAGGCATGGGGAAATATCAGACCAGAAATTGTCGTGTGTTAATTTAAGAAATGTGGCATCTCCAATGCACTTGATGAGACAGAGGATGATTTCTTGTGGAATAACGATGCCAGTGAGGAAATGATTGTGGATGAAGAAGCTGCTGATGATCCTATGATGGCTGAAGATGCTGATGACCCGTATGATGATCAAGTTCAAGCAGAAGATTGGCACATGTTATTTGGTAATGAAGACGATGAGGAGCAAGACTTTGACGGCTTTTAGTTAATAAATGTTCAGTAGCAGTATTATTTTTTGTTATAACGAATTTATTCCTGTAGTATGTAATACCTTGTGTATAGTTTATATAATAATGGTGGGATATGCCCTTATAATGCTACCCAATTAATGTTAATTCCTAATGATATTATTACTGTATAAATAAAGGCACTAGAATTAAAATATTTTTATATCATCCTGTGCAATCATGATTCATATTAGATCTTATCAAAATGTTTTAAGAATAAGATATTTAACTGAGAGGAATAAGATAGAATATATATATATACAGTGAAACTTTGATTTTACGTTTTTGAAGGGACCGATTTAAAAAAACGTAAAATCGGGGAAAACGTCAAGTCGAGAAAATTAAAATTCTTTAATCTGAAGAAAAATCTTACACTGTTTACTATACGATATGTGAACTTTTTTAATATCTTATAACATAATGACCTTCTTCTGTATACTGACGGCCTCATCGACTCAGCATCGTAATATAAAACATGATCATTTAAATATGATAATTTCACAATATGTATAAGTAATAATTTAGCACTTTAGAAATTAATTTATAGAACGCAAATGAATTATAAACTATATTATTAATTATTTATTCAAATACTTAACGGTAATTGCTCAAAGAAAGAAGTTAATGATATCATTCAAAATGTTTTACTATCAACGAAGTTATTAACAATTTGTCTGTCATAAGAATCGAAAGAATCCATTATTGCAATTACGTTGTGAAAACAGTAATAAAAATAATATAAATGGAATCTTCCCAGGTCTAGTGGTAGGAGATGACTGGTGCAATTTGGTGGGAAGAAAACAACTTTGATGTTTGCCAAATGACGTGTATCTCGGGGATGAGCAACACATTGATCGACAGAAAGTATAATTTTGCGGCCTTTAGCTCTCATTTGTGCATCGAGTGCTATTAAGAAGTCTTCGAATATTTGAATAGTCATCCAAGATTTTTTATTAGCCACATACTTTGTAGGCAGCTTCTTAACATTCTTAAACATCGAGGATTTTTAAATTTACTGATAATCAAAGATGGCTTATCACTCCCATCAGCATTGCATGCAAGAAGAACAGTTATCCTTTCTTTAGACTTTATACCTCCATGGCATGATTCTCCTTGCAAGTTAAGAGTCCTATTCGGTTGCAAATTGTAAAACAACCCAGTCTCATCTGCATTGCAAATGTTACAGAGCGCATAACCTTTTATCTCTTCCAAGAAATCCCCTTTTTTCCTTGTTTCAACTGTTTCCATATTAACACTTTCCCTCACCAGGTATTGTATTATAGACAACATTATAGCACCTCTTAAACCTGTCAATCCAGCCGTTGGATGAGGTGAAATCATCTATACCAAGCCTTAGAAAAATGTCCACACTGTACTCTTTTCTATATCCTCGCGATTCTTCATGATCATGTTTAGCATGGACACCAGGGGCGGATCCAGAAACTTCTCAAGAGCAACATTATGTTTCAGGCATCTGCGACGACTTAATGCTGTTATCGATGTAGACGCATGGTAGGGCTTTAGTTTTATCTCTACCGAATAATAACGCCTCACACCTGTCATAAAAGCTGAAGAAAAACAAATTTTTTATCCTCCTATAAATTTGCAACAGAAATGTATGAAAGTGAAGTTTATTAAAGATTTTCATTTAATGAATTAACAAAAAATTATTATATTAAAAATCTGAGGGATTTTGAAAAGAAGATAACTCTTAAGGATGTAAAATCGGGTGCAAAATGTATAACCCACTTCAATTTTGTCATAAATTCGAGGAAAACGGAAAATCGGGGAAACGTAAAATCCATTAAATTTTAGCATTGCTTTTATGTTTCATTCGTCAGGACCGAAAGAAAAAAGTGTAAAATCGAGGAAAACATAAAATCCAAGATTGTAAAATCGAAGTTTCACTGTGTGTGTGTGTTTTGGAAAACAACAAAGGAACGCAGCTGAAGCATATATGTAATTCAGACAAAAGCCATTGGAAAAGCAATACCTCAGCGATGTAAACAGACGTGAACGAAGACGGACATAGAATTTGAGAAAGTAAATGTATCTGTAAATCTTCATTTGTATCCGGTATTTTAAGTGATTTTTTTCACTATTTTGGAGTGGCTTTGTACAAAAAACATGAAAACCACTTATTTGCTACAAAATATGTCTAGGATTATACCCTGTACTGAAATGGCCCACTACGGTAGGCCTACCAGTATTGCTCAAAAGCTGGTGTCGCATTATACACGAGCTATGTACATGAAAAAATCAGGTTTTATACCAAAAAAATCAGGGGTCGCACTATACAAGAAGTAGGCTTGTACACGAGTATATATGGTAAATAAAACCTGGGCCAGCATGAGATGTGTGCAGTCGGTTCCCTCGAACAGGGCCCTGTGCTTTATTAGGAGCCCTGCACAAGGCTCCATTCTCAGGTATTGAGATTTAGACACTTTTATTACATATTAATAATTAAAAAATTAAATTAATACCTTTTTAATTTTAAAAAATTACCACTGTTCTTAAAAAACATAATTTTTTGCACCACCGGGTATATATACATTAATAAATAGGGCCCCTTTCCTGCTCATTATAGAACTAGGCCCCGGAAATAATCATGCCGGCTCTGAATAAAACATTTATTTAAATGTTACCCCTAAAAACCTAATTTAGAGTTGATTTTCGTTGGTATGATACCTCAGAATCTCTAGTTAATGTCTGATTTAAAGTCTACTCTGGCCCACCAAAGCATTGGCAATGCCAAGGACTCCCCAACCACCTATGTGACCCGCCAGGTAGAAAAGATTGCCCATCACTGATCTAGAGCAATTTTTTGACATTGCATGCACATTGTCTTTCTATAATACTAATTGTAAGAGTAGTAGATGCGGGGCCCTCATAGGCACGGGGCACTGGGCCTTCCCAGCCTTCCCTTAAAGACGGCCCTACATAAGAACTTAAATAAACTTTTACTGATATCTCATCAACTATCATAAAATGAGAAATGGAGGAAGAACAAAAAAGGGAATACAACAATAGACAACTTTATGGAAGTGAAGATGCAAAATGTTGAATTACGAGTAAATTTCGCTAAAATTTTTCTCATTTAACTGGATAATAAAACGAAATAAAATTATTGCCTTCATATGAGAATATCAAATACTTGGCCAAAAAATTATTCAAAAATTCAAATATTTACTGATTTCAAACTTTGAGCTCTAAAAAAATCAAATTTAGAATATACGTAATTGATGCTGCTGGTAGAACTCCATTATAAATTTATTTTTACTAAATACAAAATTTTCATAACAAAATAGAACTGACAATTTCCACAGCATGGCAATAAACTGGTCGGGTCTCAATTACGGCTATGGAAATTGTAAAATTTTTCTTTTGTCATCAAAATTTCACATCTTATAAATATTTTAGTGTGTATGTGTGTGTGTATGTATGTTCTTTATACGTTTTTATACCGTTGAAGCTATCGAACTCAAAAGTTTTATGGGTCACCTTATGGACCAAAGGAAGTACTTGGTCTAGGTTTGCAGACCGTGGGGTCTCTTATACCCCATGGGGTCAACAAAATACTATTTCCATAAGAATGCTTGAGAAATTGTGTAGAGGAACCCCAAAATACCATGCAGCCCTTCACTGATGTGGATATAAATATACCTAAATATTAACTTACGATCACGGGAAATGGATTATTTTACACACGGAAGGCTGAATATTTCAATTATATTCATGTTTTGTCATTTTAATGCTAAATTGCTCGAAATTTTCCTTTAAGCATAAAATTTATCGGTTTATATGACCATTTTCCAGGCGGCAACAAAGCTAAATTTCTTAATTGTTGTCCTCTTCAGAGGAAGAGGTATCTACGTAAAGATTAATGCAAGGAAAATCCACGTCATGGCATGCCGTAGAGGAAGAATAACTAATGCCAAGATAAAGGGTACAAATGGATTCATGCCTAAATATAATTTATGAATACTTATCAAGTGAGTCAAATGATTTTTAAGGAATATTAAAACATTATCTTTTACCATTAACATTGAAAGATTTATTGCAACATAAATTGATACATCTACTTACATTTGTTCGGTAACCAAGATGTTGTTTATTGTTTACGTTTTGGCTAATAGTATTGATGTAATCCACATAATTTTATTGCTGCTTTAAAGGCTTCAGTGCATCTACCCATGTGAATATTAAGTAAGATGTTAATGCATAATTATATTAATGGTAAAACTTTACAATACAATATATAAAATGGTAAATGTTAATGTAAGCATTGCTTGCATAATTAAGGAATGGGGAACGTTTGCGCCGAGCAATAAAAATCGTTTGCTGCTTAAAAGAAAACTTTCCAGAGCGAAACCGGGCATTTCAGCTAGTATATCATATACCTTTACAAATAAATTTAATTCAATAATAAGCCTTTTAAAAAAGTACTTATATGATGTATCTCCAATAGCCACTAGGTTATGAAAAAAGATTAAATTAAATATAACAGAATTAAATGAGAAAATAGTTTTAATTATATACAACAAATCTGTCTACCATCAAAATTCCAGTTACCACAGTACATGCTCAAATTTCATTCCACACAGCTGCTGACGCCTTTACTCATTGTTGTAAGCTTTTTGGTTACATTTTGTAATGTTTTTCACTATTTTTTATGGTTCTGTACTGCTGAATCATTCTAGGTCTTGACCTTCAACAGCTCTACAAGAAAAAATCAAGTGGGGTCAAATCAGGGTTTTGGGGAGACCATTTCACACAATCTTGCATCCTATCCATTTGCCAGTAATGTTCACACCTTACCATTGCCTCACTTGACAAGCAAAAAGTAGAGGCATACAACATTGTTGAAACTAAATTTGAATCTAACATCCAAAGGAATTTTGTCAATGTAATTTCGCATAAATCCATCCAGGGTGTTGTCCTAGTAAGACTTCACATTCATGAAAAAAAGTATGGTCCTATGATGGTCCCTTTATGTATTCCTGTCCATGCAATAATCCTGGGATCAACCTGCAAATGTTCACCTCCAACCTTATGTGACTTTTCATTGCTTCAGTTATGATAATTGTGATTATTCACAGTTCCATTTAAATGAAAACAAGCATCTTCACCAAAATAAAAGGTTTTTTGACTTATTTTTCTCTATCCACTCACAGAATTCCACCTTTCAGATGTAGATGCCCCCATGTAGTTCTTGAACAGCGATTTATTTGTATGGATAGAATGCATGATTTAGTACCTTATAAATAGCCATGTGACTTACTCCTGACTCTTGAGCAATTTTTCATAAAGATCTGTGTAGGCTGCCAATTTGTGGTAATAATACTCGGAGCAAATTCATCTCCTTGACATTCGTGTGCATAAACTATGAGGTTTATTTGTGACACCACCAGTCTCTGTAAATCGTTTTTGTAATTTACTAACCAACCTTTGACGTACATTCAGTTTCATAGGGAAATGCTAATTAAATTCCTTGCACATATCATGCTGGCTCCTACCAGCAAGAAATAATGAAACGGTGATTTCTGCTGTAAACTGACATGGATAAGAAAAGAATAAATTACTTTGCAATTATATTACAGTAGTGAGTGCTGTTCAAGTTCCCTATAACCTTTCAATCAATCTTCCCATGTTCTTCACTTTAAACAATAATTGTTCATTTTAATGTTTCATCGGAGTGCATACCATTTCAATAGGATTGATCTCATAGTGATTCAGGGGCAGTCTAAGAACTTTATGACCAAGGATTTGTACCATTTCATCAATTCTATATTTTTTGTATTTTTTTCTTTACTTGGGAGACAATATTACGCAGTTCTTTTGTCAGCATCCCTTCCTCTATTAAAATGCTCTTTTCGGAGAGTCAATCCACTATCTGTAATTTGCACCAAGATGCATTCGGAATATCCTCATATTTTCTAGTGTGATAAGCTGCATTCTCAATCAACATTATTGCTCTATCCAGAATGTTTGGCAGCAAATAATCAGTAAACCACTTCTTGTAGGTTTTCCCATACATTTCTTTATGAGCTATATGGAAATCCTATGGAAAAGTGAGAGAGCAATATCCCATAGGAGACTATTCTGCCAACTTACAGTAAAACAAAGCATTAAGGGTCTGCAGCACTTGTAGAAAAAATACTTTTGTATTAATTTTGAGTAATTATAATTAATTTATAATACACAATTTAAAAGCAATCTATTGCCATGGAAACAATCAGTTGTCAGATATTTCAAAGCAAATAACACGTTCTTAACTCCTCGATATGTCTAGTGTCAAAACCACTTGTTCAAGGGGTCCTTGGAATTTTAGATGTTCCAATAGGGGTCTGCAGGTTGGAAAAGATTTAAAACCCTTGCCCTAGACTGTTTAGCAAGGTAATTAAAACTTACTCTCTCAGAACATTTATTTGCATGAATGAAATGCTACTAGAATTCAGAGGAAAGTTTCAATTCCGCTGGAACAGTACGGTTTTAAGATTATGATCCTAAATGGTGTTAGGATAAGCTTTCTAAATGGATACATTTACACAGGAAAAACAGTGATGGTAAATTTTTTAGAATTGAAAAATGTACAATGGAATCTCGATTTTAAGTTCCCACATTTAAGATTATCCTGCTTATAGTGTTTGTTCACAGTCAATGCTCCATGTAATGATAAACTCTTGCATCCAAATCGATAAGAATTATTGTTCATTGAATTGTAATTAGATATCTGCCCAAAGACTAGTATTGAGAATTATTTGCGGAATTTATAGTTTATTATCTCCTAAATCTAATAGAAGTAGAATGCTGATAACACAGAAATATGACTTTTTCTAATTTGTTACATATGCATAACAGTACATAAGATAAATATGTAGCTATAACCTCAAAAAATAAAGGCTGAGAAAGGAGCATACAATGGGCTACTTCAAAATAAGATTATCATAAAATTCAGTGGCACACACAGGATTCTCTCAAGGGGGGTCTGAAATATTTGGCAAGCACAAAAGTTGTATGCAAGTTATATCAATACATAAATGCGGCATATTGCATTATTAATTATATTTATCTTAAAAAACAAAGGGGGCAAACTGTCTCCTATTCCTCTCTGATGGTGCCGATGAGCCCAAATTTAAAATAATTATGTATGCTTCCACATTTTTGAACAGGGATGGCAAATGATTTTTGTCTTCTGTGCCAAGAAAACAATGTGAATCCAAATTTTTTTCGTGTGCCACTAGTTTACCCCTTCTCTAAGAAACACAGTTTAGAAAAAAATCAATTTTCCAAGGGAGAAGGGGTCTGCACCCAGTGGACCTCCCCCCTTCCCATGTGTGCACCTCTGATAAATTAATTTTAACAAAACTATTTATTTTGTCATTCGGGTGTGAATATATACCAACATAATTTCTCATGAGAGCTTCAAATTAATCTATATAAATTACTTGTATGCCCTGGAGAATAAATATATTGATAACACAATTAAAAAATTTTGTACAAATTCAATACATGAAACATTTAAACCAGTTTCCGCAAATCAGAAATAAGTTTATACATAGTATTTTGTAATTAAAAGTAATATGTAATGACGACATTTACTCATGATGGCTTCACAATGAACATTCTTTGACACATATCACTTATAAAGGTCTCTTTAATTTTAACCATTGAGCTTAGCACTAAAATGAAAGAAATAAAATAAAACACTCGAGGAAATATATATGGACAAACTGCCTTTTAATAGTCACTGTTACTTGTAATTATGAAAATTAATGGAGGATCATCATGCCAGTAGGTTTCATTAAAATATTTTAAATGGGTGTCTTCCATTAAAAGCAGCTGACCAAAACGAAGCATATCAAATGTTTTTACACAGATATACTTGTGAAGAGCATTATTACATCAAGATAAAATATGGGGAGTAATTTTGTAAACCTTCACATTATAATCCAAAATAATTATGCACTTTTCCAGAGTAAATAGTAAGATAATACTTCTGTATAAAGTAGTTTGTATACAATTCAGTATTAGTAAAATATTCTAACTTGAACCAGGTATAAAAATAATCTCAACTTCTGTGAATCAAACAGATTACTAACAAATATTCAATGAGTTAGGGGCCAAAAATTCTAAATCAATCACCTATTACCCCTGAAAAATGCAAGTTAAAATACCTCATTTTGAAGATAAACAGATAAGAATATCCACGTATGCAAACTGTCATAGGATGACTAATTTTGTCCAGAAAAGGAAATGTTACGTAACACAATTTAAAGAATTAAAATTAAAATTTTAACACTTATAAGTAAAAAAAGCATCACAGTAAAACAAAATCCACTAGTTTCTTTTCAGGATTGGAGATATAGATATGAAAGAAAGCAGATCATCTTCAAGTAATCCAATTGAATTGATTCAAGAAAATTTCAATGATTACAGCCCATCAAAACAGTTAACATTCACCTGTTTCTCAAGATAATGTCATTATGTTCTGGTAAGAATTAATAACTGATCCAATGCTGGTAAACGCTTCCAAAAAGTTTTCTTCTTGAACATTAAACTTTTTATATTGGTGCACATATGCACGATAACAGAACATTTTACTTGCTTTTTCTACAATTGAGTTAAGTGACCAATATACATCTGAACAATTTGAGCCCCAAGTCAAGTATTTATCATAATATAAAAACTTTCTGTTCTCATGATATTTATTCACATGATACTCAATAGGTACCCATTTAGGAAAATATAACATGGTTTTAAAATGACCAAAAACACTATCAGTCTCGGCTGTTTGAGTTCCTCTTGTAACAAGCACGTTTGCTATGCTTGCCATTTTATGTCCTTGGAGTTCAGACAATCTTCTAGCTTGCATGGTTCTTGCAGCTTCTACAGCCAATACTCTCCAACTGACTGAACTTTCATATTTGAATGAACTTACAGGAATTTTCGGTGCCGAATCTAATTTTATGAATTTATAGCTAGGATGTGGTGTAAGGTCTGTCAATATTCCAGATATATCATGCTTGCAAAGAACTAAAGAGGCTAACTGTTTCATTCCAACAGAATTGAGATCAGAAAGGTTAGGGTTTTGTATGTTTAACTGAAAACTACACGCGTGATGAAGATAATCATTGCGAAATACAACAATCGCGTCTGACACATTAAGTAAACTCGTTAAGGTGAAAAGAGTATTGTAACTTTGCACTGCAACTTCACCTTTACAATACGGCAACACAACAACATTAGCAAGCGTTTTCTTTGGGTACTCATCTCTAATATTCTCAATAATATGACTACCTACACCTGATCCAGTGCCACCTGCAGAACTAAGCAAACCTAGTAACACAGAAATACGATCGCATCTTTCAATCTCTTTTCTTAATAAATCCATGAAATTTTCAAGTAATTCTGGGCCTCTTCGATTATGACCGTAAGCCCAGTTATTTGCTGATCCTCCATTGCCCACAACAACGTTACTCTGGTCATACGACCAAGGTATATTAGCATTCTCACACAAAACATTTTCCAGTACTTTCTTCTCAGTGTCCACTAAAATAGTTCTAGCGGTTAATTGACCTTGCTTTCCTAAAGAAGTCCGAAAAAACTTATCTTTACTTTCACTCACGTATTCCTTATTCTGTTTGTATCCCACTCCATGGTCAGTAACTTGAATATCCTTAAAGATAAGAGATAATAATTCTAATCCCATCTGGTTTCCACACTGACCAAACTGTAAAGTGATCACAGCCATCGAGTCACCGTTGAAACGATCAAAAATGAAATATGACTTCACAACTGCTCATTTTCATTATCGAATGTCCTAATTTTTTTAAACAAAATGATATGCATTTTCCACGTAACTGGGATCTTTTCAAAAGATATGATATTAGCAAACCTCCTTCCCACCAAAATTTGAGATTTTTAACACGCACTCGAATCCTCAAATTTTCAATATATCGTTGTGAGGATTACCAACACGAAATATTTTAATGGTGTTGTCATGGTTGAATAATGTCTTTCAAAATCCAGCATCAAAGTTGATTGTAACAAATTAATAGAAAACCATTTTAAAACTTACAAATCTCAAAGATATGAATTTAATATTAGTTAATTAGACTACCCAATTCCACAGGTACTAAAAATCCAGTTATATAATACTGATTAATCCCTCTTATTTATTCATTTCGTGCATGCCAATTGTTTACAAACACCAGAAAGAGTTCATTTAACCTGAGAATACCGTTTTTTATTTCAAAATATTCGTCAGCGAGTGACTGAAACATAATTTAGTCGTGTAGGAGATGCAAAATGTGATAATTGAGTACCAACATAATAGTTTAAAGTTACCATAAAAAGCAAAACCAATTACTATGACAGCTTCCATAATGATCATATTAAATCTTAAAAGGCATTTGAAAGTCCCAGTAAACCATAGTCTTTAAATTACTTTGAATTAATAATTAGAAGAAACATTTTTATGTTCTTCTTAAAATACCGATTTTACTAACATAATCTTAACACTTTCCCCAAGTTTTGAGACAAAAAATATTGGGTGCGAGTATCGTGCCAGAGCCTCCCAGATGCGGAATTTTCTTTTCTCTCTTAATGCAGCATTTCAGAAAATATATCGGAAACTAGGGATATTTCGTATCCGTGAGAAGATAGAAATGTCTAAACATTTTTTGGCTTTAATATTGTTATTTTCAGCCACTTTAACTGCACAATGTACAGAAAAAACTGGCAGGATGAACTAACAGTAGACATGGTTTCATCGCCCCGTCAAAACTTCTGTTTTAGCGGCATCTTATGAAAAGTATGTCATAATATTTCAGCCTTTTTTAATATCCAAATATAAAGAGAGAAAAATATATTTATAAAATATACGCTTTGTTACATTGAAACCTGACTTCGTGCATTCCTGACCTGCACGCTTAATGCCATGTTTCTCTCCCTGAGGTTTTCTTCTTCCTAGGAATTTCTTTCTCAGTAATTTTATTTAGAACATAATGGCAAGTATTGACCACGGATCCCCAATGCGATAGGCATATGTTAGAATATTGGAGAAATTAGAAATCAGGAGAAATAGTCTGCCATGGCCGTGAATCGAAACTAAATCTTACACTTGCTTGGTGGATAATCTACCGCTGAACTATTCTCTTGTTTCAGAATGTGGGATTTTGTTGGTTTTCTACTATATTCCAGCACATGATTTGCGAAGAGCAGCTTTTCTTAAACTGGGGTCTCCAGAAGTAGTCCAGGGGCCCGCGAGTAATGTTCAACAATTATTAATAACAATCTAAACTACATATATAAAAGACAGTGTCACTATGTCACTTTGTGTGTAATGCTTTTTGAAGCTTAATATCTCGCAAATGACTAAACCGAATTTGACGAAATTTTCAGGATAGCATTATGATATAATAACAAAACGTTATAATGTATTGATCTCGAGATCAAAGACCCGGGTTCGACTCGAGGGGATAATTTCCATTTCCAATGAGATAACGCGTAAAAATCAATTTTTCGCCGTGCAGGATTTATATGTATTTGAAGCGTTTCGCTTTCTGAATGCTCTAATGATCGTAATTCTCCCGTTAAATTTTAACGGGCAATTCTACTAGTTAAAAATAATAAAACGTGCAACATAATACAGTTAAAAGTGCACACAGGCTTCCAAGTATAAGTTACTTTTAAAGAAAATGATGTTACAGAGCGATGGTGATTTTATGAAAACGTAGGAAAAATAAATACTCTATTAGCTATAAATATAGATATATAAAATTCACATAGATTATTTTTTCTTTTTTAGGTGTAAGGAGATCACCTGTGAAATTTGTCGGTAGAGTTTTGTTTCACCCTGTATGTGTGTGTGTTACGGGCAAAACCCGAAATCGGTGACATAGCGAAAATACATTTTCATTTTCGTTCATCATCATTTAACAATTAAGACATGATAAATCACGGCGAAGACAGTGGGACGTTCACTCCCGCTGCTCTTGTTTACCGGTGGACAACAATTTTTCGGTTCGTCTGTTGTGGCCCTTGTTCATATTGCGGCCCTCTGGCAGATACTTTATGAGAAATGTTCCCTATCATATTAGAAGTTGAACATCCCTGTCTTTGTACGTAAAATATTCTCATCTGATACATCTTAACTATGGGCTCGTACGAGCCCAACCGAGTCCACTGAAGCTCACCCCTGCCTCCACAGGTTTTGATACCATAGGTAAAAATATAAAAACTTTGTTTCAGACGATAAGGGCCCCATACACGATCAGTTAAGATTCGCAAATTAAATGTGTGACGTCATAACTGAGATAAAAAATAAGTAAATAGCGCAGTTCGTACAGTTAAAAGGCCGAATATTTCAACTGACTAAAACTTTCATCATTTTCTCAGTTAAATGCACATTCAGACTGAACGTGAAGTGGTGACACACAGTTAACTGCACCTTCTTCAGTCAGTTTATTGTGTTCGAGCTGAAAACATGGACGATAGCCGACAACAGCAACAAGAAAAAAGCTCTATTGTAACTAATTAAATGCTGTCTAACATAGCCAATATTGTGGGATAATAACAATATTTCTTAGAGTAATCGGCAAAGGAAGAGTGAGGCCATAATGTGCTATTAAACACGTTTAAATAATTAGAGTCAAGTACTACGAGAGACACTGTGGTTCGAAAAATCAACTAAATTTTAAATCCTCATGGCTTCTATTAGTAGCAAGGAATCGAAGTGTTACGACAAGCCTCCGCTTCGGCGAAATAGATTCCCTCATATTCGTATTTCTTTTTTGGATGAGGTTTGAAATCCTATTCAACGGTAATTTAAAAGTTTCCTAGCCCATTCTTAAGTAATTTTTAGGCACGTTTCGCCTCCAGCGTGCGCGCCTATTATCGTCGGTCTGTCCGTCCGTCCGCATGTTCGTTCTCGGCTTCTACGGAACCGATTTTCATTAAATTTGATATTAAGGACTTACTATCAATAATAATAAGAAAATTGCAAAAATGATAAAATATGAACTTTCCGTTATATCTCGTAAAGTATTGCTCATATCAAAATACTTTTCAAATAAAACTTGTAGAACTAATAAAGAAAAGAATTTGGGTCCAGTTCCGCATTGCCCCCCACTGCTATGGGGCCACTTCCATATTGCCCCCCACCATATATTGAAACAATAATATGAAGATTAAGAAAATTTATGTAAACAATCATTATTTTATTCAGTACTTTAGTCAAGAGGATATAACATTGAAAGTATATATTGGCGAGCCTTCGGCTCGCTTTGTTTTAATGGGTAGTCGTCTCCAGGCGCTACCGCGCTCTTCGCCTCGCCCGGAACCAAAGTATCACTCCCCGTTGTCCGGTGGTTGGGTTTGTAAATCATTTGTAAATGTCGAGACCGGCCAATCAGGTCTGATATTAACTCGATCTACAAATAAAACGTAGTTCCCTCAATTAATTTATTTATATAAATAAGTCCATAGAAACCGAGTGGGGGGCAATACGGAACTGTAGCCAAGTTCCTTTCCTATACATTTTTATCGTAGGAGTAGCCGTTATCGAGAAAATCAAACAAGAACGTCTTAATTCGAGTTGAACAGAAATTTTATTGCATGGTTACTTCTTCATTGTTGCTAACATAAACAATCTCACAAACAAACGTTTAATTTCCTTACATGTGCATGCAATATTTTTAAATAGGAAGAAAATGGATTATTTATGACGAAGAAAATAACTTTAAAACGCTATTTCCCTTACGTGCATTTCTTTCTAATACTCTATTGCACGAAACGTGCCCATTTGTGATAAGCTGTACACTTTCCTAACTTGTTTTAGCCTTTTATTGCTGTTATAGTAAGTTCTTTAAGGAATGCCCGTCTCTTTTTAAAAGCCACCTTTTGCACCAAAAACGCTTCCTCGTTTTTCTTGATTTCAGAAGATCTAAACCAAACACCATATAAGTAAGTTCTTATGCTTTCCCCATCTCAAGCCCAGTCAACAAAGCACTCAGATCCAGAGTCGGCCAAGCACTGAAGGGGGCCCTGATTCGAATATTAATGGGAGCCCACGATATTAATATTTATAGTAATAACGAACGATTTTTTACAGAGTGTTCCTTTATTGGAAATCAGTTTGCAATTGATTTTTAGTAAAAGTTTTTGCAAAATTTACACTCGATACTTGAATAATTGAGAACTTATGGGGCCCCCATTATTCGGGGGCCCGGATGCCTCGCATCCGCCGCATCCCCCTTTTGGCTGACCCTGCTCATATCCAGTGGCGGATTACCGCACAGGCGCAAGAGGCGCTCGCCTGAGGCCTCGACACTCATTGGGGCATCAAAACAGTGAAAACTCGATTTTTTAAATATTTTATTTAGTAAAATATTTCACAAACAGTATAATCTACTACTTACGTACACATATCGTGTTTTTACTTAGGTTTGTTACAATGTAACATCCCTCGCATCATTCGAAAACACATCTCACAGTTATAATTCATTTTTTGTTTATTTTTCAACATGTGCAAGTTTATATAATAAATATTAAATTATCTATTTATGCATTTCTGTAATTAAATGTATGTAACCTGCTGCATAAGTTTTTCCCATTCGTAAATTGTAAATTTTTTTGTAGATTGAGTACCCCTCCTGGTCAGTTGGGGGGCCTCCCGATTTTTTTGCGCCTGGGGGCTTCAGATACCTTAATCCGTCACTGCTCAGATCACTCAGAGACTTTGTCAAGACTGAGGAATGCGCAGTTTTTTTTCAAATCTAGTGTAAAGGGTCCCATAAACGATCAGTTAAGATGCGCTAATTAAATGTGTCATCATAACTGAGGTAAAAAATGATTAACTTGCGCATTTGTACAGTTAAAAGGATGAGTATTTTAACTGATTGTGAGTAAAACTCATCATTTCCTCAGTTAAATCCACAGTCCTGATTTCCCCATCTCAATCCCAGCCAACAAAGCATTCATTGTCAGATCACTCAGAGGCTTTGTTCAAGACAGGAATTCGTCATTTTTTTCAATCTCGTGCAACAGAGGCTCATTTCTCAGTTCATTTAGTTTGCACATTGTTTTAGGAGTTAATTTGCGCATCTTAACTGTTCGTGTATGGGACCCTTAAGGGCAACAGACGCTCATTTCCCAGTTCAGTTAGTTTGCACATTATTTTAGAACAGTTAATTTGCGCATTTTAACTGATCGTGTATGGGGCCCTTGGTACCGCGAAATTCTGTTTATCTTTGAAAAGGTGGCGCGCCTACATGAAGTTTAAGAACCATCAGTTGATCCAAAATGTTTATCTGTTTTTTTGGTTGTAAGTTTTATTCGAAATTGGAAACTTGTTAGAATTCTAAACTGAATGTGTTTTAACTCTTTTTTATGTGTACCGGTAATAAAAAAAGTTTTTTGGCCTGGTGAAATTTTAATTCGATATTACCTTCGCAATTTAATATTTTATTGAATGTAGCACTGCATATTGGATTTTTTATAATTAAATAAAGACATTTAATAGCTTTAAAATACAAATTTCTAATTTAGAATGGAATGACGAAAATTTTTCATGAATCCTTTTTATGTATATTTAATTAAAATTTTCGCGGTCGATCTATTGCCCCAGCCCCAGCAGTGAGAACCCTTTCTCTATGTGATGAATGCTAGCAAAATGAGTTGGTCTGAGTTTCCGCAATAACTTATTATCAGAAAATGTTGCTACGTTGTTGATTTGTGATATTTTTACTGGAATATAGGATTCCTTAAATATATCCCAGTAGCTATAGGTATATTCTTGCTCTTGAGCTTCAAATGATAAAAAAAATTGATCAGGAACTTAGTAAAGTAAATTGTCCGATATTTTCGCGCTTATAAGATGGATATACCAACTAATAATGCATAAAATAAGTAATAGGTTTTTGTCGGAAATGAATAAATATGATTTAAATAATCAATATATGAAAAAATAGCGTGTTCGGTTTTTATTCATCATAAAACTAATTTTGACTTTTAAACTTTTTTATAAATATAAAATAATATAAAATATTAATTGCTCAAAAATTAGAGTTTAAAAATATCATGAAAATTTTATTTAGTGTTAGAGAGATTATCTGTTAAAGTTTCAAGTTATGTTAGTTGAAAATAAAAACTAGAAACGATTAAAAATATCAACAATGTCGAATTAATAATTTCATATTAATTTACAACTAATCCGTCCATTAATAATATTATTCTGCTCCAGAACTAATTAGAAAACATTATATATTTTAGATTGCTATAAAACATTATTCGACAAGAAATTGTGAGATAAAATTTGTTCCCATATTCATCGATATAGAACAATCTGTTTTTTTTATAGGCTGGTAGTACTTTTTTAACAGTAATTATTTAATTGCGTACGAATACATATTATGTATGATAGAATGTTTAAAAATCTGACTACATTTTTTAATAGATTAATTTCAGGGTATATTTAAACCAGGATTCTCAAACACATCATTGCGTGGGCCGCATTAAGGCACCGTACCAAATCCGCGGACCGCATCCCATACTTTCACAGGACTCATACCGTTTCATACTCTTTGGACATTCACACTCTCCCCTTCCACAAGGAAGGAAATGACCCCAACCCTATTATGCGGTCTTAAACCCATTCATTACAAAAAATACTAGATTCGGCGTAGAAGGTTAGGTCCTTCGGTCACGCTAGAAACAAGCTGGCAGCTGCAAGAATATTCCTCTGTGTTTAAATGGGAATGAGCAATAAACCGCATATGTTTAAAAGTGTTGATTTAATATAACCTTTTTTAATGTCTTACAATTAGACTATTTACAAAATTTAACGAGAAATATTTCATAAGAATACATTCGAATTTGGGCAGTGTAGTAAAAAATAATTACTTCTCGGGTTGCATGAATGAACCAGGCGACCCGCGAGCTAAGAGTTTGAGACTAAATACGTGCTTGTATCAAATTCAGATAACCAGCATACTAAATGTACATTTTATTTTCGACTTACCAATAAATCATTTTCGTCTAGGATGCGATTTCAGTTCATTATTTAATAATTAATTTTGTTATTGTCACAATTAGTATATCCGAGAATTTAACAAAGAGGCTAAAAGCATAAAACGTTTTTGTCTCACACTGAAGAAAGTGAAAATTCTTATACAGGGTGATTCAAAAGTTCCTGTGCACCTGACATAGGAAAAATTTATTTTTCTATAATAACGAAAATATTAATTGAAGGAGAAGAGTGGTCAAGAACACAACTTCCGTAAGCTATGTCTGTATGTGGACAATTCATATACACATCGTCTGTATATGCACAGGGACTATTCATTAGTAATATATTTGTGTTATATTTTTGTTATTACGGGTGCACAAGAACTTTTGATGTGTGCCCCCCTCTGCATGTCACGGCATATGCCCCACCGGCAGGGTTACCAAGAGAAAAGTAATGGCTGAACTAAAGAGATTCGCCTGAGACTGCGAGAACTTGCTGAAAACGCGTTTTGACATATTTCTGTTTCACAGCAAATGAAAAGATAGGAAGACAGATGGGCCAGATAAATTATGAAATTCAAAGGGCCAACTTTGAGGAGGGGGGCGGATAATGAAAAAAAAAATGGAAGAGACGGAAAACCTTCATCCGGCAATTCATATAATTATATATATATGTGTGTGTGTGTGGGTATACATATGCATTAAAACAGAAAGGGAAAGACCGTCTGATTCGAAGAAAAAGGAAAAGTATAATATGAGTTGAGATTTTCGTAACGGGATCGATTGTGACGTGGAATAACACCTGCGTCTTCACTGATTAAAAGGCTCGCGGTAAGGCAGGCAAAACGTTGAGCTGAAAATATTCTCCCAAAGCATCATCCGGGAATAAGCACTTCCAATGCGATTATATTGCTCGGGTCGTTTTACAGGATAGGAAATATGAAATTATTTGTATTAATATTTTTATAATAATATGGTTCTTTCTCTCAAATTTTGTCATACGATTTAACAATTTCAATTTCACTTAAGTACAGAGATTGTCGGACTAAGACCAAAAAGGTTATGCGCAAAGCACTAACAGACTTCAAGAAAAAGACTCTTAGTGAACATCTAAGTGAAAATCCCAAATGCTTTTGGTCATATGTTAGAGAAGTTCAAGGTCGACGCCCAACCGTAGCCCCGTTAATAAACGACCAAGGAGAGGTAGTTAGCGATAGCACAGATAAAGGAAATTTGTTAAACTTATTTTTTCAGAGCGTATTTACTACCGAAGACGTGAGAGCGAAGGTTGTGGCGCCCGAACCAGGCAAGGAAAAAATGAACGATATAGTCATATTAGCGAAAGGGATAGCTCAACAGCTTAAAAATATCAAGTCAAATAAATCTCCGGGTCCAGAAGAGATACCAGCTAGAGTATTCAAAGAGTTAGCACTGGAAATAGCACCTTATCTCGAAATAGTTTTCAATAAGTCACTTAGTCATGGCGTTGTACCTAAGGAATGGAAATTAGCCTTTATAACGCCGTTACACAAAGGTGGGAAAAAAGACGACAGAGAAAATTACAGGCCAATTTCGCTTACCTCCCTATCTTGCAAGGTTCTCGAGCACATTATCGCTAGCTCCGTGATGGACTTCTTAGATAGTCAGAACTTGCTAAGTAAATATCAGCATGGCTTCAGGAAGACGAGATCTTGTGAAACACAGCTCGCTCTGTTCGTTCACGATATAATAAGATCAGGAGACCGTAAGACTCAGTTAGATGCGGTTTTCCTCGACTTCAAGAAGGCTTTCGATAAAGTCCCGCACAGTAAGTTAGTGAAGAAATTAAATGACTGTGGAATAAATCGAAAGATAATCGAGTGGATCAGGGACTTTCTTAATGAGCGTGAACAAATAGTAGTTGTAGATGGATTTAAATCAGATTCAGTCAGCTTAGCCTCAGGTGTTCCACAGGGAAGTGTAATCGGCCCCCTACTATTCCTTTTATATATAAACGACTTAGATAAGGTTATTAAAAGTAAAATCAAGTTATTCACGGATGATACAGTAGTTTACAGAGAGATTAACAGTCCTAATGATCAATTATTACTTTCTGACGACTTAAATGCAATTCTCGAGTGGTGTAAAGAGTGGCAGTTAGAATTGAACTTAGGAAAGTGTTCCTTTATGAGATTCTGGGGAAACAAAAACATTGACACGACGAATTACACTGTTGAAGGCGTCCAGCTAAAACTAGCCGATTCCGTCAAATACTTAGGCGTTACTTTAACAAGCAACCTCTCGTGGGATATGCACATACGAAATATATGCGGGAAGGCTAAACAGAAACTAGGATTCATCAAACGCATAGTAGGTAAAAGTGAGGAAAAAGTCAAAGAGACATGTTACTTCTCGTTAGTAAGACCGCTATTAGAGTACGCGTCGAGCATATGGGATCCGTACGTGAAAGGATCAATCTCAGAGTTAGAAAGAGTGCAGCGAAAAGCCGCTAGATTCGTCAAAAATTGTTACGATAGAAACAATAGTGTTACAGCCTTGATACAGGACTTAGGATGGGAATCACTAGCTGAGCGCCGATCACGCTCTAGGTTAAAACTTCTCGAAAGATTTAGAACGCATATATTCTCCAGCGATGTCGAAGAAATAATAAGAGCGCCAACTTATATTGGTAGAACGGACCATCCTTGTAAAATAAGAGAGATAGCCTGTAGGACTGAGAGGTATAAAGGCTCGTTTTTCCCTAGAACGATAGCTGAGCAGAACAGAAGTTACGAAAGGAAATCAGCCGACGTAGAGTGATACTATACATTATTATGCGCTTTACCTTGGTGTTGTTGCACCCCCTGCCACACACCATTGCGGTGGCTTACAGGGTGAACTATAGATAGATAGATAGAACAGTGTACTTTTATGAAGTTAATGATATAAAGATTGATAAAGCCAACAAAGATAAAATGAAAGTTGTGAATTAATCATTAATTAGTTATTTCACTGTTAAGTGTCCTAACATATTGTGATGAAGGATAACTCATTTAAGTAGGCTGACCATACGTCCCGTTTTCGCCGGGACAGTCCCGTTTTTGGGCCTTCTCCAGACCGTCCCGTCCTTTTCGGCAAAAAAGTCATTTCGTCCCATTTTAAAACCTTTCGCTATTAAAATTCAGATTTTTCGATTTTCTTAAAATATAGATCATATTAGATCTTTACTGAGCATTTTCTCGGTTTCGGAAAGTGAGAATAAGGCCAAGTTGACACTGACTTCATTGAGCAGGATGCACAAATTTACTCGCCTTCCCGTTTCTGTGAGCTCCGGACTCTGTTTACTTGCATCTATGTAACAGTATTAATCGAGGTATTCAAACAAACCAAGGCAGAAACTTCAACTTTGTTACAAAATTAAAGTTGCGTTATAATTCGCCTAAAGCAGTGGTTCTTAACCCCTGGGTCGCGACCCAACATTGGGTCGCCAAGCCATTTTGAGTGGACCGTCAAAGATCTTCCATTGCTTTCTATATCCATATATATCATTCCTCCTAGCAGCCCGTTCAATGCTAATGACCTGAGATCTTATTTTCATTTATTAAATTCCTATTTATTTTATTACTTATTCACAAATAAGAAGGCCGTAGGCTACTTTTTAATCCCAAATGTTTTATATTAAATGTACAAAAAGTAAAATAACTTTGTATGCTAATCTTATAAATAGAAATGAAGTGGTGTCTGTCTGCTACTCAATCACGCAAAAACTACTGCACCGATAGAGCTGAAATTTTGCATTGACATAGCTGGGACACCCACTTAACACATAGGCTTAAAACAAAATTTGTTTGCCATCTTGAAAAAAAATGACGGCCTGCTATCTCAGAAACGGTTAGTCCAATTCTAACCAAATTTGATGAGATGGTCTGTGGGCCTATTTAAATAGTACAAAGTATATTCTGAATTTCATCCGACATCTTGAAACAAAATGGCGGAGTGCCATTTTAGAAAGGTTTAGTCCTATCCTATTGCCGATGGTGGGTGGGCCAGTGGAGAGGGAACGAGAGTACTTGATGGACAAGGTGGCCAGCGATGCCTCCGCCAATGCAAACGATCTGGGCCAAATGGTCATCCTGCCGTCCACGTTCACGGGCAACATGCAGGAGCACGCGCAGGACACACTCACCTATGTGAGGCACTACGACCTCTTCATCACATTGACGTGCAACCCGAAGTGGCCAGAAATAATAGCGGAGTTGCTGCCGGGACAGAAGGCGGTAGATGGGCACGACATTGTGGCCCGCGTCAAAAAATATTGTTTACAAGCAAGCTTTGAAATAAATATTAAAACATATTTTTCTAATTTATAATGCCTTCATCCTTTAGTAAAAAATTCACAAAAGGTGAAATGATTGTATTACCATATAATACATAATTTTATTCGCCAAAGACGTCTGCCATAACCCGGGCATCGCCGGGTACTTTCAGCTAGTGCTAAATATTTTAACACTAGAGATTGGTCAGATAGAACGGAACAGTTCTTTTCGAACTGTTCTGATCCCTAAACTGTTCAATAATATAATTGTTTTCATCAACTTTCTGTTCTCAAAGAACAGGTAACTCTACATCTTATACAAAGTAAGAAAGGTGGAAAACGACTACTTCCTTATCCGTAATTGGACGGCGGGGACTGATTAAACTAGCGTATTTTCCCAAGTCCTACTACTGATTTGAATAAAATTTTGTACGATTGTGGAGGGCTCCCAGAAATAATTCATACGTGGTTTTTGTTTCTCTCGGCCGAGTGAATTCTTAAATACCATGTATCATCTAGAATTCCGATCGGATTTGAACAAAATTTCCCCGGGCAACACCGGGTATTTCTGTTAGTATTAAATATAAATATTCGGCAACAATTATAACAGAAATCTCATGTCTAGTTCATCATTATATTAAAATTTTCATATTAAATTTCATTCACGTTAGGATTACTCTTTTCGTGAAAACCCTATGTTAACATAGCGGCGAATAATTTTTCCTTTCAAAAAAGGATATTTTGGCATTAAAAATGTATTCAACTGTTTTTGACACATATTGTCGAACTCATATGGACGCATCAAGTACGGGTCCTTACTCTATTTAATATAGATAAATAGGTGTAGATAAATTTCTTATCTACAAAATAATTCAAGTTCTTTCAAATGATGTACTTATTGAAGTGATAAAAATCATTCCCTTAAAAAAATCGTGCGAAAAACCTGTCCCGTTTTGTCCCGTTTTCTTGGTGGGAAATGTCCCGTTTTCGTCTTATTTGGATATGGTCAGCCTACATTTAAGTAAATTCATAAATCTTCTATTTATAGCGCTGCGTTAAAAACATTATATGGTGTTTGACATCGGTTTTCACTCCGTTATTTACATTCATAACGACATTGAGTTAAACAATAAATTAAATACTCGCAGTTAAGAAATACATTATCTTATCCATATTTTACTAAAACCAAACATTGTCGCTTGCTATAATTCTTTTCTGTATTTGTTATTGGACATTTAATTATTTCTGAAATATGCTCCCAGTTCCCTCCCACCCCAATATGCCCCCCCCTCCCCTCCTCCACACCCATCCCCCTTTCTCCCTCCCTCTCACTTTCTCCTCGGCAGCCTTTTCCCTCCGGCCCTTCATACATCCCCTCGTCCTCTTTAAATGAATCCTCCGAACTACCTCACCCGTTCCAATCTCATTCCCTTTTCCTCTCTTTTATTCCTCCCTCTCACGTCTATCTATCCCGCCCTCACTACTTCCTCTCACCCTCTTCTCACTCCACCCTCCATTATCAAACCGTACCTTTCCTCCTAAACCTCCTGTCCTACTTTTTCCTTCCCTCCTTTTCAGCGTTTTCTTTATAAAAAAGAGCTTATGTATTCGGTTCATCCGTCTGTCTGTCCGTTTACAAAATAGCTCAAAAATTACATAAGCTACAAACATAAAATTTTCAGGATATAATATAGCTCTACATTCGGGCTAGATATGGAAAAAATTTGGGGTCCGTCCGTCTGTCTGCTTGCCTTTTAACAGTATATTAGAACCCCCTTATAAACTATCTATACGAGTCCATTATGGCTTTCGTATTGTTGGCCGTAGAATGTAAATAAACAAGTATGCTGTTAACCGAAAGTAAGTAATATTACACAGTTCTAAAATATTTTGTTGTTGTTATTTAACGCCAATTGTTTTTGAAGAAATGTTTACGTGATATTCTGCTCAACACTGTAATTGTAAAATCCATTGCTGTGAGATTAGTTAATTAATTTTTCGAAACAAAAGTGAAATTACATAGGTCTGAAAATTTATTTACGTAATGAATGTATTGAATATTATTAAAGTTGCAAGATTTTCCAGATAGGTTGGTCTGCATGGGAATGTTTTTTTATTTTAATATACTTAAAAAAAGCGCCTTATGTAGTTTGCTCTGCAGTTCTTTTCTCACTTGTTTTTTTACCTCCTCTGCCATCGAAACTACGTACATTCATCCTCCCCTTCCTCTCCTCTATCCGTACCGACCATATCTACCTTTCTCTCTCTCTCTCTCTCATCCATCCCTCACATATCACCTGTCGTCCATACGTCTTCTCTCCTTCCTTATCTACGACCAACCCTTTCATATAAAATCTCTTGACTTCCTCTTCCCATTCGCAATATCTCATCATCCTTCCTCCTATACACTCTCTCTCTCTCTCTCTACTCCTTCTATGCCCGTCACCTGGGTCTTCCCTCCCTTCTCTCCGCCAGCCTCTCTCATTCTCTAATTCCCGTCCTCGATCCAGGGCCGGACATAGGCATGGGCTATATGGGCTTCAGTCCGGGGCCCCGCAATGCTTAGAACCCCATAATTCTTCGGTCTCGACAATTCCTTATATTCCGCTTCTTAGGGTCCTGAAAGTCTCAAAGCCCCGCTCATTAAAGAAAAAACTTTTTTTGTGATTCGCTTCATTTTTTCAACACTGGTGCGCCAGAATTTTCTTTTGACGGTCCGTTGTCCGTTTGCGTTGATTGCGTTGTTGCTCGAACGTCACTGAATACGGTATTTACTCTGTGCGTCTGCGTCTAGTGCAAAAATTGATATTTTTTTATCTTAATAAATTTAACGTCTATTTTGTATATGTAATTGATAATGTAATGGTATTTCACTTGCTATCTAAATCGATAATACTAAAATGATTTCATTTATTAAGTCTATAATGAATACCTACACCCTC
Organism: Uropetala carovei; assembly: GCA_036926305.1. NCBI lineage: Eukaryota > Metazoa > Arthropoda > Insecta > Odonata > Petaluridae > Uropetala > Uropetala carovei. The sequence continues at coordinate 1,413,683 of JAXCHB010000105.1, read as the reverse complement.
ACATCTCCCACTTTAGATTAGTTGGTTCAGCGACTGATAGTAAATTAGAATGCGAAACCCACCATGACATAAGAGAGATTAAATTATTTAATCATATTATCAACTGAAAGTGATATCAAAATCGCCAACATATGATACCGTAATCGGAGACTATGCCACTATAAAATGCAGATGATTAATGAAAATGTAGAATGTAGTGATTTTTATATATGTATAAATAAGTACAAATGTTAATTGTTGGTTTGTAATAAGATATTAATGTAATGTATCGGCTCTTTTCTTGATGTACTGTAATTATTTTGTTGTAATAAAATATATAATATCAATATTACATTTTGTTTATATTTGTATAACTTTATAGGGGTCTCAAAAAAATTATTAGCCCAGGGCCCCAAAACTTGAGTGTCCGGCACTGCCTCGATCCCTTCATTTTCCCATTCCCCTCCTCCTCTCATCCTTTCTTCCTCCTCTTCTCTCTCCCTTCCCTCACTTCCCCTTCCGAACCCTGCCACGAGCCTCTCTGCCCGTTTTTTCCCTCTCTCTCCCTCGTCCCTTACCCATTATTTTTTTCTTCTAATCCTAATCTGATCATGTTACAGAATAATTCCGTAGACTCTCATGTCCCAAACTTCAATCCCGAAGAAACCTTCACCTCCTTTCCCTATTGTATCAAATCCTTAAAAATAAAATTCCTCGTTATCTATCTGCTGAGTTCGTTACCATTAATACCAGAGGATGAGATAAACTTCTGACCCCACTCCATATAACAGAAATATACAACAAATCCTTTACAATCACTGTATGCAAACTCTGGAATGGCCTTCCATTGGGAATAAAAAACTCCTTATCTCTATACACATTCAAACGTCTCTACTACAAATATCTCCTATCCCACTCCACACCTTGAACCACTCTTCCTTTCCAGGTCGTCGAAATCTTTCAATGTTTTAAATTAGTTGTACTTAGACAGGTGATAATCTTCACTGCCATATCAACGCGTTATTTCACCTACATTTAAATTTTTATATACAATACTGTTTGTATGTACCCCTCTCCCACTCTCTCCCTCCCCTTCCCCTTCTCTCTCTCTCTCCCTTCTCTCTCTCTCTCTCTTTCACTCTCCATCTCTCCCTCCCTTTCTTCCTCCACTTCTTCTGCTAAATATGTATGTTCTCGTCTTATTTTATTAATTATCTAGTTCATTTCTCATAACATTAAAATATATTTTGTAAATCTTGTCTTGTTAAACTTGTATGTATTATAGCTATTCCACTATTGTTCTTTTATGTATCTAGGGTTCTCGCAGGTTTTTTTCCACCCCCATTCCCTTCGTGGGTGTTTTCCTGCGTGGTCTTTTACTAGGATGGCCAAGTCAGGTCTTTCCTACGTTTTTACCGCAATTACTCTTTTTATAGAAATTTTCCGATTTCTAATTTGGTATTTTGCCTGTATGTTTTCCTATTTATTTCAGTTTCTGTTTTTTTAATAATCAATGGTAGAAGCTTTCATGTGGTGGAACTGCGTCGTATTTAATAAAATCAGTAAAACCGTGAAACAGTAAAACCATAAAAACAGCAAAACCATAAAACGGTAGAAACTATAAAAACAATTAGTAATTGGAACTTTTACCAGTTGTTTTTATAGTTTCTACCGTTTTATGGTTTTACTGTTTACGGTCTTACTGATTTTATTAAATATTTTCTGGTTCTTTTCTGTGAAATTATTATTACAATTTTATTCTCAATTATAATTGTTAACGCAAGGTTAAATGTAAGAAGGGACTATATAGTCTCAATTTCGCCCTAATAAAGTCGTTTGTCTGTCTGTCTCTCTCTCTCTCAATCTCCCCTCTACCCCCAGCCTATATCCCTATTTCTCTCTCTCTCTCGCCTCTCCCCCCTCCCTACAAACCCTCTCTTTCTTCATAATTTCTTCGTTCTCTCCCTCCAATCCTTATACTCTCTCTCTCCCTGTTCATCCCTTGTTTCATTCTCTTCCACATTTCCGTTCACCACTCCGTATTTATTCCCCCAAGGCCTTATCTCTCTCTCTCTCTCTTCCTCCTCTTCACTTCCACCCTTATATCCTTATTCTTTTCTTACCATCTTCCTCTTTTTCCTTCCTTTTCTCTCTCTCTCTTTCCCACCGCACCCCTTGCCGTCTCTTGGTGCTCGTTCTTTACTCCATCCCCATTTACCTTTGTTCCACTCACTGCTTTCAAATATTTATTTATGTCCTTTTCTTCCTCTCTCCACTACCTTCTCTTTTTCCTTCCTTTTCTCTCTCTCCCTACTTTTACGATTTCTCCTTTTTTCCATCCTCGAAGCTCTCTCTCTCTATCCCCCCCCCTCTCTCTCTCGGCAATCACTTCTCCCTCTCCGTACCCCACCGATCCCTTTCCTTCTTTTCACTCATCCCTTCTTTCCCCCCCCTCCCCCCCCTCTTTTCTTCTCTCGTATAACTCTATTTGCTCCCTAAACCCTTCCATCCTGGCTCTGCTCCCTAATATACTCCCTCAATACCCTTTCACCTTTCTTAATCACCTCTTATTAATCACCGCTTGGTAATCACCCTTTTCGCCATCTGTCGATTCCTCTCATTACTTCCTCTTTCTCTCCCCCTCCCTTTCTCTGTATTTCCGTGCTTTCTCTTCTTCTTTAGTTACTTCTGTAATCCCTTCATATCCTTTTCTGGAGTATACCCAATTTATTATTTCTCCACCTCCCTCATCACATTTCTCAGCTTACACTGCGTCATCTTATTCCATCTCTTCTTTTCTCTATCTCCTTTTAGGGCCTATCTTCGCCTTCGCCATTTCATAAACTATTTCTCCCTCTCTCCTTTCATTTTGCCTTTCCCTAGCATGTCTTTTTCCCACCAGCCCAACCAACACCCTTGTTCTCTCATTCCTTCTGTCATTCTATTTCCTCGCTCCTTTTCTTATTCCTCTAACTCCCCCCTCTCTCTCTCTCTCTCTCTCTCTCTCTCTCTCTCCTGCTCGCTCATCTCTCACTCACTCTCTCTCCTGCTTCCTCTCTCTCCCCTCTCCATGCCCATCCTTTCTCCCACCCCTCCTTCTCCGACCCTCCCCTCCACCTCTCTCCACCCTTCCTCCTAACTTCCATCACTCCCTCCATATCATCTCTCCCTCCTCACCCCCTCCCTTCCCCGTTCTGTCACTCTTCTCACCTCCTCTCTCTACCTCTCCTCCCTACCCCCCTCGCTAATTCCCTCACTCGTCATCCTGCCATCCCCTCCTGTATCATTCCTCCCTCCATCCGTGTCATCTCTGCCTCCATCCCTCCCCTCTATCCGCGCGCTATCTCCCTCCCAATTTACTCTCTCTCTCTCTCTCCTCTCTTTCTCTCCTTCGCATCCACCCTTTCACTCTCCCCCTCTCTTCATGCCCACCCATAACGCTGCTCCCACTCCACGCGTTCCATCACTCTCTCTCTCTCTCTCTCCGCGCCCTCTCTCCAGCCTCACTCTCTCCACGCCCTCTCTCCAACCTCACTCTCTCCACGCGTCCTTTCCTTCTCCTCCCTCACCTTGCCCCTCAGCTCTCCCCCTCTCTCTCTCTCTCCCGCTCCCTGGCTTTCCTGCGCCGCCGCCCTCTTCCCTCTGTGCACTGCCGAGTAGCGCTTGGATCGGCATGTGTCGAATAGCCAAGCGGGGAGAAGTCAGCGGTCTGGGGATCTCACCGGTGTGAGCGAGTGCTGGCGGAGTGACGGAGGAGAGGCGGGAAGGAGTGCCGGACTAGTGTTGGTGGAGTGGTGGAGGATTTTTGAAGGAGAAATTAGCGAGAGAGAGAGAGTGGGGGGGAGGAACGAGAACGGGAGGGAGAGTGATATTTTAGTGCATATTTAGCCGGCAACAAGCGAGAACCGGAGGAACCCTTCGCCGCCTCCCGAAACCTCTCTTCCGTACACGTCTCGAGTGAAAAAAAAACACCGTTCCCAGCGAACATGTGCCTCCGCCATCTGTAAATTTCTCATAGGATTTAAAGTGTTCGTTCCGTTTCGCGTTTTTCCCGCCGCTCCGAGGCTTTTTAGAGGCGTGTAGGCGACCGCGTATCTCATCTCGCAATCTACATCTCCAAAATCTGGAATTTTTTTTTTTTTGCCTCTTACCCAAAATTAACTGGCTTTTCTCCTCCCACGCCCCTCTCCTCGTCCCTTGTGTGTCCTCTCCCCTCCCACCCTTCTCTCTTATCTCTCTCTCTCACTCTCAATCCCCCCATTTCTCTCTCTCTCTCGTCCCCCTAACCTCTCTCCAAACCCACCTTTCGACACTTCATCTCGGCCGAGCCCCTCCTCACATCCCGCCTTCTCATCAAAAACTCTCAGTCGAGCACGGGAAATAACCGAGATCAGAGACAAGGCCCAGCTCGATCGCCTCCCCCGCTCCCCCAATCTTTTCGTCGCTCTCCTCCCCTGTACCTCACCCCACCCTTTCCGTCCGAACTCTCTCCTTCCTTCCCCACCATCCTCTCTACCAACTCCCTCTCAAAACCCTCCGCCACTTCCCTCCCGCCGCCCACTGCAAGCATTTCATCTTCGATCGAACTCGCTCCGAAAGCTCTCTCTCTCTCTCCCTCGTCCCCAGCATCCACATTACCCATCCCAGGACAACGAAAAATCCCTTAAAACCCCAACAAAGTCCATTTCCACTCCTTCTTTACGTCCACCCCCGACTTCCCCTTTCTCTCACCCCGATCCATCGCACGTAACCCACCGCACCTAAAAGGGTATCCCTTAGTCTTCCTTTCCCTCCCCCCCCTTCCTTCCTTTCCAAGCGAACGCCAGACTTTCTCTCTCTCTCGCTCTGCCCTCCTCCTCCTCTTCTGCCCCTCCCCACTTCCCTTCCCCCTCTCCGCGCACCTCCGACGCAAACGAATTGAACTCAATCACCGTTCCTACTTCCCATTCTCTCCCCCCTCGGACGTACTTAACATCTGTCGAGCGTTTCGTTTTTTCTGCGCCGCGCCATTTATCATCTCATTTTATTGCACCGCTGGACTCGTCAGCTCGCCTCCCCCTCTCTCTCTCTCTCTTCAGTCGGACTCTCTTGACCACGGAAGTGGCCATTTCCTCCCTTCTTTTTTTGGTCGTCGTCGCCCCGGCCATTTTTTTTGCCGTGAGTAAAAATGGGACCTCATATTTAACCGTTCGTAGCTCTGTCGATACACGACTCGGGAACACGTTTCCCCCTCCTCCTCTTCTTCCCCCTTTCTCCTCCTCCCATTCACTCGGAATTTCGGAACATTAGTGACATCCCGACGACGCATCCTCGTTTCCTCCACTTTTCCAATCTCACGGCCATACGTCTTCCCTTTCCTTCCCTCCTCCTAGCCCTTGATTACCTTTCCCATTTCTCTCCCTAACCAAAAGCGTCGTATTCTCCCCATTCTCTCCCTCTGCCGCGTTCCCGCCTTCTTCCGCTAAACTCTCTTGTAAACACAGATTTGCAAATCTGCGCAGTGGGCCTAAGCGTCGGGTTCCCCCACTTTTTCCCCCTCTGCATCCGAAGCCGTGGTTCGCGAAACTTCACGAGGACCTTTATTTTGCAGAGGCAACTTAGCAGATTTTTTACGGTTGTTTATCTCGTTCGCGAAGACTCGATCAAAAAAAAAACTCCTTTTCGTAAAACTTCTTTGCTCTAAACGTTATTTGTGCACAAAAAGCGAGAAATATTTTAACCCGTTAACTGAAGAAAGGGTTTTGCATCATGCCCCCTGGTTGTTGAAAATGCTCACGTTTTCATTCAACGCGGACTGCCCTTTGTTCCGCCGATGCTCTCAGCTGTTTCATTTTTTTCTCATTCGCGTCGTGCCGCAGTGCCAGTAGGCTGCAGTTTCGTATTTAGGTTTCGGCGTGGGCCGAAAATATATGTCTCTCTGATTGCGCTCATTTGCATAATAGCTGCTGAATGAGGTCGAAACCTTAATCTTATCCATAAGGTCTACACTCGTAAAATATCGTTACCGCTTCCCACTTTCGGCCTTCTCCCCTTTCACTCTCTCCTTCATTTTCTGCCCCGCTCTTCCTTTCGTAGCATCATTAATCTCGCGTCCCATCCCGCCCGCTCTTTACACCCCTCGTCCATTTCTCATATTCGTCGTCATGGAAATCCTCATCCCCTCGAACAATTCTCAACCCGTGGAAATGGTTTTCGCTCTCCACATGATTTTCCTACCAGTGTGCTTCCAGATGATCGCTCGAACAGGTGTGCTCATGCAGTTGATTAGCCAATGAGATAATGCTTTAGCGCATAACAAATTTAAAATATTTAGTATTTGTCGTCGTAATGGCTAATTCGTAGGCATGGCCTTCATGAAAGTAGGAATTGGAGCTTTCGGTATCTCTGTACGTAGCCTAACCCAATTACGGACCGTTCGATTCGCACGTAAACAAATCACTCCGGAGGCGATGTATCCGTCACTCGCATAACTGTCCAACCAAAACAGATAAATGGGAGTCATGAGACACGCGGGACTACGTTCTACTCATCGCATTGAATTCATTTATCACTTTATCGCGACAGTATTTACTCCGATTTTTCGCCCCGCGGCGTACGAACCGGCGATGTTGGACGCGATTCAATGAACGTCTGCGATCGTCTAGCAAGCGTCGCTCGGTAACGTCGCCGCGACCAAATCGTATAGGCGCTCGCCTCGTCGTCATGTCGAGAGAGGCGCGTGGACGCAGCGTCGCTTGAGAGAGAGGCAAAGGGAGATATGAATCCCCGTTCGCTCTCCATATTCCTCGCCTGCCTCTCCTACGCTCTCCGCTCTTCCACACCGCTCCCGACCCAAGTCACCCTTTCCGTCCCCACGCCCACCCAAAGGCCCGCGACGAGGCCCACCCAAAGGCCCTCATCGGTGGCGGCGAGGCTACCTCTGCAGCAGCAACAGCAACAGGACTTTGAGGAGGGAGTGGATAGGAAAGCGGAGGCGGGGGTGGAGGGTGCGTCGTCGCACCTCCGCCACCGCAAGTGGAGGCTCCACTCCCGGTGGCGCAAGATGGCGAGGCGAGGCGCGGCGGCCGGGGCGGAGGCGGCGGGGGAGGGAGGGAGCGAGGCGAACGCGGGGAGCGCGGGCGGGGGACGGGTCCCGCACCGGACGGTGGCCTCCGAACCGCACGCCTCCCTCCGATGGACCGTCGCTCCCCCTTCGGCCGCGGCCACTGCTGCCTCCCCCATTCCCCCGCGAGAGAACGGCGGACCGGGATCGACTGAGCCCCCCACTCCTCGTCTCGGGGAGGCGGTGGGGGACGGGTGGGAGGCTACGGAGGTGGTGGGGGCGGACGTTGCGGCGATGATGGTGGAAGAGTATTCGACCGGGGCGGCGGGAGAGGAAGGAGCGGAGGGAACGGTCGAGGGGGAGGAGGTGGGGGCTAAGAGGCCAGCCCACGGACTCTCGCACACGGTGGGGAGCGGGGAGGCGGAAGAGAGGGAGGAAGAAGAGGTGGTGGTGGTGGAAGAGGAGGAGAGCAAAGAGGTGCGGGAGGTGGCGGGAGGGAGGAAGGACGACATAGTCAGCCGTTTCCTGCGGATCGTGGAGTCCCAGCAGCAGCACGCCCTCGGAGGCAACTGCACGGCGGGAACGGAGCTCTCGCTCGGGGACGGCGTGGTGGACAGGTACGCGGGAACGCCTACGCTGTCTATATGGGTTACCATGACCTCTCCCGCTAAATGTTTAGCGGTTGAATTTAAAGGACCCAGAATTTAAGGCTGATGCTGACCTTGGTGCTCAATTATCAGTTACCATAAGAAATATAATTCTTTTGATATTTATTTATTTTTTCTCATAACTTAAGGCTTCCAAATTTTTCAGCTTAGAGATTTTATTCAGGAAAAGTCTAGTCTCATTTGCGAATATTGCATCTACGTCCAAGGACCGAAATCAACTCGGAAGGATGAATTTATCATATTCTCGACTTTTGACTTTAAATACATCTTCGCGAAAATCTGTTGCTTTAATATAGAGCCCTTAGTTTTTGTGGATATGTCCAACTGGTGGTCAGAGGGACCCTTGCGAAACGAGAGCGTAACATTTTCTGTGAGCCGAGAATGGAAATTACACGATCTAAAGAATAGCCTAAAAAGACATTTTGATAAACATACAAGCGTTTAAAAAAATACAATGGTAGAAGTGCGCGCTGTGGTATCCCAGCACCCAGTACTGTAACTAATTATTATTTTAGCGCCCTAGGAAAACTAGAAAATATGCGCCCCCTCTCTTCAAATAATTATTGTCTCTAGTTTATCTAGCTATTATTTGGATTTTTGCGCCCCTTACTATGTTACGCGTGGAAGATTCCACCATTGCCCCGCCCTGGTTACGGTACTGCTCATCTCCGTCAATTCTCGTTAGTTCCGCTTTCTTTTTTCCATTAATGCAACAGCCTATCCTGCAAAGTGCCAAATGACTGAATTATGACCATACGCACGTATTCAATAATTATTTCCCATTATTTTACACGAGATAGGTTTTTACCTGTTGCTGACAGGCGACGGCAAAGTGGGCAGGAGCAATCTGTAGAAAGTTTTTGAAGAGGGATTGTGTGCCTTCCAAACGTTAGCGTTGTAAGTAACTCTCTAATATTGCGTGTGGGCCATTTTACTTTTTCATTATACAGGTTACTATTTCATCGTATTATTAACTGGGTAATATTCTTAGTTCGTGCATACGCAGAAAAAATATTTCGACAACATATATTTATATCATAATTTAAAAGGTTAATATCAATAAAATCACTAAAAATACAAATATTACTTTTTAAAATCAGTGTTTATATGAGTTCCATTATGTAGACAATTAAATAATTTTATTTCCGAAGTTTTTAATCATTGGTTTAAGTACATCATCGAAAATTTAATGTCGTATCCTTAACGTTATGCATCCCCAACAACACATTCTTGAGCACGTCGGCGTCGTAGATAAAGCTGTAAGCTGAATTAAGACTTCAGACTATCTAGCATCACAAAAGGGCTAATGGGAGTTAAAAACATCATTTACATCATGGACGAAACTACTCAACAAAGGGAAATCTCAGCGAATCAGATTTATGCAGGATTACTTTTATCCGCATCCAATCAGGAATTCGTCAACCCCGTCGTGTTTGGCAATCTCGAGAGAAGTTGTAAAATGGTTGAATGAGAAATAGCAAAAATTTTCCGGAAGAAGGAATAACGGCGTTAAAATGGCCGATAACCTAATGCTTTAGCTGATTAAAGGGTGACGAGGCTAATGTACTTTCATTCATGTCATTTGAATGAATGATATTTTATTTTCCAAGTTTTAGTAAAGGCTTTAGTGGATGAAGGGATATGGATCATAAAGCAGCAAATCTACTATGTGCACCCTTTAGGTGAAGTGTGAAACCCCCAGAGAGGGATCAAACCCACGAAGATCGATCGCTGGATAAGATACAGGAGGAGATCCTCTTTTGTTCCGCAAGGAGCTTTAGGGATGATAGCAATGGGCAAGAGTCAGCGAAAAAATGCAATCTATCCATCTATCAGGAAGAAGCCATATCGTAAAACACTTTACCGCGAAAATGCAAACGAAGTATACAATTGTAATTTTTCATATTTAGATTAACTCCTAGATTAAGTAAAATTATCTTTTCTGTGGCTGAAGTCTGTATCTCGTTGTCTATTACCTATCCGGAAGTTTTTTTTTTGCGAATGCAAGATATCAATTTTTCGAGTCTTCCACAGCAAAAACTTTTCTCGTAAAATATATAAATAATAATAAAATTTTATTAGCCCTAGAGTAATGAAATTAGCACTTTCATTAAGAAAAACTCAAATAAAAGGATAAAATTGTATTGAAAAAGTTTACTTAGACCAAATATCTATTTGATACAAAATATAAACAGCCAATTAATAAATTAGCGTATGTGTCCGTTGAATTTCAACAGACTTAGTGAATTTACTTTCGCTGCCAATTCTAGGGCGTATGCGAGATACACAAAAACATTTTAGTCTACGAAAAACTTGAATCACCTATAAAGAATACTTTTTCACTTAGCTTTTCTTAAGAACTAACTAAATTAGTTTGCAAATAATCCGTTTCCGAGCGTATTGCATTAAAATGTAACGATAATTTTATTTCCTATCGTATCACTTTCGTTAAATCCAGCTTCATTTATTGTGTAATGATGCCTTTCTGAAATGTTAACTTTTATGTCTTGTAAGCAAGAAACCCGTGAAAAGGCAATGTATAGTTGTCTGTAGTCCATAATTGCCGAATTAAGCACCCCTCCCCCTTCGTGACGACATCTTCAAAGGTGTGGATTTGTATAGAGAGTAAACATAATCTGAATTTTACTTTTTATGTATATAAAGATATATAGATGTACGAAAAGGACACCTTTAACAGCAATTTGGCTCTTAATTTCCAACAGCCTCAGGGGAGACGCACATGTGGTAACCTTCAGAAACCTTTTTAATTATTTAAATTTACTCGTCTGGAAATTTTCCATAATGTGGGAGGAGATCCAACTTTTATGTGACCGACATTTAAAATGGGGTAAGATGTTTTTTAATTACACGAGATTTTCTTCCCGGTTTTATTTTTTACGCTGTTAATAACCGTTCGGATTCTTCTACCTCCCTTAGGATATGTTCCGGAGGCGATCCAATCACTCGTATCGAATTTCATTTCAATCAACTCATTTCCGCTCGACATATGACAACGCGAGCCACTAATAACAAGCAGTCGTCTCCCTAAACTACTAACCCAGCCGCGAGATGGCGAAACCTTGATTTTACTCATTTTTTTTGCGAATGCTGGCATAGCTATATTTGGGCAATTTTCAATTGAGCGAGTCGCTGACATGATCCGATTGCTCACGCGAAATTTCATTCCGATCGAAAAATTTCTACTTGGGTTATCTTGATTCGACACCCATGTATAGGCTCGGACAGGCAGCAGAGAGTATGGTAGCTCTCCATCATTTTTATTTTTTTACCTGATCGAATTATAGCGGAAAAGGTTTTGGGAACTTTCGCGATAATTATAGGCAATACCATTTAGCATAATTTTCTTTTAAATAACCTTAACCGCGGATATTCATGCGGTATTTATCTCTATTGGATCGCCAGGCACGACTCTTGTTCGAAGGCCTTATTTGGAATTTTTAACGAGAGCTCCAAATAATAAACGAACAGATATTTCGTGGCTTCTTTTTTTCCAAGGGAGAAATTATTATTTTTTTACCGAAAGCCTTTCGCACATCGGTTATTGTTTTTCGATTGTCGAAGATGCCTCCGTATTGATCGACATCGTGTTTAATACGCAGACGCCCGACGAGTCCCGTTTCTTTTCTTTTTAGCGTCCAAGCAGTGGGATTTGTTTTGTATTATATGCACGACATCGTATTTCGAGATCGACGCCGATATCCGCCGCTCCTCGGGCCCCTCCTCCCCCCAAAGACCATGTCCTTCCCCGGCAAATCTTTCCTTCCGATCGTCCTCTATTTTTTTCGACTCTTTTTTCCTCTCCTCCCTTTCTCTCGGACTTTCCGGCTTCCTGCCGGGAGTTACGAAACGACCTCATCCTCCGCCGCTTTACCCTCCCCCTCCTTACATGCCCAACCCCTCCCCCCCCCCCACTCCCTCTCCTCCTCGGCTCTCTTCTCTCTTCTCGATCCTCCGCCCCACGAGATCCATTCATTTTCTAGCCGGGACTTCCTACCACTCGTCCCTTTTCGTTCCATCTTCATTTCCGTACGCCTCCCTGGCAGGCTTATCTCATTCCCTCTCGTACTTTGCGCGTGTCCAAACCGTCGTTATATCTCCTTTTCTATTCTCCCTTGCATCTATATAAACTCCAGGCTTCACGCCCAAAGAAAAACCGCCTCCTCATTTCTCACTCCGCTCCTACCTCGCTCTCTCTGACTTAGCCTTATGCCCTTATTCGGCTACTCGGGAGGGAAAAATACACATTAAGATAACGTCTCTGCCGCTCGATTATTCTTTGCTATTTTCCGCGTCGTTGGAATCGGCCTTATAATTCTGACACACTATATTTTAACCGTTTTATGGAACATTTTCCTTTCTTTATCCTTGCGAGGGCCTTATAAATCGGTTGCGTGCCCCTTTCCTCTGGTTCGTCCATTACGTCCCGAATTACTCAAATATTTCCGAAATTTTAGTGTCGTATTTCGGTGTCGATGAGAGTTCTCGTCGGCAAAATGAAGAAGCGAAGAAACTGCTTCTTCGCTTCTTCATTTTGCCGACGAGAACTCTCATCGACACCGAAATGCGACACTAAAATTTCTATTGAAGATGTAAGAAGTTGGGTCTCCACTTATTTTCCATTCATTTTTCCCGTTCCCGTCACGCACAGGGTGACCGTCTCCGAGCAGCTTTATTTAAATCTTCCATATTTCATTTCACCTTCCTTGCACCGTAATAGCACGAGTGATGGCGGACACGAAATACATTCTTTCGGTGGTTTTTATATTGAAAGAATTTTTGTCGGTGTAATTTTTGAAATATTCCTGTATGTAAAGCCTCTCCTTACGACAATTTATTTATTGCTTGCATTCTTTTGTAGTACACGTCGCATTACCTTGCCTTATATACCTTTTCATTTCAGTATGTTATGAAAAATAAACGCGCCTTTCCGTTATATTTCCATTGCCTCGAGGCGAGCATTAAATCCGCAGTGGAATTTTTTTGCCGAAACTCGTATTTTCCGTCCCTTTTTTTCCTTCATTTTATCCTTTTTCCCAATATTCCTTCACATATTTTCCGTGTGACATAATGGAGGTATTCTGCGGCAATTTTCGCGTATTCTACGCTCTTTTTCTTATACCTTGGTACTATAATTCCTTTTCCCAGAAAATTTCCCCATTTTTATTCTATGGCGCTTTGAGCATTATAAAAAGTCATTTATGCTCCGAATTTATATCAATTATTTCCTTATATATATAAATGCTTAAGGAAAAGGAAAGGTAATAATTAAGGTGGCAACAAGGTGTTGGAGGAAGCCCAGTGGACACTTACCTAGATTGAAGAGCCGCTGGGGGTGCTGAGGACACACGAAAAACACAAAAAAACAAAAACGACACAAATATGGAGCTTTCGGGCTGACGCCCTTCTTCAGCGACGGAGAGATATATACGAAGTAAATGGCAAATGGATATTTTCTATCTATATATATATATATATATATATTGATAGAAAATATCCATTTGTCATTTACTTCGTAGCGACCTCTCCTTCAAATATAAATTTTCTTATTGCATAGTCAGCCCACATACTCATGAAGATGTTTTCTTTACCATATATCATTTTACATTATAAAGGAATAAACACCGATATCTTATATAATAAAACTGAATGTCTGTCCGTGTGTTCCTCATACATTTCCACGCCCTTTGAGCTATCGGGACCAAACTTTGCAAATTGACTTCATATGACTCTACGAGTAACATAGGGTACCTGGGATTTCCAGAATCGACCCGGGTTCGATTCCAGGAGACAATTTCATTTTCCCATAAGTTTACACGGGATTTTCGATTTTTCAAAGTGTAAGGTTTTTTTCCTTCATTCGTTAAAATACGTAAATATGGACCGATTTTCTTTGTTTTTGCTTTATTCGACGGCTAAAACTCTATACTGTCGTATTCCTGCGATGTTCTCATGTTACACGTTCGAATCATTCAGAAATACGCAATTGTTTTCGAAATTTTACGCATATTTCGTACTCTTTCGAACGTTGTCAAGGCGACCGTAATTTTTGCCTCCGATTCAATTAATGCCAATTAAACCTTCAAATAGGTGAAAGAATAGCGTTTTCGCTTCGAACTGTTGTTTAAGCATCGAAGTTAATGATATATAGCAACGTACATAGTTAAGGATAATTATTCTGTTGACTGCGTATGGGAAGCGTTTATAGCGACAATTCATCGTGTGTATGCTGGAATCCTACCATTTACTAAGTAAAACCTTTATATTATACATTTGTAATACTTACTATAGTCGGTTCACCAGCTAAAGTCTCTTGGCCTACTTAGAGCAAGTAGCCAATGACAAACGTTTCCCCTTCCATTGTCCCTCTCAACTTTCGTGCGGGACAGCAGATACCGGTGCGCGTTGCCAGCTCTTGCGGATTTTCGCCTTCAGCTGATATACTACGCAATTTCTAATGGCAACCTATCCCGATGTGATCTCTTCGAGAGCAGGAGTGAGACTGGGTTCCCAAACAAACCGTCTCCTATTGGCTGCTGCTAACTGTCTTCAAGGCCAAGAGACTTTAGCTGGTGAAACGACTATAACGCACATATATAATACTCTCCATAGAAGTCACTCGACATCAGTTTGTGGTTGTGAATAAAATGTCTAATCTATACAAGTTTTTCTAGGACGCCAACATTTCCCCAGAAAGTGACAAATGCTTCTATGGTTCGTAAATGACACACATACCGCACAGAAATATATGGGACATTTGCTGTAATTAGAAGGTAAGTATGCTTTATTAAAGATTGGACCCCATTTTGAATATTCTTACAAGTTAAAATTCTTAAGATTTATGGATTACAGTGTAACGGCGACTTTCTCTTGGTCACTTGGTTATGTGTTTGGCATAACCCGGGCATCGCCGGGTACTTTCAGCTAGTATATATATATATATATATATATATATATATGTCACACAATACAATATATACCGTCCGTCCCACCCCGTATCTCAAATGCCGTTCGTCGTAGAGATATGCGGTAAACTGCGTTTTGTTTCTACAAGCCAGGAAGGCCCCTAGAAAACTATTCTCATTTTCATAAAGTTCCGGGTTCGAATCCAGGAGACAATTATATTTTCCCATAAGTTTACACGGGATTTTCGATTTTTCAGAGGGCAAGGTTTTTTTCCTTCATTCATTAAAACATGTAAATATGGACCGATTTTCTTCGTTTTTGCTTTATTCGACGGCTAAAACTCTATACTGTCGTATTCCTGCGATGTTCTCATGTTACACGTTCGAATCATTCAGAAATACGCATTATTTTCGAAATTTTACGGATATTTCGTACTCTTTCCGGACGTTGTCAAGGCGACCGTCATTGTTGCCTCCGATTCAATTAATGCTAATTAAACCTTCATATAGGTGAAAGAATAGCGTCATTCGCTTCGCACTTTCTTTAAGCATCGAAATTATTCTGTAGCAATGTCAACATTTATACATAGCAACATAAATATTTACGGATATATATTGATATATATTCACTGAATATTATTCAGTTAACTGCGTATGGGAAGCTTTTCTAACGATTCAATCAAAGCAGTTGAATCTTACTGTCATCGTTTGAATGCTGGAATCTTATCTCTTTGTAAGTAGAACCATTATATTATACATCTGTAATGCTTATTAACGCAAATAGGCTCACGCATAAATTTAAAATTAAATGAGAATAGGGACATACGTTATTTTTTTAAAAACATTACATGGTCATTTTCTCTTCACTGATATTCTACATAAACGGCTGCATTGATTGTTATATAAAAAAGAAAGGACATATATTTGAATAAAAATAAAAACATAAAAGCTCGCGATCAATTACTGTGTAGGGAAATGGAGAAACAGGAGAAAAAAATCTGCTATGACAGGGAATACGAATCCGGGTCATCCACTTGCCGGGAGTATACTCTACCACTGAAATACCTTAGCAGACTAATCCTCCTATTTCTGAGTGGCAATAGTTTCTTAGGTTGGGACTTTTAAAATGCAGATTTCTGACTGACTTCGCATAATAAATTGTCAATACGCACACACAACCGTGCCCTCAGCGAGATTCGAACCCGCGAACTTTACATTGGGAGCCAAATACATACATTAACATCCTATACCGGAGAAATGCATTATTAGAGTTAAATGTTAATTATTGAGATCAACTTATTTTACATACTTATTAATATTTTTATAAATCAATTGAAAATATACCGCGCAAACATTGCGCGTGTTCTGCTAGTGTGTACAAATACACACATATATACGTATATCTACACGCGCATACCCATAAATCATGAAACTTTTGAAATTCACCTTGTATTTTTTTTGCTTATAATTTCGTAATCTTTGATTTTTATGATAACATTTTACTCTGAATACTTATGAATAATACTATTTTTTACAAAATAATGCTAATTTTAATTCTACTTACATATTAATTCCGCTCAAAGAAACTCATCTTTTCATCGTCCTGTTTTTAATGAAATTCCGGACAAGAATTAACCCAAATGTTTATCTCGAATTTCATTTCCTTTGCATTCGCCCTCTTATTTAATGTTTTCCACTTGGCTGGTTGTATTTTTCTCTGATATTTTTTCGCAATTACGTTGGAAAAAGATTCGATTTTTACAATGTTCTCAATAACTTATTTTAGGATGTAACATTTTATACTTCAATATTTTCCTTCTTCCGGTGAAATTCCAATTATTGTTCTTATTATCTTCCTACCGCAAACAACCTCTTTGCCCGATTCGATGAATTCTTATTTGGTAAGGAATCTTGTATAATTTATTCGACGCATAATATTTTAGCGTAGCGTTACTTAATTTTATAAGCCTGTTATACTTTAAAACAGCCACGGGAAGGATACATATATTTTGACAGAGTCTCCCATAAAAGGCTTAGTTGTAGCAGGCTGACTTTGGGTGAAAAAGGTGGTACCATGTTTTTCCATTATAATTTCATTATGGATCGGGGAGAAAGCTGCGTAGAGTGCTTGAAGAATCGCTTTTTGCGCAGATGTCCCGTGTGTGCCGTTAGGAGAATATGCGCAATTACGACACCCTTATCTTTCGCAAAGAAGGTAAGCTGTGTGACCTCCTTGCTTCATTTCGCCGAGAGTAGTTTAATTTCCGACATGGCTCCCTCCCTCTCTCTCTCTTCCCTACTCTCTTTATTTGAGCGCCATAGTGTCCGTTGACGGACTCGCTGTCCTTTGTGGCCATCGGCTGAAGCGCACTGACTGCCGTATCCCGTCAGAGAGGGAAAAAGAGAGGAAAAGGAGGATAGATGGAGAGGTTGCGGAAGGAAGCGTCCGAGTGCTCCATCTCCAGCGTATGAGAATAGATACCGATGGCAACTAATTAGAAATTTCATCATGGATGAAAATTTTTGCTGCGGCAAAAGGCTAGGAAGGAACGTAAAGGAGAGCTTTTTAATAGGGTGAGGATCTGGATGGCTAACCTATAACA
Organism: Uropetala carovei; assembly: GCA_036926305.1. Classification (NCBI taxonomy): domain Eukaryota; kingdom Metazoa; phylum Arthropoda; class Insecta; order Odonata; family Petaluridae; genus Uropetala; species Uropetala carovei. The sequence goes on along the minus strand of JAXCHB010000105.1, from coordinate 1,396,468 downwards.
TTTTAAAACGAAATTTTATTTGGAGATTCGCGGCTCATATGTGTACATGTGTACTAATTGTAAGTATGTTAAACAAATATTAGAAGGAGCTTAAGTCAGATCAGTACGATAAAATAAATTGAAATAAAAATTTTTGTTTACTGAGTTTAAAAAAATGAAAATAATGGTAACTAATTATTTGAAATGCTTTTTTTTGAGTTATAGTCAAATAAATAAAGCAAAGAAACATATTAAAATTAAAAAGAATGAAATAAACTCAAAAAAGATACTTTTTCTAAAGAAAATTTTTATATAGGCATCATAACAAATAAATAACCGTTTATAATTTTTAATTGGTGACTGTATAAATATCTTTCAGAAAAATTTATGTAACAAAAGTAAATTTATAAGTTTTTTTAGAGCTCATAAAATAGTATCGGATGCCGGTAGAGGAAGGATTCCAAAACCTTTTACTATAAAGTGCACCATGTTATTTTCTAGATGATCTAGCGAGCAGCCATGTATTTTTGAAAAATCATAAATAATCTATATAAATAAAATTGTAACCTCTGTCTGTACATTTGTTTTTTTGTGGGAGTTTAACCTTTTTTGTGTGTTTTCCATCACAAGAAGACGATTGAATCTGTTTGCAGAATTGTTGTCTGTCTGTCACCACATCACGCAAAAACGGCTGGTCGGATTTTTATGAAACTTGCAGCGTATCTTTAGACTGGTCCAGCTTAAAATATAGGCTATGTGGTGTATCTCAAAAAAAATTTTAAGTGGGAGTTTGGGGGTGGCACCGATTTGGATTTTTGACGATAGCTCTTGAGCGAATTAACTTAAGGAAGTTCAAATTTGATATTTGTCACTTTCAATACAAGTATAAGATCAAGTTTGTAGATGAGCAAAATCAGACCAAGAAGAGGGGGTTGTGGAGGGGAGGGGGCACCCGTAAGAGAAATCGCTGATTGCAAGCTAACGGTTGATTAATTTCCTGATTTTCCTGATTTACCTGATTTTCCCGAATTCCCTGATTCTCCTGAATTTCCTGATTTTTCTGAATTTCCTGATTTTCCTTATTTTCCTGAATTTACGGATTTCCTGATTTTCCTGATTTTGCTGAATTTCCCGATTTTCCTGAATTTTCTGATTTTCCTGAATTTCCTGGTTTTCCTGATTTACCTGAACTTGCTGTTTTACCTGAATTTCTGATTTTCCTAAGTTTCCTGATTTATCTGAAATTCCTGATTTTACTGAATTTCCTAATTTTTCTGAATTTCCTGATTTCCCTGAATTTCCTGATTATCCTGATTTCCCTGAATTTCCTGATTTTCATGATTTACATGATTTTTCTGATTTACCTGAAGTTCTGAGATTCCTGATTTTCCTGAATTTCCTGATTTACCTGATTTTCCTGAATTTCCTGATTTCCCGAATTTCCAGATTTTCCTGAATTTCCAGATTTTCCTTAATTTCCTGATTTTCCTGGCTTTCCTGATTTTCCTGAATTTCCTGATTTTCCTGATTTTCCTGAATTTCCTGATTTTTGCTGAATTTCCCGATTTTCCTGAATTTTTCGAATTTCCCGATATTCCTGAATTTCCCGTTTTTCCTGAATTTCTTGATTTACCTGATTTTCCTGAATTTCCTGATTTTCCTTATTAAATTGTTTGAAATAAAAGATGTAGGAAATTATCAGAAAAATCAGGAAATCCAGGATTATCTGGAAAATCAGGAAATTCAGGAAAATCGGGAAAATCAGGAAAATCGGGTAAATCGGGAAATTAAGGAAATTCAGGAAAATCGGGAAATTCAGGAAAATAAGGAAATTCAGAAAAATCAGAAAATTCAGGAAAATCAGGAAATTCAGGTAAATCAGGAAAATTATTTTCCTGATTTTCCTGAATTTCCTGATTTACCTGATTTTCCTGACCTTTCTGAATTTCTTGATTTTCCTGATTTGATTTACCTGATTTTCCTGAATTTCCTGATTTTCCTGAATTACCTGATTTAACTGATTTTCCTGAATTTCCTGATTTTCCTGTATTTCCTGATTTTCCTGTTTATCCTTATTTTCTACAGTGAGAAAGGTGAGAAAGGATTACTTCCTTATCCGTAATTGGACGGCGGGCACTGATTAAACTACGCGTATTTTCCAAATTAGATTTGAATCAAATTGGGTACGATTGTGGAGGGCTTCCAAAAATAATTCATACGTGGTTTTTGTTTCTCTTTGCCTTTGTATTCAAAAAGGCGGCCGAGTGAATTCTTAAATACCATGTATCATGTAGAATTCCGATCGGATTTGAAACAAATTTCCCCGTGCAACGCCGGGAATTTCTGCTAGTCATAAATAAAAATAAACCAGCATCAAATTTCAACTCCGATATACTTTAACGCATATAGAAATATAAAACAAAGAAAATTGGCGCACAAATTAGCGATGTTAATCATCACAAGAGCACATTCCGAATGCCGAAGAACTTAGCGGTATTTACAAGCACTACTTTGGGAACATCTGCATTAGAGTTTACTTAAAAATGTGTGAAATAATTATTTTATTCAATTTTCAAGGGAAGTTTATCAATTTAAAAATACTTTTTAAATTTTAGTCTTAAATTTTTTTAAGCTCTCATTTGATTTATTTCCGTCGAATGTAATTTTATTTGTCGAGAGGTGGTTATTGTGTCTAACTCCCAGCGCAAGAGTCGTGGGTTCGAATTCTGCCGATAGCATGGTCGTTAGTGCTTGTCATGAATCTTTTACAACACATGTAATTCGGGAAACCTTTTTGTGTTAAATATATTATTATATAGTATTTAAATTATTCGGCAACATTTCTATGAATTTCATACCACATCACGCAAGAAAACATCTATTTTTGTAGTAAATGACACTTTGTCATTATATCGTGATTCAAACTATATATATATATCGTATATATATATATGTGTGTGTGTGTGTGTGCTTGGTAGTTTTCGACGTTTATTTTTCTTGAAAATCGACGTTTATTTTTCCTACAAATCTTCGACGATTACCGACGTTTATTTTAATACATTCTTATCAGTTTTTGTGATGAAGCTTAAATATTTGAATTAACAATGTTTTAAACTTGTGTGATCAAATAAGAATAAATTGAAATAACAAATACCATATTTTGTCCTTTATCAATGTAATTTTCACATACGTATTTACAAACTCATCTTAACTTTTTCTTAAACTAAGCAAGGGTTGCTCTCGCTCGGAAATGGATTGTGGGTATCACTCACAGAATTAAAAATTGTATTACAATGTTTATGAAAATGCTATAGAGACACCTGGACATCGGCACTCATTTTTCAGTTTGGGAAAACCTTTCTTTCCCAAACTGAACTACCCGGTAGTAACGCCGGGATGTCCTCCCCATGTCGCATCTTGGATGAGGCCTGAAAAACTTGTCGCACGTAAGACAGAAGATTCGTCTCCTGTGTATTGGATAAATCGAGTAGGGTGGCTGATCATGTGATAATGACGCAAGGCGCGTAGGAATTATCGGATGTGATCGAGGGAAAAGACAGTGAAATAAACCTTTTCACTCAGTGGTAGCTCAGGATGTTTACTTAAGACAATGACAGGAATCTTAGAGAGCAAAGTACATACTGGGAATTCGAAATGAAGTGTGCCCGTCTGGTTTGATAAATAACGATTTATCTTCGGTTTTGGATGCTTGGTAACAAAATATATCAAGTTTCAGTGTGAAAAAACAACGAAAAAATCATAACTCATAATTTCGAAGAATATGTATTGTTGGAAAATCGACACTTATCGACGACAATTCATTTGCGTCGAATTTGAAATTAAAGAAATCGATGTATGGCGACATTTATCGAGTTAAATCGAATCCTACCAAGCCTAACGACGTATATATATTTTTTGTGTGTATTTCAAACTTAAAGACTTTTCCTTTCAAAATAAGCACTTAAGCATAAAATAATTAAAAATGAAGAACTTGTTATAGCCATAAGAAGGTTATATTAATTGTAAGATGAGATCGATAATTCTCCAGTTTTTCTAATAGGTATTGGATTTATTAAAAACCTACCAAATCCTAATTTTAAACAAATTTACGTGAGATTTATTAATTCATTTATCGTTTTCTTGCGATTCTACTGAAATTTTAATGGTGAGCAAAATAAAGAATCAACATTGTTAATAATTAAATACAACTTGTAGCGGTGCCATGGTCTCTATGCCCCATATTATCGGCGAAAATATTCCAGGGGCACAAATGATACATCAAAATCTGTTAGAAAGAAATTATCATTGTGGAATTGTCGATATTGTTTTCCTGCTTGAATCTTGCGAAAGCAGAAATCGACCTGAGCGAACGGCCATCTTTTTACGCGGTCTTTCGCGATAAATGAACCCTCCATTTGGAAACGTGGTATATTACGTGTGTCTTTGTTCATAAGATCAAATTATGTAAAATGTCATCATTTGATTAACCGTTCGAAGTGCTACGCAAACTCTGAATACACCGTTAATCATTCCATCTATACGAATCTGCATTGATCGACTATCCCGTTAATCGTGAACAATGTCATGCACACTGTTCAGTATTAGATTATGAAATATATCAGTAATAATAGATGGAGGAAGAGGGAACAACAAAGTCTTTTCTATCGAGGAGACACTCGAAATGTGCACATCCTCGTATTTTCTGTGTCAAGCCTGACGTAGTCGTAAGCTAACCGATCTGTCACAAAAAATATATTTCGTCCGAGTTTTGAATGGCCAGCTTGGATATGTGCGTGACAGGTTGTGCGACGTGGTTCTGTGGTGAATGAAAACCCGACCTTGATTCCGTCTCTAAACCTATTGTACGCGAGATAGCTTGTAGGGTGGTGTTGTAAGGCACTCGGATATGGCCATGCGACTACCAATCAAGTTATACAGCAAATTTACGGTTGCTCATCTGTTAAGAATATTGATCGTCTTTTTAAAATTTCAGTTGCAGTTATTTTAATAATTTAACGTACATATATAATGCGATCCGTTGAGTTTTATTTGGCGCAATTGCGGTAAATATTTTAAACACTCAAATGCACTACGACGACTTATGTACGATACTATTTTTTCGCTTGGAACGATTTTCGCCAAACATTTACCCGCTCTGTAAAGCATGTGGATTATTTTTTTTATAACGATGTGCGATATGTTCCTCGAAGTGCTCTCTGAGGTAAAATTGGATTAGAATTTATTTAATGGCCGCACCTACATCCTGGTCATTTAAAAGATCTGAAAGCGTAAGAGTGTTTTAAAGGAATTTCGAAAAATCATTTGAGAAGAAATACGTTCGATTAATACGCAATTCAGTCCTTTTTGTATGATTGATTATATGTTCTCCTTCCAGTTTCCTATTTCAAGAGATATGTATCCTATGGATTATCTATTTTTTATTTCATTTCAACGAGAAAAATATTTTTTGTGTATTCTACTTTCCGATCACCGATTTATTTTCCAATAAAAGGCTAGTTCGAACATTTGGCTTGGCTAGTCTCCAACTCCATATTGTGTGGATTTCTCTCTATCAGGAGATTTATCATTTCACTCACGCTCCATAATCATTTTAGCGATAGAAATGAGAGGATTAAAATTGTCGACATATCACACATTTACGATATTTACTTAGGTTTAAAACCTTGTCAATATATGGGACGTGATATAAACAGAAAATTTTTACCTCAGTTTTTTGGTTGATTTATTATTAGATCACTGTTTCTTATAGTGAAAAAACCTCACAAATCCAACATTCTCGATGCTGAGAAATCGCCGGTTTTCGGAATTTCAAAGATCTCTATAACCAATGCCCACCGAAAAGGTTGACTTTGAAACGTACAGAATCATTTCTTGCGTATCATATACTGCGGTGTCGAAAATATTGAAAAAGGTAAAATAAAATGTCAAATAACAACCAAAGAATAAAGTAAATTAACCATTCACTGCACTTCACGCATCTTCGTCGTCTTTTTTTTTCCAAATTGTCAAGCGAAGGATAGAATAAAATAAGGGCAGAGATTTTTTCAGGTGATAGGTGGGTTGGTCGAGAGATGGAAGGTGGGGAGTTATTTTATAATCGTAGAAGTCTGCATCTAGTAGACGTGTTTTTGGTGCCTATTCTTAGCGCAATTGTTTTCCGTAAAAATCTGGTCTTATGAATGTTGTATTTGAGTCACTATACAACTGCAATACTTCTACGAGAGATGTAGATATCACTCTTATGGAATTGTCTGAGAAAATCTCTAGCTGGAATTAAAAGTTATGCTTGAATTCGTTTGCCGTTTGACGCAGAATCTTCCCGTGAAAAAATGCGCTAGTAACATTAAGATGGAAAAGCGCACGTGAAGTTTTACAAAGAATACTAAATGTGTATCGTTACTTGGAATGTGACTATAAAATATTTTCTGTGGAAGTTTTAACATAAAAAATTGAATAGGTTTTCATTAATACGATACCGTAGAATCTCTTAAGTAACTTTCCAAGTAAACTCTAATTCGGTTCACCGCGGCACTCTCAACTTTTAATACGTTCTTACTCTGGTCTACGCATTCCAAAAATTACAAAATACACTTTGTGGTTCATGGAATGTGCGGTGCTGTAGGCCGTCGCGAATAAATGAAAGTTACATCCCATGAACATTGAAACTAGCTACAATAATTTCTGTGCGAATACGAAACTGTGTGTATGTGTGTGTACACACATATAATTATGTAATATATCATCTAATTTATGACATTTAAGATTTAAATAGTTTAGGATAGAAGAACGACAGAATCAAAAACCGGGTCGTGATTCTGTAAATACAAGTATACTGTAGTTCACCTTTGTAGTTTTTTCTTTTTTATATACGAAGTATATTGAGGAAGTGTAGTAATCGTGAAAAAAATTGGATCTCGAGATTTTGATGTAAATATACGTTTTAGATGTACCCGAGTCCGAAAAAGTGGTTTTCGCAATGCCGTCTGTCTGTGTACCTGTATGTCTGTTCGCGGCTCTAGGGCAGTGTTTTCCAAACTTTTTTGCCGCGCGAACCCCTTTTTATAATGACCCAAATCTCGCGAACTCCCTCCTAAAACTAAAAATTTTCAAGGATTATCTTTCTTACCTGAGTGTAATTTATTAAAGAATATATGTCGTAAACAATTTATATATACCTATATATTAATTTAAGTATACACTATTTATTATATCATTATTATTCCCACCTTTTATATATACGAGTATTGCCTGTTTGTAACCTTGTGGTCATATTAGTAGAGCTGGGAGCAGCGTAATTTTCATTTGTATGTTAAAATTACGAGGAATTATCATGAAAATTTGAAATTTAAAACAAAGCCCAGAAGAACCAAATATATTTTTTCTACAATTTGCGTACAATAGTATATCCCAACATTCGTCCTTGTCCCTTTCGTTAAGATTGCTTTACAATTATATTATCCGCCAAGATAACGAGTTGTGCATTGTTTAAAGAAGACAGTGGTCTTCTATCAACTTCTTGCTTACAAAGACGAAGACCTATACAGTTTCCGTTGCTACAAATGGCTCCTCTATGTAATGAAAAGGGAGCGATGATTTCTCTTCCCAAGACTGATAAAATAGGTTTACCTACAGACATTCTTTTCGTGCCTCATATAAAAGTTTGATGTAAATATTGCGTAACCAATGGATTATTTTGCATTTTAATAAAAAAGTAGATATATAGAATTTGTTAAAAACTTGAATGCCAACAAGGACCGAATTAAGTGATTTACCGAAAAAATTTGCACGCCATTACGGATTATTTTGCCGCGAACCCCCTGAGACATCTCGCGAACCTCCTGGGGGAAGAGATCTGCATTCCCGCAATTTATCCGACCCGACCCGCGGATATCCGCAGGAAAAGTTGCGGTTCGGGTCGGATTATGCGTACCTTTTTGCGGGTGCGGGTCGGATTCGGGTATACAGACTGGGGGTGTGGATTGGGTGCGAATACGAAAAACAGTATCCGTGCTGAACTCTCTTGAGAATGAGAAAAAATAATACCGTTGGTTGCACCCTTCTCTTACCCCGTTCAGGCCGACAGCCCTCAAGGCATTGGGTATCATTTGAGGGACACGATTTTCAGATAATATCTAACGACTTTCTTTGGGAGCTATTGGTGAGTTTTTATAAAATCCTCAATTGATTCGTCCTTCTGTGAGTAATTTTCTTTTGAATATTGGGTTTTGGTTCGTAGATGTCGCTCCGAATAATTTTTGCCTGCGGATACGACTTCTGCTTGCGGGTCGGACAATTTATTCGTGCGGTCGGATCGGGTCGGGTCGGGTAATTTAGAAATGTTTACGGATTGGATATGGATATTTACCCTGTATTTTTTATACTTAGGCATTTTATCATATAGAATAGAAACTATGAAGAAATGGTTGACATTGCACAATAATTAAAGGCAGTTTATTCTAGGCAAATTGAACAACAATTTGATTTCCTCAAAAACGGCTCCTTGTATTTCGTACAGCTACTTGAGTTTACGGCTGCAATAATACTACATAGTTCATATTAAAAAAATGAATATAAGGCTAGTTTATTCTTGGGCAACTTTAATAACAATTGGATTTTATAAAAAAACGGCTCATAAGATTTTTTATCAAATTTAGTATAGTTATTGAAGTTTATAATGATTCTACACACACACATATATATATATATGTATATATATAAGTGAAACAGATTATGTTTTTTCATTATACAAATCCACATCTTTGAAGATATCAACTCTAAACTTCGCATAGGTATATAATTTTACTCTGCGGGTGGCGATAAAGAATTTTGGAGGGGAGAAGGTTTTTAATTCAATAATTATTTTCCCATAAGTTTATACGTAATTTTTCATTTTTCAGCATGCTAGGTTTTTTCCCTTCATTCATCTAAATACCTAATATGGACCGATTTCCTTCGTTTGTACTTTAATCTATGGTTATAACTATGTACTATCTTATTCTTGATGTGTTTACATGTTACACGGTCGAGGTTCTCAGAAATAAGCAATTAGTTTCGAAATTTTGTGGATTTTTCGTAATCTTTCCGGGTGTTGCCCAGGCGGCCGTCATTGTTACCTCCAATACAGTTACTAGTTTTAATGAAGCCTTCAAATAGACGAAAGTTCAGCGTTATTCGCTTTGCATTTCTGTTTAAGCAACGAAATGAACGATGTAGGTAGCGACGTCAATATTTATACATAGAAACGTAAATAGATACCGATAATTATTCCGGAAACTGCGTGTGGGAGCGTTTATAACTTTTGTCTAAAGCAATTGAACCTTCTTTATTCTATTGAATACTGGAATCTTTCCCTTTTTGTAAGTAAAATCATTATATTCTACATTTATAATGTTTAATAACGCAAATAGTCCCAAGCATCTAATGTACATTTACCAAGGTCAGTGTTCAATCATGAACAACTATAAGTTGCCTTTTCACGGTTTTCTTGCTTACAAGACATAAAAGTTAACATTTCAGAAAGGCATCATTACACAATAAATGAAGCTGGATTTAACGAAAGTGATACGATAGGAAATAAAATTATCGTTACATTTTAATGCAATACGCTCGGAAACGGATTCTTTGCAAACAAATTTAGTTAGTTCTTAAGAAAAGCTAAGTGAAAAAATATTCTTTATAGGTGATTCAAGTTTTTCGTAGACTAAAATGCTTTTGTATATCCCGCATACGCCTTAACATTGGCAAAATCGGAAGTCATTAATAAACGACTATTAACTTTCATTTTCGTTTTATTTAACAATTTGAGTTATAGGACTTCGGATTTAATCAATATCTTTAAATCTGAAATTGTTTTTGTTTGTTCATTATACAAATCCACATCTTTGAAGATATCTTCACGAAATTTCGCATAGATATATAATTTTATCCTGCGAGTAACATAGGCTTTATGGCGATTAAAATTTTGGGGGCGGGGGTGCTTAATTCAATAATTATCTTCCCATAAGTTTACACGTAATTTTCGAATTCTCAGAGTACAAGGTTTTTTTTCCGTCATTCATCAAAATACCTCACTATGGACCGATTTTCATCGTTTTTGCTTTACTCGACGGTTAAAACTGTGTAATATCTTATTCTTGCGATGTTTACATGTTAATTGGGTCGAAGTTTTAGATTCACTAAATCCGTTGAAATTCAACGGGCACTTCCACTAGTAGTGCATATTTTTTTCAAAGATAACTAAACGACGCATTAGTATATGAGAAAGTTTGTACAATGTATATTGTGCCGATTTATTAAAAATGATGGAACACCAGCAAGTTTAGACCAATGCAGTCAAGTTTTTAACTTATGATAGTTCTTTCACATTTATTATAGTCGAAAGAATGTTATTCCAAAAAGTACGAAGTAAGATCTAGAAAAAATAATATTTTTCTTTCGTAATATGAGGAACATAGGCTATATAACGGAAAAACAGCAAAAATATGATTGGTAGTTAATACATCCATTGATTGTTGGTTGACTTGGCGGTACCACGGATACCTCTTTTAATATCTTTCTACTTATGAACCCGGTTTAAATGTTCCAATATAATGTCTAATTAAAACGATATACATTCCTCTAGGTTTTTATCACTTCTATACCATTCTGTTAATGACTAAATAATATATTAAAGATAACCTAAGAAATACTTGGCTTTATAAAGGGAAATAAAACTACTACCTAACACTAGACTTGAAAATCTTATAATATAAAAACGTTGTTTTGTAAGGAACGCAAGATGGCCGACAGCGAAACGTTGTTCTCATTCTGCCCGATAGGTCGGCGCCACATGTAGGTCAACAACTCCCCTTTCTTTCGACGAAAACGACGGGAATCTACTGTAATAAAAGGCAATGTCTGCGTGTCTGTCAGCAAAGGCTGCAGCTTAATAACTCGAAAATTAATGAACCGAATTTGATGTGATTTTCAGAATAGCATTACTATAATAAAATTACGTTTTAAAGTATTAAATTTGAGATCAAAGACCCGGGTTCGATTCCTGGAGACATTTTATATTTTCCATAAGGTAACAAGTAAAAAGGGACATTTCGACGTGCAGGCTTTCATTCTTTTTTAGATTAAAATTAGAACCTACAATCTTTGGATATAAACCATTTTGAAGAAAACATTATAAAGTTTCTTATTCTGTTCATCTTTTTCCGCCTACAGTTCGAAATTTCTCAACGTAATTCACAGAGTTTGAGGAAATCTTGCCATTTTAAGGGGATGTTGCCTTGCCTACAAATTCCATTGTTAGACCTCTATATCATATTGTTAATTCAATCCTTATGGGTATAAACGTGCTTTGAATCCTTTTAATACGAGAGAGGGGGGAGCGAGAGGGAGGAGGAGAGAGGGAGGGGGGGGAGAGAGGGTGTAAGAGGGAGAGAGGGTAAGATGGGGGGAGGGGGAGAGAGGGGTGTAAGAGGGGGGAGAGGGAGGGAAACAGAGGCAATTTTAAGTTTAACTAAAGATAGCTCGTCAACAACAGAATAATCACTACAAATGTTGTGTATGGCAAATTATTTCATATGTAAAAGTGTGATATTAATTATTTTAAATGAAAATAATAATAATCTATCTATCTATATATCTATCTATCTATAATTCTTCCGTTGATATTTCAACGGGCATTACACTAGTCATCATTATAATAAAAAGCAATTCTCTGTCTATAACGCTAACTTAAACGCCAATAACTCGAGAAGTAATGGAGATAGAAACTCGAAATTTTGCAGGGATGCTTGATTAACACTTTTTCAGGTGATGACGAATTTAAATCGTGAAAAATTCCTTGGTTCGACTCCAATGAAGGCATTTCTATTTCCCATTACTTAACATGTAAAACGCAATTTTTTTACGTACAGGCTTTTATACATTTTGAAATTAAATTTAGAAGGAATTAACCTACGACCTTCAGATTTGAACCATTTTGAAGAAAACATTATAATGATTCTTATTCTGTTCATCTTTTTTCGCCCACAGTTCGAAATATTCCATGTTAAACGTTTAATTTATATATTTTATGGAAATCTTGCCATTTTAACAGAATGTTGCCATGGTGACTAATTATACTGTTAGACCTCAAAATCCCATTTAAAATCAATCCTGATGGATGTAAGCATGCATTGAATGTTTTTAATACGAGACAGGGAGGGAGAGAGAGGGATGGTAACGCAGGGGGAGAGAAGGAGCGAGAGGGAGTGAGAGGGAGGGAGGGAGAGAGGGGTGGAAAGAGAACTGATTAGTTTTTGGACAATACCGGTTAACCGGAAGTCGAGGTTTATTCGAAACCGGATTCGGATTTTGCGATATTTCTCCGTTAAAACATCATTATTGTATATACAATTCTATACAAACGTTATAGAGAATGTAATTTCCTACAACTTTTATTTGAATCAATTTTCTATAGCAGTTATTGTTTCGGAATTATTTATAAATAATCGGTTTTTTCGGTTTCCGTCAAATATCTCCTTAAAAACGTCGTTATTGGTAATCTTCTTGAGGGCCAAAGTTGTAGAGAATAATATTTCTTCCAAGTTTTGTTTGAAACAATTTTCGTAGAACCATCCATTTCGGAGATATTTTGGTTATTCGTAAATTTCTAGTATACAGCGCCACAACCATGTAGCGGTGAATTCTGTAAACATTCAAAATATACCTAATTTACGGCAATAAGGACGACTGTATTCTTTTACGATACGAAATAATAATTTTGCCTTATGATGCTATTCATAATAATTTAAATATCTATACCCCAAATATGGAGAAAGTCATGTGTTGGCCACATCAGATTTTTTATTGATAAAATTTTACATGAATTACAAATTTTTTCAGTTACATAAACAAATGATGAAAGTGTCTTAAAAGTAGTGTCGCCAAAGGTCATCTTTTAAAAGAAAATTTCCTTTTTACTTTCTCCATACGTGGTGTATGTGAAGGTATTGTATTCGTGAAAATTACTGAATTCGAGATCTCAACGGAAATAAACGTTTTAAGGTCCCTTAGTAAGTTTGACTATTTTCTCGAAGATGCCTGTGTGTAAATAAAAGTGGAATTAACCGTTGATAATTCATCATTATTGCTATATCACCACCCGCAATTAATATCAAGATTTTAACAAATTTAAAAAAATAGAATATAAACACCTTCAAATGGTAATCATCATAAACTAAGTAGCACTAAATCACGAATATCACCGTTTCCACTGCTAAGGGAAGGCTGAAATTCTCTTTAAAATGTATCGGGATAAGGGGTGGGGGAGGGGTTGAAGTCGGTCGCACATTCCTCTCTGGCGTAGGAATTCACAATCCCTCCATAGTACTTGGGGAAAACCCTTTTGGCGGAATGAAGACAATATCTCTCTTGAAGAAGCGCATTCCAGGGCGAGGGTTGTTCGGAAAAGATAAGAAGAATTCACTGCTTAATTTTTCGTCCCACATTCATAGAATTTTCATCTGGTCATTGAAGAATACAATAGATTTTATCATAATAGACACAAATCAAAGGCTCCTGGGATAAAATGGATGGGAAAGAACCACTGCCATAACCCGTAGACGCCGTCATACGTACTATAACGTCCTCCGAAAACTGTCCCATTCGCCGTCATACGTACTATTACGTCCTCCGTCAGCACTACATTTAATTGTCTTTTGGCGCGAGAGATATTCTTATATCTAAATAAACTTTATATATTTTCAAAGAGGAAGCTTTGGCCTTTCTGGTAGTGCATGGTTTGTAATTTTAGTAATGTTTTTGTATATTATATTCTACGTTAAATTTTGCGACGAAATTATCATTTTTGCCGCGAAATTACGGTGCGTAGGCACTAATCTTAATTGTCTTTTGACGCAAGGGACATACTTAAATCTGAATAATCTTTATATATTTTGAAAGAGGAAGCTTTGGCCTTTCTAGTAATGCACGACTTAATATTTTATAATCTACATTAAAGTTTGAGATGGATTTTTCATTTTTGCCACAAAATTACGGAGCGCCAGCACTAATTTTAATTGCCTTTTGACGCAAGGAACATATTTAAATCTGAATAATCTTTATATATCTTGAAAGAGGAAGCTTTGGCCTTTCTAGTAATTATGCCTTCTATTTTTTGTTTTCTTTTTATAATTTATAATGTACGATAAAGTTTGCGCTCGATTTTTTACGAAAGTACCGTGCGCCTGAAATTTTCATCGCCTTTTGGCGTAACGGAGTTTCGTAAATATAGATCAGCTTTATATATTCTGAAAGAGGAAGCTTTGGCCTCTTCAGTAATGCACGACCTGTATTTTTACCATAGTTCTAACGTTTTATAATCAACGTGAAAGTTTGCGGTGAAATTTTCGGTTCTGCGCCGAAAATTTGGAGCGCAACCACATACTTTTGTCTAAATACGGAAGGCATATTCGTCCATCTGAGTAATATATACGTAGTTTGATAGAGGAAGCTTTGGCCTCTTCAGTAATGCACGACCTGTAATTTTACTATTGTTCTAACGTTTTATAATCAACGTGAAAATTTGCGATGGAATTCTCATTTTCCCACGAAATTACAATTCCTCTTTTCACTTTCCCGAAGAAGAAATATAATCTTTTCCCTAGCATCTTTGCGGGACCTTGTGAGAAATGTGGTCGTCCGCCTCAGAAAGAAATGTCTCCTGTACACTAAATACACACATCCCACTTCAGAAGCTTCTAAAAATCGCTTTTCAATTCACCAAGAATGCTTTCCTCTTCGGTGATCCTTCAAAGACCCTCAACGACCGGCTTGTTCCGCTATTTGTATTGTTTGCATTGTTCCTTGCGTCCCCCAAAAACACGAAACGGCGCGTAAAAATGGAAGACTAAAAACCGTAACATGACTGATATTTTAGTGACTCAATAAGTATGTTTTATCGATATTTAACATTAGGAAAAACAAAATAAAACAGCGAATTTATTGATTACAATAATAATAAATGCAATTTATGTACAATCTATAGTAATAATAATACACAGTTTTTGTGTTTCGTATACAACGGACCTACGCAGTTCGACTTCTCAAGTTGACCCACATAGTGCGTGTACACGAGGAAACGGTCACGCTCGCATATGATTCACGGTATCTTTTCAAAGACTTCGCTTACAAGAGATATGTTTACGATCCTATAATGTAAATTTCATGCTGAATCCAATTACGCATGTGTACATTTTCTAAAACAATCGGGAAAGGACTTGTGAGCTAAAATGTAACTTTTAAAAGTTTTCCGTATTCTGTCTAAAATCTCATGGTAAATACAACTCTATATACATGGAAAAAACTGCATACGCATAAACTTCGTAATCAGCAAGTTCAAATACAGAAATGAAATATTCATTGTCAAATTAGTTGCATATGAAATCCGTAGTTTTAGGCGTAACTTTGTGGAATATATCCATTTTTTGAGAATAAATAAATGTCGCACTAGTACTTTTTCCACTGATTTATTTGCACATAATAACAAGAGACGACCATGGTTTCGCTACACAGTAGCATCATCAGGTGAATAAGAGAGTAGAGGTGTCGGGAATATAAACAGACTGAGGGGTGGGGTTGGTGAAGACGGGGGGGGGGGGGGGGGGGGGGGGGGAGAGAGGCCGTACGGTGTTAGGCGGGTGGAAGTTCGAGGTGCTGGGTCCAACTGCGAAGAGGGAATGGGGGGGGGGGGGTTCGGGTCTTGAAAGGAGGCATGGGAGTGGGGTTGGCCGGCTTCGTGGGCACCGCGGGCGTGTAGGAAAAACCCGGGTTTATTGGGGTAGCGGAACCGAGTGTGGAATTCAGCTGGGGAAGGGGGGGGGGAGTTTGGTAAATAGTGTGGACGGGGTTATTCCAAAGGGTGGGGTAAATCTAAAATAGGGGAGTGGTTAGTGAAAATATGCTCGTTATTTAGCGAAGCATTTCTTTTCCGGGGACATTATTTCAATCGCTTCCAAGGCGTCCATTTTTTGCCCTTTATCTGCGAGATGGAGTATGGTAGGGGAGAAAGAACTGGTGTGGTTTTGATCTATGAGGTGTTTGGCGAACTGGGATGATGGGTCATTCTTTAGGTAGCACTTGCGATGTTCTTCCTGTTTGACCTATATATTTGGCATTGCAGTCGTTACATTCCAGTAGATAGGCCCCGGATTTCTTGGAATTTTATATTTTGTCTTTACTGTTGATGAGGCATTTGCCGATGGTGTGGGGGTGTAGAAGGCAGCTTTGTATTCTTCCTTGGGGGGAAGATTGGCCAGTTTGTATGAAAGAGCGCCAATGAAAGGGAGTTTGCACCATTTGGGAGATATTTTCCCGGTTTGTTTGGGGAGAAGGCCGGACAATAAATAATAGTTGCATATGTCATAAATTGCCACACTGCGAAGAAGGCGAAGGAAAGGAGGCTGGGGGAGACGCTTTCCTTTTTTGCGATGAAGTGTAATAATTGTCGTGGAAGGGACCTTGAAGGGACAAAAAAAAAGCGATTGCTCCTCAACTTAGTTCATGAATTGCATCGGAAAAATCTCGAGTAGGATATGCGTAAACATTTACAAGACCTTTCCTTTCACGAGTCAAACAGACGAAGAGCTTTCTCAGAAATCCCACAAAAAAACAGATGTGGCATGGAAAATATTTTACTTCTTTGACAAAATAAACATTCCCTTTCTTTGACATAATAAATATTCCCTTTATGTCACTTCAAACGCCAAGGAAAGCATTCGTAGTGCCTTGAAAAGCGATTTTCAGAAAGGCAACCACCGTATTTTGTGGCAGAAACGAAAATTTCACCGCAAATTTTCACGTTGATTATAAAACGTTAGAACGATAGTAAAATTACACGTCGTTCATTACTGAAGAGGCCAAAGCGTCCTCTATGAAACTGCTTATAGCTTATTCGGATGGACGAATATGGCTTGCGTACTTAGACAAAAGTATGTGGTTGCGCTGCAACTTCTAGGCGCAGAAACGAAAATTTCACCGCAAATTTTCACGTTGATTATAAAACGTTAGAACAGTAGTAAAATTACAGGTCGTGCATTACTGAAGAGGCCAAAGCTTCCTCTATCAAACTTCGTATAGCTTATTCAGATGAACGAATATGGCTTGCGTATTTAGACAAAAGTATGTGGTTGCGCTCCAACTTCTCGGAGTAGAAATGAAAAGTTCACCGCAAACTTTCACGTTAATTATAAAACGTTAGAACAATAGTAAAATTACAGGTCGTACATTACTGAAAAGGCCAAAGCTTCCTCTTTCACAGTATATAAAGCTGATCTATATTTACGAAACTCCGTTACGCCAAAAGGCGATGAAAATTTCAGGCGCACGGTACTTCCGTAAAAAATCGAGCGCTAATTTTATCGTACATTATACATTATAAAAACAAAACAAAAAATAAAAGACATACATTACTAGAAAGGCCACAGCTTTCAAGATATATAAAGATTATTCAGATTTAATTATGTCCCTTGCGTCAAAAGACATTGAAAATTAGTGCTGCCGCTCAAAACTTCCTCTTTCAATATATATAAACATTATTCAGATTTAAGTATGTCCCTTGCGTCAAAAGACAATTAAAATTAGTGCTGGCGCTCCGTAATTTTGTGGCAAAAATGAAAAATCCATCTCAAACTTTAACGTAGATTATAGAATATTAAGTCGTGCATTACTAGAAAGGCCAAAGCTTCCTCTCTCAAAATATATAAAGATTATTCAGATTTAAGTATGTCCCTTGCGTCAAAAGACAATTAAGATTAGTGCCGACGCACCGTAATTTCGCGGCAAAAATGATAATTTCGTCGCAAAATTTAACGTATAATTTAATATACAAAAACACTATTAAAATTACAAATCATGCACTACCAGAAAGGACAAAGCATCCTCTTTGAAAATATATAAAGTTTATTTAGATATAAGAATATCTCTCGCGCCAAAAGACAATTAAATGTAGTGCTGACGGAGGACGTAACAGTACGTATGCCGGCGAATGGGACAGTTTTCGGAGGACGTAATAGTACGTATTACGGTGTCTACGGGTTAAGAATGGTAACTGCATAGCTAAAACGTTTATATTATTTATAAAACATTTTTTTTAAATCATAAACACAAGACTTAGTTAAAAATTTCCAGTCAAGACATGGAAAAGTTGACATTCGACAAACTTTTTACCTAATTGGTTTAGATAGATAGATTCAGCGAATAAATGTTCGGTAATGTTTAGATGTTTTTAGAATAAGATTTCATGTCAATACATTTCATAGTTCTCGCGATTCCGAAAGTTAATATGAACCGTGAGCGCGCACCGGAAAATTATTTATTCGCTTCTACTGCAGCAATGTTTATGTGTGACTTATGATATTTTAAATGATACTGTTTAAAAATTTCATCTTTTATATATATTCACAAAACATTTCATCAAAATAACAATAAAACATCAAAAGTTATGAATTTTTAAAAATCTTCGGATATTTTCTCACTTTTACCTGCGTTTTGAAAAAACCTCATCCGGCGAATAAGGTAGGTCTTCACAAATCTCATCCGGGCTTGAGGGGCTAAAGGATAGCGAGGGCGGGGTGAGGGTGTGTAAGAAACCTTTCCTATACCTCGGCGTGGTTGCTCGGTTTGAGACAAGGGCGAGTAATACCTACGTATTTGGGCCTAGATAGAAAGTGTGCTTTTCTTTTCCAACCCTTGCAAAGAAAAAAATATTTTCAATGTCAAGATCGACTGTACGTTATTTCGACTCGATTGTGAGTGTATCATATGGATTTAACCAACACTACTCTTTTTCCCCCAACTTTAACATTTATTAGCTAGTTAGTTACACCATGCATTATTTACAGCCACGGTTACCTTCACATAGTTTCCCGCCTTGAAGTTACACAAAAATTGCCACCATCTGCCCAAGCTTGCAGTTCATGAAACGATTTATGAGTGGCCGTTTGATTCTTTATGCGATGAATACAAACATTGTATGATATAATTTTATTTGGCGGATGATTAAGATATAGTTTTATCTTGTCGATAGCATCAAGACGTTGGATTTATATCTTCGTCTTCAAATCCATAAAGCGTCTTAAAAAACCTGATGTGGCCTACATATGACGTTCTCCATATTTGGGGTATAGATATTTAAATTATTATGAATAGCATCATAAGGCAAAATTATTATTTCGTATCGTAAAAGAATACAGTCGTCCTTATTGCCGTAAATTAGGTATATTTTGAATGTTTACAGAATTCACCGCTACATGGTGGTGGTGCTGTATAGTGGAAATTTACGAATAACCAAAATATCTCCGAAATTGATGGTTCTGCGAAAATTTGTTTCAAACAAAACTTGAATGAAATATTATTATTGATGGTCTATAGAGAAATGCGCCGCAATGAATTTCACGCTCTTGATGAATTTCAACCGTTACCCATACCAAATATCTGAATTAAAGCTAAAATACGTCAATAGCTACAAATACCTAGGAGTAACTCTCAGTAGCAATTTGTCTAGTAGAGAGCATATCAAAACCGTTATAGCATCGGCAAACAGAGTTCAAGGGCTTTCCTCTAGAGTCCTGCGGGGATGCCCTTCGAATGTGAAGGAAATCGCATACTTTTCTCTAATCCGACCCGTAGTGGAATGCTGTTGCGCTGTCTGGGATCCTTTCGAGGAGGGCCTAACTAGGGAGCTCGAAATGATCCAGCGTAGAGCGGCTAGATTTGTAAAAGGAGAATATCGGTATGATGCGAGTGTATCAGAGATATTGAGGGATCTGAAATGGCAGACGTTGAAGGTAGAGGAATTGAGTGCAAAAGGAAACTATTTGAAAAATTCAAAAGCTCCGAATTCGTTGAAGACATACGCGGCATAGTCGTCCACATCGGTGTTAGTGAACGTAATGTTATATCAGAGTGCAGGAGAAAATATGTCGAAACAATCGCTAGAACAGAGAAATATCCACTACAGATCCTTTTTCCCAGACGCGATAAGACAGTCCAACAGAGGAATTAGTTAGAGTTCACTTGGTGTTGTGACACCCCCTGCCAAACGATTCTGGCGGCTTGCAGGGTATTGATGTAAATGTAAAAAGAGCCAACTTAACAAGGATGAAGAATAATCTGAGAAAGTATTCCTTTTCAATGTTATATCCTCTCAAAAAAAATGGAGAGGATATTGGCGAGCCTTCGGCTCGTTTTGTTTTAAAGGGTACACTAGCCCCTCAACATTCGCGAGGGATACGTTCCCAATAACCTCGCGAATGTTGAAATTCGCGAATAAGAATTTTGCTCTGATTATACTACCCAAACTTAATATTCAACATTCACACTGCTTTGTGCTCAACACTAAACCTAAAATTAAAGTTCGTAGGCTAAAAATAAACTTACGAAAAATCTAGAAAACAGTTAAAACAAAATGAAAACGTAGTAATACGTAATATGCATTATATAGTATATATTCTTTGATCTCTTTATACTTGATTCACTTTTAACAGATGATTTTCTTTTTGAAAACATGGTTAAGTAAAAATCGCAATTATTAAATTAAAAATTACAATAATAAGTAAATCAAAGCGCAAAAGCTGATGAAATGTATGTAAGAGCGACACAGTCTGAGCGAAATGCCCGGGAGGTGGGGAATGGTGGTGGCGTAGCGTTCGACTCCGTGGCGCGGTTTTGTAACTTTGTATGTACATACATAGTGCATACTATGTAACAGAAAGATTCCAATTTTCGGAATTATAGCTTATTGTAGGTAGGACGTTATGAGTTGCATTTTTGAAAGGTTAACATCTACTGTCTTCAAGTATTTATACGGTTAACACCACATACTTAGATTCTACTTGCATCAATTAATACCTTATTGATTAGGTACAACAATTCTAAGCGTTTTATCGCAAGATTAGTAATATTTTGGATAGTCACTTACACAGCTTATGGGATTGTTGACTGTCTAATTTTCATTTTATAACCTGAGAACGGTTGCCTTTTTGAAATAATGAAATTTTATGGCTACCTCGCGAATACCTGAACCCGCGAATGCTGAACTCGCGGATGTTGAGGGGCTGGTGTAGTCGTCTCCGGACGCTACCGCGCCCTTCGCCTCGCCCGGAACCAAAGAAACCCTCCCCGTTGTCCGAAGATTGGGTTTGTAAATGTCAAGACCAGCCAATCAGTTTCTGTTAATGTTGTTTTAAAAATAAGATATCGTAAATCCAACAATACCTCAATACATCCTTCCAATGTTATATCATCTCAAACAATCATAAAAATACATGTTTATTTTTTAAGGTATTCCCGTTAACAGGAAAGTACCAAAAATATAATAGTAGAAATTAAAAAGTCCATCTTTTAAATTTAAAAAAAAAAAAATATATATATATAAAATAATTTATTCAATTTTAAGGGAACCATACTAGAACCGTTCCGGAACCACCATTGTTTCGGTTCGGGTTCTGGTTCCGATATATTTTTCCGTTCCGGTTCCGGATCCAGGAACCGGATCGATTTTGGAACCGTTCCTTGTTCTGGAACTTTCCCAGCTCTGTATGAGTTAATTAGTAAAAATTAGGCAGTTCGTAGAAGTTGCTATGTCATTTTATCTATATAACAACGCGATTTTCAGCTGCCTCTCTTTGTCTTTTGCCCAAATAGAGATAATCTTTCAGAAAATTCGTAGATCTTGCAAGTGAAGGACAGAAATGAAATTTTCATAAAATTTTTCATACCTTCCCAGCCTTCTCTCAAAAGAAGAATGATAACGTTGACATTAGTTTTTGCTTTGCCGGTATCCATGCGGTAATGAAAACTGTGAATGGCTTGGCAAGAAAATTCGTCATTTCCTCTCCGTTTTCATTAAAGTCACCTACCGTGGCATAGCCGCCAGCTAGTCTAGGGATTCTTCATATTCTCGGCCGTGTAGGTTATTACTTCTATCACCTACTTCTTTGTCTTCGTTGCCACTTCTCACGACTCGTTTTGTCTTTTTACATTACACAACAGATTTTTTTCTATTAAGTGAGCCTCATTCTTTAGATACTTTCTCGTAGTCTTGTTTTAATGAATTTATTTCCTTCCCTACTCCTATTTTTCGCAACACTCGATGTCTCCGAAGGGCAATGTGCAGTAAATTGTTCAAACTACCGTTAAAAAATCTGATGTGGCCAACACATGACTTTCTCCATATTTGGGGTATAGATATTTAAATTATTATTAGTATTATAAAGTAAAATTATTATTTCATACCGTAAAAGAATACAGTGGTCCTTATTGCCGTAAATTAGGTGTATTTTGAATATGTCTACAGGATTCACCGTTACATGGTGGCGGCGCTGTATACTGGAAATTTACGAATAACCAAAATATCTCCGAAATTGATGGTCCTGCGAAAATTTGTTTCAAACAAAACTTGGAAGAAATATTATTCTCTACAACTTTGGTCCTCACGAAGGTGATCAATTACGACTTTTTTAAGGAGATATTTGACGGAAACAGAAAAAATCGATTATTTATAAATAATTCCTAAAAATAACTTTTATGGAAAATTGATTCAAATAAAAGTTGTAGGAAATTACATTCTCTATAACCTTAGTATCGAATTGTATATACGATAATGATGTTTTAACGGGGAAATATTGCAAAAACCGAATCGGGTTTCGAATAAACCTTGACTTCCGGTTAACCGGTATTGTCCAAAAACTAATCAACTCTTTGTACTCATACCAAAGTGTTAATAAGATATTCGGTAATGATATGGCAAGTACTTTTCGAGTTAGAGCGCCCACAATCACATACGCACAAACATCATTCCGAAAATAGTTTAAACGTGTCCTAGGGACGTCAAAACGTGTATTTCCGTTGAAATCTTGAATACTTGCCCCATACTATGTATGGAGAAAGTAAAAACGCTTGCCTGCCTGTTAGAATATTTCTTGAGTAAAATGTTTTCGAGGTAACCGAGATGCTGCTTTTGTTTATTGATTTTATGATAACAACATGCACTAATGAGACACGAGGTTCCATGAAATCTCTGGAACAGGGAGATGTTAGCACAAAATTTTTCGCGGAACAAGGTTTTCGTAAACTTTGGAAAATTCGTTCGTATTACAATAAAAATTTGCTGCGTAACAGATTTATTATTGCAGACCGAAAATTTATACGATTTTTAAAGGTGAATATGTTAAATATACACGCACATGAATTTATAGGTACATAGCAAATGATTTTGCAAACTACTGCAAAATAATTTGCTGTAAAAGTTTATTTACCTTTGATATGCTTTTATCCTATATTAACGATTCGACTTACCATTTATTTTTTGATAAATGGGCATGCTTTACAGTTCAGAAATTTCGATCAATTATTTGTGGCGAATTGAACCTTATAAATTGAGATCAGGAGATGGATTTTAGCGTAAAGGCTAGTAATTATCATGTTGCATTTTATGAAATGAACATCATTCACCAGTTCGCTCGCATCCATCAGCTTAATTTAGTCTCTGCATAAAGAGGCCTTTGTAGCCACCCTTTTAATGCATTCGGTCTGAGTGGACTTCAATCAGTCTGGTTCATAAATATAAGCCTTTCAAGCATGAGTGACACTTTTGATGAGAAAATACTCTTGCTAACACAGTTAAAGTCCACTTCCACGGCAGTGTCACTGAAAATTCTAAATTATGTATGGTAATGAATATATTCTCAGAATTTCACTTTAGTTCCAGATATGTTATATGTGAGAACAATGTGCTCCATTTTATTTCTTTTGGAAGTTTTCAGTTCGGTCTCGTCCGAAAGAAATTCATCAAAGGAAACTTGTTTCCGCAACGAATCTCACTCACCTTATGCTTCATCACCGCGTATAAATATAGGGTTTCCCTTAAATCATAGGTTCATAAATTGTGGATCATGAGAGGGTTTTTTGGAAGGGGGGTCGCGAAAGTTTTTCAGAGGGACTCGAGGGTGGAATTTTTTGATTTATTTTTAATTTTGTGTATGAATATGTTATATTAAAATTAATTTTGTACAAATTAAATAGGTATTTATAATATTTTGAAATTAAAATTACCTTTTAAATTTAATGGTTGATGGATGGATGGTTAAGGGTGTTGAAATAAGATAGAATTGGAGGCCATAAGAGAGGATCGAAGATGCATTAATTTTTAAAAACCTTTAATATATACTTTTTGAGTATTTTCTTATGATATTGCTAGCAGTACATTCCCAGAGCATTTACCGAACGCTTGGAAACTTGGATGTGAACTGGAAAACAATTAGTAATTAATGAAATTACGCAGCGACGCGTAGGTTAACGACGAAGCTCTTGCTGGGAAGATGGGTTGCGAATCTTTAGACACCAGGTTATGAGGTAACGTGGGACGGACGCGCCTAATATCCTTATCACGTCACAATTGTAGATAATATAGTGGATTACATTCGGGAGGTTGTTTCAAGATTTGTTATCCTTAAATAAATACATTGAGACCACAGGGAATATAACAGTCGCCATCATCTCATACCATAGACAAGGGGTCCGCAACCTTTCACAAGCGGCGTGACAAATTCAGGCCAATGTATGGTCTCGCGTGCCAGCAATAAATTGTCATTTAATTAAATGATAATTTTTACTTTCTCCATACATAGTATGGGGCAAGTATTCAAGATTTCAACGGAAATACACGTTTTGACGTCCCTAGGACACGTTTAAACTATTTTCGGAATGATGTTTGTGCGTATGTGATTGTGGGCGCTCTAACTCGAAAAGTACTTGCCATATCATTACCGAACATCTTATTAACACTTTGGTATGAGTACAAAGAGTTGATTAGTTTTTGGACAATACCGGTTAACCGGAAGTCAAGGTTTATTCGAAACCCGATTCGGTTTTTGCAATATTTCCCCGTTAAAACATCATTATCGTATATACAATTCGATACTAAGGTTATAGAGAATGTAATTTCCTACAACTTTTATTTGAATCAATTTTCCATAAAAGTTATTTTTAGGAATTATTTATAAATAATCGATTTTTTCTGTTTCCGTCAAATATCTCCTTAAAAAAGTCGTAATTGATCACCTTCGTGAGGACCAAAGTTGTAGAGAATAATATTTCTTCCAAGTTTTGTTTGAAACAAATTTTCGCAGGACCATCAATTTCGGAGATATTTTGGTTATTCGTAAATTTCCAGTATACAGCGCCGCCACCATGTAACGGTGAATCCTGTAGACATATTCAAAATACACCTAATTTACGGCAATAAGGACCACTGTATTCTTTTACGGTATGAAATAATAATATTGGTTTGTGTCCACTAACTGGGACCACATTGAAAACTGACCGCGAAGCTTTCCCCTCGACCGTCATTAACTCGGGTTAGAGGCCCATACCTCGATGCCCATCCTCAAATCCGAGCTCAGGTGTCTTTACCCTCTCAGCAGGGGGCACTAGCCGACCACGTCTTTTGCAATAAAATTTAAACTATTTTATGTTGTTAACTTAGTGAGATTGTGACTCAAGCAACATATTCGGGTGAATGCGTTGATCAAGAGCGTCTATTTAACGGAATTCTACGATAAATAATAACATATTTACGCTCACATCTAATGTTGACGCCAAGGAATACCATCCTCTTAAGAGTTTTCGGACGGGATTGTAATGAAAGCAGACATTCGCGAAACGGTGCGGACGGTGTAACACTTGGTTGCTATATGGTTTATATCTAAAGATTGTATACCAAATCTTTCTAATTATAATTCCAAAAATAATGAAAGTCTGCACTTCGTAAAGCCGAGTTTTACATGTTACCTTATGGGAAATGAAAATGCCTTCCTTGGAGTCGAAACCAAGACTTCTTTCGAGATTTTTTTTGCCATCATCTTAAAATTTGTGTATAGAGCATACCTGCCACATTTAGTGTTTCTATATCTTTTTTATCTAGTTAATCGCATTTTTATATGATCACCAACCAACCAACAAAAAATTGTCTATTATTATTTGAGAACGGAGGCAGGTGATGTAGTACATGACAGCGCGGAAAAAGCGAACTTGTTAAATGAACACTTTCAGAAAGCGTTTACTTCAGTGAGCAACGAATTTGAGGAACCAGCTTTGAATGATGAGGGAAATTCGATGGAAGATATGATATTCTCGGAAACAGGTATCGCGCACCAGCTAGAGTCTATTAAGCTAAATAAGTCTCCCGGGCCAGAGGGCATACCCGCGCGTGTGTTGAAAGAGCTAGCCTCGGTAATCGCACCTTACTTGAAAATAATATTCGAAAAATCCGTTGCACATGGTACCGTTCCAAAAGACTGGAAGCTAGCATACGTAACGCCCATCCACAAAGGCGGTGATAAAGAGAACCCCGAAAATTATAGACCGATTTCCTTGACGTCATTATCGTGTAAGATTCTAGAACATATAATTGTTAGCTCTGTTCTGCGTTATTTAGACGGTCGTTCTTCACTAAGCAAAAACCAACACGGGTTTCGGAAAGGTAGGTCATGCGAAACGAAAAACACTCAGGTTGATGCCATTTTCATTGATTTTAAAAAAGCGTTTGACAAAGTACCCCATAATAAATTAATAGGAAAACTAGGAAAGTACGGCATAAACCCTAATATCGTGAGTTGGGTAAAAGACTTCCTCTCAGACAGAAAACAGATAGTAGTTATTGATGGGAAATCTTCATACCCGGTAAAAGTCGCATCAGGTGTTCCACAGGGAAGTGTCATAGGCCCACTACTATTCCTGATATATATAAACGATATCTGCTCGGTAGTTCGCTGCAAAATAAGACTTTTCGCAGATGACACAGTTTTATATAAGGAGATAACGAGTCAGGATGACCAAAAATCGCTCCAGGAAGATTTAAACGCCCTTTCAGCATGGTGTCAAGATTGGAAAATCGAAGTTAATCACAGCAAATGTTCGCTATTGAGTTTCTGGAAGAGTAAGAACAATGAATTAGACTCGGAGTACAGAATTGATAGATTGAATATCCAATCTGCAGAGTACGTTAAATATTTAGGAGTCACCATTTGTCGTGATCTATCATGGAATATGCATATTCGAAGGATCGTAGGCGCAGCTAATAAGAAATTGGGCTTCGTAGGCAGAATAGTAAGAAGTAGCACAGAACAGGTACGAGAAACGTGTTATTTATCACTGGTCAGATCTCAGGTCGAATACGCTTCCAGCATATGGGATCCGTACGAAAAGGGACAAATACTTGAGTTAGAAAGAATCCAACGCAGAGCAGCCAGATTCGTAAAGCAAAAATATGAGCAAAAACTAAGCGTCACATCACTCTTGAAGGAGTTGAATTGGATATCGCTAGAGGATCGCAGAATTAGCGCTAGGTTAAGGCTTCTGGAGAAATTTAGGTCGGAAGTTCTCTTAGAGGAGGTCTCAGGAATATTAGAGGCACCTACGTACATGGGCAGGCACGATCACGAGAATAAAATACGAGAGATCGACTGTAGGACCGAGCGATACCAGAGCTCGTTTTTCCCAAGGACCATACGGGATCATAACAGGAGAGTGATTCCCACGAGGGACGTTATTAGGTAGGTTTCGGTGTGCTGCACCCCCTGCCACCCACCAGTCTGGTGATTTGCAGGGTATCATGTAGATGTAGATGTAGATAGATTATAAGTGACTAGCGTAATTTCCCGTGAGATATGACGGGTAGGTGTGAATTGAGTATTACGTTAAAATAAAATAAATATTAATGACACCAACTTTTATGTACACTAAAACGCAAAAAGATTATGAAATCCACATAATCGAATGCTCCAGAGAGTAATAATAGTCATGGACATATAAAACACGATTTTATCACAATTTTATCAGGACGAATTGAATAAATGCGTAAAAAATCACGAAAAATATTAGTTAAACCTAATTTTTTCGAATGAGATTTGAATTTCTACGATATGGAAATTCATTTCCATACTTTTTTCGGTATAACAGTGAAAATACCGCGTTGATATCTCATTTTAAAAATATTTGAAAATGCTAAAGAAAAAAGGCCTCGCTTCGTTTCAGCTCTGCCCATATTATTCAAATGGAGAAAAGATATGCTCCTGAAGTCAAACCCAGGACTACTATGTACATGGCGAGCAGTTTCAAATTGAAATGTTGAATAGTCAAGCGATTCCTAAAAGTTTGATCGAGAAAGGTTGCAAAGTTTTTTAGTAATGAGCGGTTTTCCTTTTCATTCATCTAACACCACATAGCAACCAAGCGTTACACCCTCCGCACCGTTTCGCGAATGTCTGCTTTCATTACAATCCCGTCCGAAAACTCTTAAGAGGTTGGTATTCCTTGGCGTCAACATTAGATGTGAGCGTAAATATGTTATTATTTATCGCAGAATTCCGTTAAATAGACGCTCTTGATCAGTGCATTCACCCGAATATGTTGCTTGAGTCACAGTCGCACTAAGTTAACAACATAAAATAGTTTAAATTTTATTGCAAAAGACGTGGTAGGCTAGTGCCCCCTGCTGAGAGGATAAAGACACCTGAGCTTGGATTTGAGGATGGACCTCTAACCCGAGTTAATGACGGTCGAGGGGAAAGCTTCGCGGTCAGTTTTCAATGTCGTCCCAGTTAGTCGACACAAGCCATAATTTTGCTTTATAATGCTATTCATAATAATTTAAATATCTATACCACAAATATGGAGAAAGTCATATGTTGGCCACATCAGATTTTTTATAATTTGATCACCCCAGGTTAACTTAAAACAGGATCTCACTGTAAACGGTATGGATTTGTACCTATCGGTCTGAATATCCGTATTTTGTGTCCATTAGCCACAAAGGCGGCGAGATAGAACACGAGAACACATGAACTATGTGAGAACAGTGTTACAGAATCAGAATACATAAGCAGACTTTAGAGGTGAATATTTACTCTTACTATTAAATACAACCTAAATTTACAAAGATCTTTAATTGTACCACATACTTGTGATAAATATATAAAATATTATTTTTTCTTTCGCGTGCCATTCAAAACCTCGCATGTCACTTTTGGCACGCGTGTCATAGGTTGTCGACCCCTGTCACAGACCAAGCGTGGTGTCGATAAGAAAAATAATTATGACGATTAAGAAATCGCAGCACACTTTCGAAACAAAGTCAAATTAATACAGTATTATGCTAATTTTTAGACGCATTTCTTTAAAGAATAAACGTCGTTTATCCAATTGTTTGTAGGTCTGTATGCTTAATACCAGAGGTCTTTCGCTGGACGTGTTTCGTTGACATTAAAGTAGAGGGCGAAAATAATATATTAGAGTCAAATTACCTAATCGGAGTTGCCACGTTACTGGAAATAATAATTGATTTCTTTGCTTTACGTAATTCATCCTGTATTCACCTGAGAAATTAATTTCTTTTCCAATGCAATAGACCTTAACAAAAATCATTTCAAGTTGAACAAATCTTTTTGGTAGAATTTGAAGTTTTGAGAAAATTGTGAACAAAAAACCTTATTGCATTATTGTATCGGATTCAACATTTTTCATTTGAAACTTAAATTGAAATAAAATGCAAAACTGCTACATCAGCGTCGATTCACGCAAGAAGAATTCCCAATTACCACTTATGCACTGCAAAAATAGTATCAGATCACTCAACTAGGGCTGTCTTAATAAAATCTCGGATTTTAACTATAAAATATTCGCACGTAATTTCGTTAAATTTGATAGGTAGAAAACTTTACAAAATAATGGAGTTTAAACACGTCGCTCCGCCAGGGATGCACCTACGATGCAAACAAAAACAGTAATTTCAATTCCTGAATCTTAATTACTCCTCATTAATCTTGTATTACTCCTACTAGTTTCTTTATCGATATCGTTTTACACAAATGAGCCCCATAATATTTATATTACCGCAACCTTCGTGATTTTCAGGATTTTGCGTTCATGCAATGTATCCAGGGATCTACTTTCGTGACCTCGCACGTGACAATGTATGTATGTATGTCCTGTAATCGGCAATGCTGAAGTCAATGGTCTGGACGATTTCGCTTCACAGGTACGCCCAAGAGAGGTTCCGAGTGGAGGCCGAGGTGGCCGTGAACAGGGCCAACATGCTGACCCGTCTGTGGAAGTACGCGCCAGCTTCCCTGCTGGCTTCCGAGTATCTCCTGCACGCCTCCCTCTTCTCCATGGTGGAGTTCGACGAGGACATATTCGCGGCGGGAAACTGCTACGACGCTCACCAATACGGGAACAACCACCTCTACTGTCCTTACGCTTACAGGCAAGTGCGCGCATCCACCCCGTCCTAACTGACCTCTTCTTTCGGTCATAAAGCAATTCGGCAGCTTTAAGAAATAAAGACGTGAGTTACGTTATCAAAAATATATATAAGCATATAACAGTATTCTTTAGGCTTTCGGGACCGAAAGTTGTTAAAACTTCTTCAGATATGTTTATGGCGGGCGTAAACCGGCGGTAACAGCGTGCCACGAGCCGTAAAGAGCGAGTTTCGATCCGTCGAAGTTTGAGACAGAATCCGGGTCTAGAATTTTCATGCAGCGCACTGGATGGATTCTCAAAACTTCCTTTAATAAAGGTGGAAAGACCGATCGAAGTGTTAATATATCGTATTTTCGAAATTCTAAGCGCCTACGACAGCAATTATCTTGATTTGTTTATTATTAGCAGTTTAAAAAATCCGCTTATGGGTTCGGTTTTTCCGACTTTAACTTTAACTCCTAGACGAAATCAAATAAAGACTTAGTTTTTTAGCCAATAGATTCAGTACTCTGTCTCGTCCAGCAAGTTTTCTAGGTTTATCCGTCTATTTTTTAAACCGTCATTTGCTGTCTGCTTCAGCAGTTCTTTCCTTGCTTGTATAAACAGTGTTGAGCAAAGATAAATTCGTAGACTTCTACCAACTGCGTTAATATCGAAATAGAAAGCAAATGAAATACTCAATGGCACTTAATGTAAAAAATTTACATTTGATGTAATAGTCAGAGAAGGCTTTCGTACATGTCAGCAAGACATTGTTGAAAATTTAGTATATTACTTGAACATTTGATTAAAAACAATAACAAAATGATCGATTTATCCTCTAGTTTGTATATATTAGAGCAAATTTTCTCAAACTTTTCTCACCAAGCCCCCCTTGATTCTGAATATTTTGAATAAGTACCTCTACCCAATATACACGCTACTTTCAATTTTATATTGGCAGATACATAAAACAGGTTTTCACAGGATTGAATTAAATCAACATACGCTATGAACCGGCTTTTAAAATTATATTCTTCTGTCATAGAATTTAGCAAGAGTTTTCCAAACAATTACGACTTAATAAGACCTAATGTTATTTTCAAATTGGAATTGAAATACCCCACTAAGGTATCTCGCTTACCCCCCTAGGGTACGCGTGCCACTGGTTGAGAAACTCTTCCACATCACACGGCGCAAAACGAGAACTGTTTAAATCTCCTCTCTTTCAAACCACGGGACTTTGTGCGGGAAGCTAAAACGAAGTTCGTAAAGGACGGAGGGAAAAACATAAAAGAACAAAAAGCGAAACCTCGAGTAGTGATGGAAAAATTCATCTCCGAATATGTGAGAGGAATCGAAACATACAGCTAGAGGCTGGGATTTCTTTTAGCGCCTCATTCGTCAGCAGAAATGGGACTCAGAGGGACATCGTTCGGAAGATTGGGTTCGGGATCATCCATCGCACGCATAGTTTGCTTTTTCCCTCCACCATTCATCGTATAGATGCTCTCAGCTTCCGCCAACATGGAGACCTACGAGGGATGCGGAGGCTATTGAGGCTTGGCGCGCGACCTCATGCCTTCCGCCGTGTTGCGTTTCCGTGAACCGACGCTGAGATCTCTTAAAAGAGGTGCTGGTGTCACCCATCTTCGCTTCGATTTCGAACAATGGCGTATGTTTTTTTATTTCGGTCGGCTTGTCTATGTAACATTTATTCGAAAAAAATATAGTATAGGCTGAAACGGGCAAACAACTACGAGAAGGTGGGTATGAGTAAAAATAAATTGCGTTTTAAATCAAAACTTTGATGGGTGGAAGAAATGAACACTGTGGCTACTGGATGAAATCAGTGAGTTTTATGAAGGCGGTGAAAAAATAGTGTCTCGCACATTTATGAGTGAGTGAAAGATAAGTCAGAGGACATAGAAGGAAAGACAAATACGCTTTTGTCACTGGGAAACTTCGTTGCCGCATGAGTGCACTCCAATTCGATTTTTTCATCTATCTCGTGTGCTGATATATCTCCGACCCCCAAAGCTCTCAACGCTCTCTCAAAGAGATTTTTTGCTTTGAATTGGAAAAGTTCATACGAAAATATAATTCATATAACTTAATATACGTTGAACGCTTGAATGAAAGCATCATTTGAATTTTTCATTCTAGCACAGGATATTTGTAATTGTATCTATTCAAGAAAGAGCTTAATGTCCATAATAAAACATTATAACCGAAAAGCCAGCATTACGGTCGATGTTGAGATTCCAGATAAGATATAAATCCCCTAAAATTGGTAAAGATCAGGGTTCGAAGAGTATTTAAAGAATTATCGATCGATGTAGCCAAATAAAAAAATGATTAGCACTTTCATCAGGAGAAAGCGAAGAAGAGTTTTATCTATAGATATACATTTCAGCTACGCCATTCAAGTCTACAAATGCGGTGAAAGTGTTGACCTTGATATCACGATAAAATTCAGTTAGCTTTGACATATAGAGGAAAGTTACGCGAGACTCGAATCGACTCAACTATATGTTTTATTGAAAAAGATAAATTGAGATTAATTCTTGTTTACTTTTATATATAAAGAAGGAAAATAATGTTCCAGCCATAAATTTAATTAGGGAAATCAATCTAAACTAAGTCTACAAACCTCGATGAAAACATTTATTAGAGTTAAACTGCCCACATGAAAGGTTGTTGTTTATGTCATAAATATCATGAGAACACCCGCGATTGTTAAGATAAGTGTAAATCACTTCTTCAGTGTAGTTATAGATAAATAAATGTAGCGGTCACTATTGATACCCGTAACCCCGTGATCGTGGTTTAAATTTAGGATCAAAATTTCTAATCAACTGCGTTTTTATTTTCACTCGAATACAACCTTTGGTGTCATTATAGAGAACTATCCCGGATAAGAAAATTTTGATGACTGTTGTAATAAAAATCCTAATCAGTGAAAAGTATTTAGCTGGAACTAACAATTAAATCTAAGCATTCCTTTGGTAAACACAATGGAATCATACTTTATCCCTCCCATATCACAAAATCCATCTCGTTAGTAATGCTAACAACTATCTATTCATTCGAGAGTAACTTTTAGAGGCATTAAACACACAGATAAATATTGAAGAAGCTGTTCAGACCAGCAAAATGGAGAAGTGGCAACCGAATATGAATCACAATGAGCACACAGTATCTTTTCTGGGAAGAATTTTCGGGCAAGGTTACAATTTCCTCTTTTCTCTAGGTTAGGGCTGTCCAATTTCTTTGGTGTGGGGGGCCAAATATGCTGAAAGCCACTGACTGGTGGGCCGGACTGGGGATGGGGGAGAGGGGTAGGGGAAATTTGACCGAGCGAAGATCGGAGATAGACCGGAAAACATGCGCCCCTAACTTGCATCGTTATTGTATCGCCCATGCCCACAATACTTAGTCCGGTGGGGGCACTTTCAAGAGAAATATAGAACCATAGTGGATACCTTTGTTAGCGGGTGTGCGGGGGAATTTTTTCGACTGCTTTTGTCTTCCCAGTTTTCCCCATAGGTAGCTTACCAGCATTTTTATAGATGCAAACGAACAGACGGGTAAGAGCCCCCTAGAGCGTTGGCGCCCCGGGCGGCCGCCCGGCTCGCCATTACCATGGGCTGGATAAAATCATCCCGCGGGCCGGAAAAATAATGCCGCGGGCCGGATGTGGCCCGCGGGCTGCCAGTTGGACAGCCCTACTCTAGACGAACTGGTTGCATGACCTATAGCAAAAATGCACGATGGATAAATGAACGTAGTTAATATTTCGCGGAAGTTGCACATTCGTTGTCAGAACAACTATAGGGTGTGGAGGATATATTTCCCCTCCGCTGGGGAGCATTTAGTGCATGTCTGAGCAAGGATCTGCCTCTGGCGGAGAAAAATCTCCGTAAATGGCCATTAATCGTAAAATGTCGCTACGACAGAGAGATTAGCATCATGGCCTTACAGATGGGCTGAATTTGGAGTCATTAGTGGAAGAGATAGAGAAAGACGTCAAAAGGCTACGCTCTGGCTGGTAGGTAAATTTAGGAGGGATAAATTCAGTGATGAGATGTCGGATTTAATGAGGTACCCTGATTATGTTGGTCGGTGAGATCGTGGGGACGAGATTAGTGAAATTGCGTTTGGTGTGCGGCGGAGTGTGATGATGATCGCAGGCATAATTCGCTCGCTTCCCACTGGGCTCGTGTATTGATTTTGGAAAAGGGATTCCTTGAAATGACCCCTTCTACGCTCAGTTTCACTAATCTTACCGCATGATTGCGTCAATATACACGGTGAAGAGGCGTAATAAAACTTGAAATCGTCCGAGTCAATTTAGCATAATGGCGTGCTTTTATTCCGCTCTCTCATTTTCCACAATTGGAAAAACTCGGATTTATGACGATATTATTCTGCGTTTGTGAGTGAGTTTCCGTTGCCAAGTATCGAGAAGCTCAAGCTACGATCCTGTGTACAGAGTGAAATTCTCTATCAAGCACGTGTTGACTTTGCCTACTGGAAGAAACACGAAGCAGCAAACTCGTTATTTTTTACGCAAATATAAATACATGGTCCCGAAAATACACCATTTATAAAACTTATGTAATTGGGAAAATAATAAAATTACCGTTATCAACTTACAGAATGCTTTTAGCAGGCTTTTAAATTTCTTTCTGATTTGATAAGGAAAAACGGCTCTAATATCTTAATCATAAATAAACGCAACAGAAATGGGAGTGCTTTTAACTTCTCAGCAACGCCAACATCGTAGTTTTATTAATTGCAATTAGTAACATAGTAAGGCTTTGTAGATATCATTAGCCGCCACTGTAGAATGCTGCAGAAGATATGCGGCAAACATCAGCGTAAATTAAGAAGAAAGTGCCACTGCTTTTCACTTAAGTGATTTTTTTCTTTCACCACTTACAATACGGCTATATACAAAATTGAAGTTTCAAAAGGAAAAATGTCTTCGTTTCCTTTATCCTGCTAATAATAATTATTTCAGAAATTAAATTATTCTATGGTTTTATTATTTGAAATAAAAAAGAATTAACAAGAATATTTTCTTTCCTGTAAACAAATCTTTGAACGATTACTCTGTAAAAAGATTTAAGTGCAAATTTGTGTCTGAATACGAGTCCAAACAATAGTATGAAATTTTTTCTCAATTGGATATCGTTTTAGCAAAAAAGGCTGCGAATGTCTTTCCGCTCTTCCTACTACCATCCTTCATCCAATTAATTTTCCTGCGATCTGAACAGCCGTAGCAACAACGATATAAATTGATTTTCAGTAATAACCATTCTATTTATAATACTACTAGCTAGGTTCCAAATTATTTCCTCAAAATCTGTAAATAAGTTGCGGCGAATCCCATGAAAGTCGTCATTATATGCCGTATTACTTAAATTTGGTTAGAATATTCTAGTCACTGACTCCTGATTCAAATAACTCATTGTCAGATGATAACAGTTACGGTTATTGCACATTTGACATTTTTCCTTTTTAATCAAACAGTCAAACATATAACGATGAAATCTTTTTTTTTAAATCGTGTTACTTTAGACCAGTGGTTCTTAACCTTTTTTGGCTGCGACCCAAATTCTGGTCGCGGCGACCCATTTCCTCCAATAACTCACTTGTAATAAGTAATAAAATAAATAGGAATGTAATAAATAAACGAAAATAAGATCTCAGGTTATTAGCATTGAACGGGTTGTTAGGAGGAA
Organism: Uropetala carovei; assembly: GCA_036926305.1. Classification (NCBI taxonomy): domain Eukaryota; kingdom Metazoa; phylum Arthropoda; class Insecta; order Odonata; family Petaluridae; genus Uropetala; species Uropetala carovei. Next base: position 1,360,445 of record JAXCHB010000105.1, on the reverse strand, counting down.
TGATATATATGGATATAGAAAGCAATGGAAGATCTTTGACGGTCCACTCAAAATGGCTTGGCGACCCAATTTTCGGTCGCGACCCAGGGGTTAAGAACCACTGTTTTAGACCTACAAACAGAACCATTCGATTAAGGGATTATTTTCGCAGTTTCTTTAATAAAAAACAATGAACCCTCACCGAACCGAGGAACCGAAGACTTGGCTAGACTATCAAGAGAATCATACCCGAAATCCAAATAAATCGCTTAAGTCGCTGTTTTCATTATTTTTGGCGTAAATTGAAACCTAGTGCCGAATCACATTCATTGGAGTGGCATCGGCTCATTCTCAAGGTACAATAAATTACGGCACCGAAATGGCAAACCGCCGTTTCAACAAAACATTCAAGTCATTCCTGTTGCTTTTTCGGAATGTGATCATTGCGTTCGTTCTCCCTTCCCTAACCCGCTTATGTTATTATTACTTATAACTTCCTTTGACTAACGGCATACCTCACCCCCCTCAATATGAAATTGCCACTTCACTAAAGCCAAAATCCTTTCCCTCCAAAACATCCTTTCATAAATTCCGGCAGGGTTAATCCTCTTGCTCAACCCCTCCTCGTTACCCGTTTTCCTTTTCCCCACTTCATCTCCATTCACTCTTTATCCCTTTCTATCTCTCTTCCTTCTTGCCTCATTGCTCAGCCATTTAATCCTTTTCTTCACTCCATCGCTCTCATCCTTTCCTCTCTCTCTCTCTCTCCCTCTCTCTCTCTCTCCAACTCCTCACCACGCTAGGCCGTAAATTTACCCTGGCGAAACTTTCTTATCCATTTCCTCCGGAATAGCTCTTTCTCATTATATTCGCGACTGCATATATCTCCTCCATCACACTATATTATCTTTAACTGCGTCGTCTTCTATTCGATGTCTTAAAGTTTCCCAAAGCCACAACTTTCCTCGCGCTCGATCCAGGAATGTAACGAAGGGTTGAAACAATCCGCCTCGCCCACCATCTTCGACGTACCAAATAAAACAAACTTTTACCATTTAACTACGCAACACCGAGTAAATATTTCGTTCGTCGGAACATATTTATTTATAAAAAAAGGAAGCGTGTTTTCGTTTATTTTCCATGCAAATAAAGAATCGTTAAATGTCACGCTTCCGCCGGATGACATAGTTTTGTTTTAACTTCAAAATTAATTTTTCACTCGACCTTTCTAAAGAGCACAAAAATGGAATTTAGGATGGAGGCGTTCGTATATTTACCGATCACGTGAACCTACCAAACGTGATATTAATCTTATTGTCGCGATGAATCTTGGGATTTCCCTATTGGCGAATATTGTGCACGAAATATTCTTTAAATATTATAACTAGAGTATCATTTGATCATTCATTCAATCATTTTTTAACCCCCCTAATTTCGAATATTTAATTTATTAATGCAGTCTACCATTTTTATTTGCGTAGGTATATTATAATAATAGGGTTTAGGTGAAGAGACTGTGTCTACCAAAGAACAATAATAGCAATCGGAGTAATAAGACAATACAAATCCGCCAGTCAAATTTTCGAGTGAAATTAGAATTGGGTTAAAGAGATACTTAATGCACAAACTTAAGCTAACAGACCGTCAAGAAGCTGGCACGTTTTCAGGAATCAACAGATGGGAAGAGTGGCAGGAAGGAATACGAAATGAGGACTCGAGGGGGCGGATCGAGCATTTGTAATTTGAGATAGAAAGAGGAAAGGTACAATTGAAAAGTCAAACGAAGAAGGTGTAAGAATTAGACGCAGATAGATTTATTCTGTCAGTCAGGGTCACGAGCAAAGGGATATAAATGAAAAAAGAGGTAAATAGCGGTAATTGAGGAGGCAATTTGGCAACGAACCAAAAAAAAAAGAATAATTGGCACTTATCCATATCTGACACGAATCTCGACGCGGAATGCATTAAAAATTCGAGCGATCGATAAATTCTCAGTCTTGGGGCATAGCCGAGATTCTTGTCTCCGTCTTTGTCATTTTGTCATTCTTTTTTCGCAAATACCTTTAAGGCTTTTGCTCCTCTTCCCTTTCTTTAATTTTTCACGCGTTACTTATTTTTTCGGAATAAATTGTATCTGTCTCCGCCTCTTTTTAATGAAAATGGGTAAAGCTTCTTTCTATAGCTATTGTCAATACCTTCTAAGGGGTCATATATATAAGAGAAAGACGACGCCGGTGAGTCAGGTTCTTCCGCAATCAATATCGTTCGCTTTCATCTTTTTCCAACATATTTCCTCGCGCCTCTGCCATTTTTCAGAAGCTTCCGGTCTGCCTATATCATCTTTACACAAACTCCCGGTTCCAGGACCGTAATACTTTACGCTCCATATCATCTTATTGAAAATCTCTCGCAGCCCTTCTGTCCCTATACCTTTTCTCTTGATTAAAGCCACTTTTAGGGAAAAGTGCTCAGTATCGCGGCATACAACAAGATAGCTCGAAACGATGTATCTCTCTCGCTTGACCCACTTCTGTATTTACCGACACTCATACCGTCTTTGAACACGTTTATTGCTTTCGCGTTGGTTTTGTTTATTTTCGCGCCAAATTCCTTCAATTTTAGTTAAGTACACTTAAAACGGCCATAGCTAAGATAAACTATTTATCGTTTCTCAAAAGACCTGGTCCTTTGCACTTACATTCTCACAGGCATCGTGCACCACTTCCTCTAAGTGTAGAATAACCTAACTCCAAAGAGAGGAAACTACCTCGTAATTCTATTTCGACAGTCACAGCTGCTCAAACGTTTTGAAACTTAGTTTTCCTGTCCTTTCGAGTTACATTAACAGTCCAGTATTCCATTTGAGGTCTTCGAGGCATAACAATTTAAATTCCTCTATGGTCGAAACTAATAAAAATGGTTTTAATTTGCGTTGATTATTTAGAGAATTTTTCAAATTTTCTTCCATCCAGTGCTTTTTAATCAGCGGCGTATTGGAAAATAAAGATGAAATACCTCTGAGAATCTGATAGATGAGCAACGGAATTCCCTATTTGCTTATCAACCACGGCAGCAAATTTTATTTTTTATTTAAAAATTCTCGAGTACGCGTATAATTTAGAGTTTTCGAATACTGGACTCGAAATATTTGGTTCAGAGCTGTGAACCAATCCCAAAACTTCAGAGCCAGGATTGGTGTAAAAAAGTTTCGGAATAAAATTAGTAGCTACCTCAGATACGAGTGCCATGCACTTCCTTTAAATCATAAAAATAAACAAAAATGGGAAAGAAATGTCCATTAAACGAGTTTGGAATAAAATAAAATAAAGTAATAGGATATAATTTCTTGGTGCGATCTGCCGCGATAAACCTTGTGAGCCCTGTAAAACACATATTACTTACAGACGAGGATACTTTGAGGGTTTTTAACTTTATTATGTTTACTTATTGAGCATAATCTTATACTGTTAATTAATAAACCATATTATTAGATTGATTCAGGAGTAACTGTAGAACTAATCCAAGATCAAAAAGAAACTATTCACAATATTCTAAGAGTATTTATTACCTACAAAGATTCTTTTAATATTTTTTCACTTACAACTCTCATGCTCGCAACGTAAATCTTATCAATATATTGATGGCACGATTATATTTTTGGTAATTTCTAGGTTACCAGAAGGCCCTATCCTGGTGAAAGATCTGGCGGTGGAATACAAATACCTCACCAATTCCTCTGAGTGGTTTTTCCTTGCCCGGCAGAATGCCAATCGCGTCATCAGGAATTTTAAGCAGTTTAGACGCGGTGAGTAAAACTATCCTTTTAATTATGCATGATTCATTATTAATCATTACGGACCAATAAAACCTTCATAAATGTGTGTCGAATGATAAATTTTGCGTATTAGTTATGACACAAAGAAATGTTACTCTTAGCCGTTTTAAACATGAAACGAAATTAAAATTATCTCATTAGTGCTCTAAACCTCGCGATTAATTCCTATCACATTTGCAGCTAAAAACTTGTTCACATAAATTTTAAGCTGGTTCCCATGACTCGATTCCGCTACTTCTAGATTTAACAAATATCAAAAGCATAGCTTAAAATATTTTTCTTTGCCGCATGTTAGCTGGAAGTGCCACATGGCCTTTGAAATACCTACGTATCCGATGATTTTAGGTCTAACTACAAATGGCCTTGTGTGAACTTGGTCAGCCTTGGTCCCAGGCGCGGTCTTTAAAACAACCTGTAAACCGCGAGTTTCGTGTGAACGTGTGTTTGATTACTTAGGAAGAGAAATCCTATGGACCATCTGCGTGGTGGTCTCTCGACTTCAGCAAAATCCCAAAATCAGCGACAATTAATTGGTCCGCCGTACCTTTACTGTATGGTCATGGAAATTCCGAAGAAAATACATACGTTACTATCTCATTCCAAAGGCATACTCGATCTCCGTCTTTTGTCTTTAGCTCATACCAAGATCGTTTTGTAATTAACCCATAGGCAAAATTTAATCTAAACGACTTGCAACGTTATTGGGAGAAAATGAAAAGTGTGTAAAAATCACAATTCCGATTGAAAGAAGTTTAAAACTTCGCGAGAGATATAATCTATTATTTACTAAATGGAATCCGATCGTGAGGATATGTTCTCTGGAATTAAACAGTCATTGTAGTTCTGGAGCCCCCAACCCGCGGCCCGCATGCGGTTCTTTGAAGGTTCGTATGCGGCCCTTTAAACTGTTTCCATGCAGTCTCTTCCGTTAGAAGAATTTATTAACCTTTCCTTTTTTGTTACTTTCTTTTTCCTGTAATTTGAGTAAAAATCTTGAATTAACTTCATTGAACCTTTTAAAATTAAATCTTAAGTGAAGTTCATCTAAGCAGATTTTCTTCATTTGAAATGCGGCCCTTGATAATCTTCAAATTGTCCAATGCGGCCCATTATAGGAAAAAAGTTGGGACCTCTGTTCTAATGGAAAAGCTCTTCTTTCCTTTCATTCTTTCGTGAGAGATAATTAAAAAAATGATTAGCCGGATTAACGTTAAGCAGTAAGGTTCTAAAATATCTGAGAAATCTTCCGGGGAAATGAGATGCGTTTTCATTCTGTTAGGTTTGTGTGTCAGAGGAGATAGGGCATGAAAATCTGCGCCGTTGAACTAATTAAGACTTATCCTCGCACGTATGCAACCAAATTCACACTCTCGATGCATACTTTTAGTAGAGTGCAACGGATTAAAACGTAAATAGACCGCCATTGCTAGCTTGCGTTCTGTCTCCCGGTCGATTCGTATTCAGAACATTTAATTTCTTTTCCTCAATGGAAACAATCTAAAGTTCATTCAAATATCATTTAAATGCACGCCTAAATTAAAACCATGTTACGAATACCTAATTGTAAGTCGCAGTCCATCTCGATGCCGAATTTTAACAACGCGAATGCAAAGATCGAGTTAACCAGACTACGAGACCAATGCAATTATTTTATAAAAGGGATGATTAAATCCCCTTCTGGGATTGGAATTGTTTCCGAACTTTTTTCACCGACGGCAAAGCGCATTTTACCAAACATCCACGAGGGATGCAAAAAAATTGAATTGGTTTCGATTCCAGTCGCAGGACGAGATCGACAATTAATTTTTTAACAAGAGTATCTGGCTATACAATTAAAGACGTATTTTTTTAAAGAAACAAGTATTTTTGAATAAATGTCGTTGTAAAATGGAAAATAAATGGTCAGAAGCGTTAAAGAGTATTCGTAAAAGAACTGACGTAATACTGAAACAAAATTTTGAACGATCGATTCCACCGATTATCATCTACAGAATAAAGACATGAAACTACATAATGCGAGATAAAAACAGAATGGATCGTTATAGTTTGAAACAGCTGGAAGGGGGAGAAAAATAATAAGAGAATCGGAGAGTAGATAACTTCTTAATACGCAAAAACGCGAATAAATTAAGATAGGTAAGAACAAAAAATAGCAAACAAAAATGGATTCTGTTATGTTTAAGAGAAGCAGCTTGGCCATTAAAATCACTAGACAAAAGAGAAAACAAAGAAATAGGGAAATGTTGCTCGGGAGAGGTAGCCCATGAATAGGTATGCGCGGAAATCCCATAGGGAAGGTCCTGTCCGGCTGCGAACCAAAAAGGGAGAATCTCCTCATTCTTTCGTAAAAAAAAGGGAGGATTTCATCTCAGTGTTCTCCGAATAAAGCCGATTATCTTCCTTTTTCAAGCTGTCCAGAAATTTTTCGTTTTTTTTCCCGTCTTTTGTTGTCACGATCCGTATCTCGGAACCATGTAACGTTTCTGCTGTTTTTCTTCATATCGCTCCTCGAATATCAGTCGTCCTTTCTCTCGCTTATTATCTGAGGTCTAAAATTTTCCTCATTCGAGATCCCTTTACACCTCCTGTTCTCATTCAGCGCATTGCCTAATTACCCGAATCCTAGGCTCAATTCATATTTTTATTTTAAAATAACTTTCATGAAACTTAATGGCGAGTTACACTTGGATTTTCATCCACATATAACAGAGTTAAAAGAAATTAATAGATTACAAAGAATATATTCAGACTATGAGATAGAGTGACTTTTGCACAGCAGGAAAAATTGCAAGTTTATTGGTTTCATAAAGGATTTGTCATATCAAAATTTAAACTTTTTAAATTATTTCCTATTTTATAAGTTAACAGTTTCAATATTTTTAAAAGTGATATCAGGATTCTTAATATATGAAGGTTTGGATATCAAAATGATGATTTCACTCGTAATAAATAAAAGAAAATATAAATTTTCCCATTTATTCATTTTAAGCGTGAATTTATTACCAGAACTACTAAATTAAACCTTACCTCCGTGTTTATAATGTCACCATAAATAAAATGCTACTGATGATCCATCATTTCGTAACTGTTTTGAATCGCATGAGAATTAACTCAAGTGATCGAAAATTTCGAATTGCGTAACAATGCGTTGTACAAGCTTCACACAAGACAAAAAACTCATTAAATGATCAAATAATAACCTGAAATAGAATTCACTCGTGAATATAAATACAACATTGTGAATCGGGGCTGGTATAATCTATAACTATTGTACGTTCGGGAGCAGTAAAATATGTTTACAGTGTTACAATAGTATATGACTCCTCTTTTTAATTTTTATAGCGGTTAAAAAAAATGTTTTTCATAGATGAAGTACATTCGATAAATCTAGCTCCTATTTTTAACAACGTAACGTTTTTAAAGTGACTCGTTCGTAACTCTTCCAGTGTTTGTTTATCAATTTTTTAATTTAAAACCACGGCTTCCATTTACATTAGGACTATCTCTCACTGCCGTATCCTCTTCGTCCATTCCCATTTCCTCCATCGGCCTCACAGGTTCCTAGCTCAACGAATTTCGAGTCACGGAATCTCTGGGTCTAGGAGAGAATTATCTCGATGGAAGCGTATGATTACCGTTCCGACGCTTCAACTCCAAAAACAAAAAAAAACACTCGCAAACCCATTCTCAGTTCCTCGCACTCGTTTAGGCAATCAACTCCACCTTTGCACTCGAATGTTCATTTCAATCGATTTCCCGTTGGCAGTTCCACCTCCCAAACATTGCTTAACAGATTGTAACCGTTCCTTTTTACCGTCCCGTGACAATCTTCCCTCCGTCCAATCCAACGGAATAATCAAACATTTCGTCGCCCTCCTCCCACTTCCCTCTTCATCCTCTTCAAACATCCATCGATTACCGATAATAAATTATTCATCGCATATACGTAGGTTCAACACGCATTGTTCGAGGACTTTTACGTCGCTGTCATTAAAACCTTCATCACGACTCCTTTCGAGTCAGAAGTTTATCCAGCGTATAACCCGCTACCACTTTGAACAGTTTCTTGCCCGCAAAGTCCCCGGCCTCTTCTCTCTCCACGCACGCACACACCCACACGTTCGCATCCTCTACACATCCTTTCCTCCACCTTTACGGAGCTTAGACGCCCTCCAAAATTCCTTCCCCTCTCCCGCCTTCCACACACTCTGCCCACCACCTCTTCCACAACCCTTTTTCCTTCTCATTCAAGTGGGGCAATAAGGCAGCAGTCATTCTACTCATCCACGGAAGGGGAGTAGATGCGAAGAGACTTTTAAAAAGGAGTGGTCTCGTGCGCATGCGTAATGGTCGGAGAACCTTTAAACCCCATCCACTACCTCCGCGTCCGCTGCTTCCCGACGCTTTCCTCTATCTCGATGAGGCTTTGTGCTCCTCTCATTGAAACCGCTCGCTCGGCTGAGGGAACCTCTCGTGATAAGCGCATTAAGCGATCGATAGCCAAGAAGAGGTCGTGGCGCAGAGGAACGAACACACGTACCAAGAGAGAGAGAGAATCGGCCTTCACTCATCCTACACCTCGTCCTGTCCTCTAAAAGGCCCAACTTCCTCCCCGGCCACCCTCGCCTACCTTCCTCTGCCTATTCCACGTACGCTTCTATTTCATCCCGCCTTCCCATTCTACCTGCTCTACTATTACGGCCAGATCCCGTTACCCACCCTGCCTCCTCGTCTCGCCGACCTCCCTTACCTTTCTATGCACCCTCTCCCCAGACTCCGGCCCAATTTCCCCATACCGACTCATTCCGCCCACATCCCATTACACCGCCGTTATTCCACGCTTCCTCCTGCATAGTCATCTAAAAAAAAAACAATAGAATATGAATTCCAAATTCACTGAGTTTATCTGCGCCCAGTGGAATATAACCATTCCGCAAGCGTGTAATGAATCTCGCAGTTACCATCTCACTTGAATGAGTTCACGCATTCAAAGCGGTGTTTAACATGTCACAGAATCAGCGTGAGACGCGTAAGATGATGATGTAGGTGTTAACATTGTACTCGGTGAAATGTTTGAATGAGACCGTTATATTGCAGCAACAGCGAGAGTAAGGAGAAAATTTTTATTTTTTGTTTATATATAATTTTCTCGCACGAAGCCATTTTGCATTTTACGAAGAACCCTAGTTAGATTAAATATAAACCAAAAACTAAATATATAAGGAGTTTAAATAAAAATAATTATTAGTGAAATAATGAGAAAAAACGTTTTTTTTTCTTAAAATATAAATTCGAAACTGTTGAATAGGTAACCTTGTTACGAAAAAAGAGAATCTTGGAGAGGAATAAAACACTTCAGGTAAACTTGCGGCTGAGACAGAAATACAATGTGCCGCAGGGCAGAAAAACGACAACCATTTTGTCCGTGCCAATCTCGAAGTACGAATATCTGATATATTTTAAAGGTTCAGCGGAACAGGAATAAACATCCGGTTATAATTTCTAAAAATAAATTGTATGCAGTTTTTTTCATTCTTAAAGGTTGTATTCAGGGTAAGGCTAGAAAAAAATCTCCTCTATAAAAGGCCACTATAAAGTGGAAGAAGGGTCTGACCCCGTCTGCACCTGTTCGCTTAAAGGGTTATTCGTGTCAATATGGTACGGAGAAGGCTGAGTGAAGACCATGAAGCGCCTTTAACTCCGAGGGGAGGATGGAGAGGGGAGGGAATGGATGCTGTAAAAGGTCTAATTAAATGAAGACGTGGCTTAAAAACACTGCAGGATAAGATATTGGGAAACCGCTTAAGTTACATCCACCCGGATTAATTTACCGGAAACCTTAAAAGAGAAGATTAAGAAAATTAAGAACAGGAAATGGAGAAGCTAAAATTACAAGAGGACCGTTGTGCGTGCGTCTACACATACATACACACAGACATATACATACATGTACACCGACGCACACACAACGGTCCTCTTGTAATTTTAGCTTCTCCATTTCCCGTTCTTCATTTTCTTAATCTTCTCTTGTAATGTTTCCGGTAAATTAATCCCGGTGGATGTAACTTAAGCGGTATATATAATATATATAAACCCACCGAATATCCGGATTACAAATTTAGTTAGTAAGTAACAAATATTTGTTTGCGTAAGCACAGGGTCGGCGCAATACATTTTTGTATGGGTGGGTGAGAAGAAAAGAAATAATATCATATAAATGTCATTAAATGATTCAGCTTTTATTATTAATTTTTGCTGATCGCCAATACGTTGAAGTACCAAAGGCAGCCTCTTGACCGCCTGGGTGGGGAGGGGTCCAACAGCGGAAACTCTTTACTCAGTGTGGTGCGCACGAGCCGTTTTCTAACACCAAGGTAACTACGGTTTCGGGGCCTCCACGCTAGTCAAGTTTTTGGAGGCCCCATTTTCATTTTTTTAAAATGAAATTATTAATCGTTTTGATTTTTGTTGATTTTTCTACGCTTCAGTTCCAAAAATACAGTGGAACTTCTATAATTCTAACATTATAAGGATAGAACCAACCAAGTCCAAACACCTGCTGGTATTTTCGTCTTCATTTCGAGCGATGAAAATCTTTCACTCCCATAAGAATGTTACTACTAGGAATACCTTGCGGCATAAGACGGGGAAAATTCTGAGTATTGGGGCCCCCACGCACTGCATGGGCCTGCGCCCCCCAAGTTGCGCGCCTGGTCAGTAGACGTCAATTTTAATAAAACAACACTAACAGAATGGTTAGCCGAGATGAACGTAGAAAGTTTTAAAAGTTGTGAAGATATAAATTCATATGCAGATATCGACCATAATGTTTTAACAACAGAAGCTCAAACGGACCTAGACATCGTGAGGAAGGTCATGGAAGGGCAGCATGGAAAGTGTAGCGAAGAAGATAAAGAAATGGTAGAGGATTAAGACGAACCAGTTCCCACAGTTAATGAAGCTATGCAAGTTATATCACGGTTTTATGAATCGAAGGAGACTTATAAAAAGACATTTATTATTATTCACTGCATTGAGGAGAACCTCGAACATCTCAAATTGGCACATACGACACAAAAAATATCAGATTATTTTACTAATCATTAAAAAAATTATGTTTAATGTACTTGTAATGTCATAATATAACGTACTGTGTATTAAGGCATAACATAATATAATGTTTAGATCGTAATATAAAATTTAGAATTTGGAATCAAATTATATGTTCCCATGCACCTCGGTTTTAACGACACTCGGTTACAATGACAATAAATTTCCAGACCCTTGAATGCCGTTATAACCGAGTTAAATTGTAATTCCAAATTTTAGGGGCTGTATGCCCCATTTTGGCCACACACGAGGATAAAAATTATAAAGCACTTCTATATGAGCTACAGACTTGAAATTTGGCAAAATAATAGGTTTTTAGGAACACCGAAAAAAATCCGAAATTATAAAAATTCGCGGGTGTAAAGGTTTATTTACATTGGTTTTTAATAACAAATTAATAAAATTAGTAGAATAACTCGATAAAAACTAAACTTAGAGGGCTGAAATTCCCGGAGATTAAAAATGGCTGAGGTATAGAGCGCTAAATAGAGAGGGAGAGACAACCAGAAATACGATTTTAGTAATATAGATAAAAAATATAAATAACATGAATACTGCGTTCGATTTATTTGCATTCAATTCATATCTTCGGTCATTTCGAGCAAGTTTTCATTTCATTTTCGACCTTAAAGGCTTTATTTAAGTGCATATGCACGGAAATTACCGAGGACCACAATACCGGTAACCATGGAATCTTATTATTGAAATGTTAAAAAACTTTACCAAAACTCGAGCATAAATTCAAAATATGAGCGAATTCGAATGAGACTGAGTATTCGACGGTAAGAAAAAGAATCCTCATTCATTTTGGCGTGTTTTAGCGCAAATTTCGCGTCTATAACTTAATTTTTAGATATTTTAAAGAGTAAAAGAATGAAAGCCTTCAAACCAAAAAGGTGATTTTTACGTGTTATCTTATGGGAAACGACATTCATCCTCTGGAGTCAAACTCGTGACCTTTTTCGAAATTTTTTTAGTCATAACGTAAAGATTTATCAACACTGAAATCCTGAGACATTTCGGGTTTCTAAGTTTATTTCTAATAGAGTTATTCCAAAATTAGAGTGTTACGCATCATGATGACCATTATGATTTCATTATTTACTATAATATATTTTTAAGGGTGTTTGTTGGTTTGTGTGTTTGTTCATGGAGCTCCTCCTAAACGATAAAAGCTAGAATAACCAAATTTGGTACGATTCTTCCTTACATCCTAACTTAGTGAAATGTCAATGTTTGGTCAACCGGGATTAATCAGTGCTGCCAATATAGGGGATTAACATTTTTCCATAAGATAACACGTATGAATCCATTTCTTGACTTGCAAGGTATTCATCCTTCAAGCATTAAAATACGTAAATATGGACCGATTGTTTTCGTTTTTGCTTTATTCGACGAATAAAACTCTATACTATCTTATTCCTGCGAAGTTTACATGTTACACGGTCGAAGTTTTCAGAAATAAGTAATTTGTTTCACTGTTCTTATAATCCTTCCTCCGATTTTGAAATCTCCCGTGCCTTCTAACGCTTCCTGCATTAGCCTCTCTCCATATATATTGAATAGAATCGGCGATAGACAACAGCCCTGTCTTACTCCTCTACCGATATGTACTCCGCTGGTTCCGCATTCTCCAACCTGACCTTTGCAACTTGATTCACATATAGATTCCTGATCAGTCTCCTGTCTTTCCAGTCTACACCTATATCCTTTAATATCCTCATCAGCAGTACCCAATTTACTCTAACAAATGCCTTCTGCCAGTCGACGAAACATATGCAGCAATCTTGGCTGTACTCTATTGCCCTTTCTGATATGATTCTCACTATACCGATAGCATCTCTGGTTCCTCGTCCTCTTCTGAAGCCGAATTGATCTTCCCCTAGCATTTCTTCGGCCTTTTTCTCTAGTATTTTATTAAGAATCCTCGTGATGATCTTCGAAGTGTGTGACAGTAGGGATATCTTTCTGTAGTCTTTACACTGCATTGCCTTTGGCTTCTTCTTTAGAGAGATCATTGTTACTTCTGAGAAATCCTGAGGCCACTCTCCCGAGTCGTAAATCCATACCATTAGTTTCGTAATCACTTTCAGTCCTTCCGATCCCATGACTTTAAGTACCTCTGCCGGTATTCCATCGCTGCCTGTAGCTTTTCCTTTCTTTAGTTCCAGTATCGCCTTTTCTACTTCGCTTTTCATAATACTTGGTTCCAAGTTGTCTTCTTCAATGCAATTCTCTTCTTCCAGTTCCATTTGTACCGATCCTGTCTTCTTTTTGTATAGTTCCTTAATGTATTCTTCCCATATCTGTGCTACATCCTTTGGTTCTGCGACTGTTTTTCCATCTGTATTAATAATTCCTTTACCATGAATCCCATCAGGCTTCTTATCTTCTAACTCCAGTGCCCTAGCGTACATCATATAGTACCGTCCTAACTTCTCCATCTGCTGTATTTCCTTACATTTTCCTTTTATCCAGATTTCCCTAGCTTTATCTGTTACCCTTCTCAACTCATTGTTTATGCGTCTATAATTGGCTCTACCTTCTTCACTGTTAACATTTTTCTATTTTCTTCTCTCATCCATTTTCTCCAGAATTTCCTTAGTGATCCATGGTTTTCTGATTTTCTTCTCTTGTTTCCCAATCTCTTTATTCAAGGTGTCTTTGATGCTGGTTTTCACTTCCATTCTGTATCCATATATACATATACATATATATATATATGTATATGTATCTCTCTCCGTTGCTGATGAAGGGCCCTGGCCCGAAAAGCTTTCCTATTCTTAAAGCTTATATATTATATATATATATACTTATATATATATATATTTAGGGCAACTAGGTGTTGAAGAAGAGTTGTGTCTCTCTTGTGCTGACGAAGGGATCATCCCGAAAGCTCTAACCTCTACAAATGTGTCTCTCCGGTAATTGTTCATTGGGTTTCCTTCAACACCTAGTTGCCCTAAATATCCTTACTTACCTTTCCTCTTCCGTAGTATTTATATATATATATATATATATATATATAAAGGTGGCAACAAGGTGTTGGAGGAAGCCCAGCGGACACTTACCTAGATTGCAGAGCCGCTGGGGGTGCTGAGGACACACGAAAAACACAAAAAAACACAAAAAACACAAAAACAACACAAATATGGAACTTTCGGGTTGACGCCCTTCTTCAGCGACGCACTGAGGAGGATATGGGGAGGGGGAGAGGGGTAATGAGAGGAGTTATATAGTTTTATATATATATATATGTATATGTATATATATATTGTTTGATGATATGTAAAATAAAGAAAGCTTTAAGGACGTTGGAACGTAATATGCCCTTTGCATTAAACAGAGAAGACACTGCTAAAAAATGCTGCAGTGAGGGACATTAAGGAAATTCCGGCTCCAATTTTCTGAAATTAGGAAGCGCACATAAACCAAAAGGAAATTAAAATGGAAATAGTAGGAAATGGAAGTTAATTAGCAAACCGGAACGGAGATGAGTGTTCATTTTCTTAACATAGCTACAGCGGAGAAACGGAAATATTTTTTAATGGTATTCACGAAACAACAAGTCGAGAAATTAGAACTGCTATTACAGATGGAACGGGAACTTGCTCCTCGGAAATAAAATTTTTGTTGAACGTGGAATGAAATAATTAGCTTGAGAGAGGAGAATTCTAATGACAAAAACTTCGATCTCAAGAACTGTCCAATGTTACTACTACTACTTTAATTAATTCTTCTCGAAATCATAAATCGTAATACCAGGGAGTAAAATTTATTTACAAATTTTCTCCAAATCTGTCGAAAACATTTCGTGATGAAATTATAAACCTAACATGGGTGCAGCAGAGGCACAAATACGGAAAATTAGATTTATGCAAAAATATAAGAGGAAACCGTGAGTAATTCAACGATTCCACCATCGGAAATTTATGGTAACGATTTAAATAGTAACAAAAATGGCGACGAGTTAATATAAAGATAATACTCTGATTTGGTAGGAAAAATCATGAAATGAACGCAAAGAGACGGAGTATGATTCCAAAATAACCAGCTAAGAAATAGTTCATGGATTAGTAAAAATAAATAGGAATTGGAGAGGCTAGTGAAAACGTTTGCTCAAAGGTCGTTAGCCGTTTCAATATGGATGAACGAAGATTTTTTTAATATACTGGCGTCGCGCTGAGAGATTAAGCGCGAAAGAGCATTGTCACGGAAGACAAAGAAGCATTTCCAATGAATAAAAAAGGAGTCAGAAGAAGTGATTTGGAGTGATTTTTGAAGTATATAAGAGAAGACCATTGAAGGAGACCGCCAAAAAAGTGACAGGAACCTGTGATAGTCGGCGATTTGAAGGAAGAGAATGGAAAATTGAAGATTAAGGGCGAATAGCGGCGAAAAGAGAAAAAAGAGATCATATTCGTTCACGAACGTATAAAATATTCGACGAATAATCTGCTGGAATGATGATTAAATGGAGAGACTCACGGAGAGTGCATTCCGTTCGATTTGAAAAAAAATAATCCCAGGAAGATAACTCGTCGGATTATCCATAGAAAGAAAAAATGACAAGGTTTATAGAGAATGAATTTGGCCTAAAATATGAGACGATTATATAAAGGTATGTGAATTTAAATAATTTGATATAGAAAATGAACGTTCATTGATCCTGCCAGCTTTGGCAGTAAAACTTATTTTATACGTCCGATAAATTATAAATTGCATAAAAACACGTTCAGGTGGCATTTAATACTGAAAATAATTTTAAATAGAAGCGTCTGAAAAGGGAAAAAAATTATCTTCCCAACCTTGTAGAGAAGTGGCCTCAGATCTGCTATTAAATTCTACAGATTTAGCAGAAATTCTCATTCTTGATATTAGAGTGTCTCCTAGTATTATAAGCTCGAGAGTTTTCGGAATACCCAGAAAACAGGAACTAACTAAAACTTTCCCTCCAGTTAGAATACTTCTTAAATCACTTAAAAAATGAAAGGGTAGAGGAATGAACGTTTTTAAACCGAAGAGCTTCTTTCGTAGACCGATTTTCTCAGGGATTAGCTTATCCGTTGAACAATGATAGGGCAGAGGCCATTCTCAAAATAAACGCATCAAGCTGCGCGACTGATGAAGCTTTAATGAAATAATAATAATTTAGGTTACATCCCTTAAATGGCGGATGAATTTGAGAAGGGATATAGGCCTAATCGCCGTTTTAGGCAGCGATTAAGAAAAACGAATCGGTGAAGGTGATTTCCGATTTAATTAAATTCCTAACATAATGGGTCGATTAAGTCTAGGGAAAAAGTTGAAAAAATAGAAGAGAGGCAGCACTGATCGAATCAGTATTGCCTTTAGATTCAGTATATTCAGTTGACAGGCGAAGGATGATTTATAAAAAGCATTGGAAGTTTAAAATAATTCGACAGCCTAGGAATAAAATAACATTCTGTAGAAATCCTCGTATATTTTTACGCGATTCTTCTTGTTCACTATATGTATATACACGTTGATTTCAAATGTACAGTGTTGTTTGGCTGTGTTACGTTGTTTCTTCGAACTAATCGCAGCATTAGTTTCATAATTGAATAGTAATTGATTTTCAAACCATATCGTCTTGACGACGTAGAAAAATGGCATGCGTCTTTAAATGTGTGTTATGTATTTATCCGGTTTTATGATAGACTGACTATCTTAAAAATAGTAAAATAAACTAGTCAAAATTTGGCAGCTTGAAAGATATTTGTAAATTTAAATTATACATAAAAAACAATAAATTCGAGTTCGATAAAATGAATCAAGATAGCACTTGTACTTGAGGGAAACAATGAAAAAGTACATAACTTGTGTTAACTCTAGAACAGCACCAGTATTAAATATAAGAGAAAACTCTGAAAATTGATACATTCTTAGATTATTTGAAATCTCTGTCAAAGTAATGCGTGAAAAATGCATTTTCACTTGGAATCTTATATATTAATTGTGTTTTGTAGCTGTATCAGCTTAAAATTCGTTTCACACAAAAAATACGTATTTTTCAAGGTCCTAACAACGATAAATTCTGGTGCCATGGAAACGTGTCCAATGCTTTTAAACGGTGTAATCCTTTAAAGGGGAAACGGGAGAGGGGATAAAGGCCAGGAGGAAAGCGTGTACACGCTCACCAGGTCTATCGAATAGACTCAAATTTACTTCCGTTTTTCTCTTCTTTTAGAGCTTTTCTTAAAAGCATCTGGGATTGAGCCAAAGGACAATTTTTCCTTCGCTCAGGGAATATTTGTCTGAAACATTTTTGGGATTCTCTCAAACATTTTATCTCCGAAATTATGAGACGTATTTTCATGCTAACGCTGATTATTTTATGGCGAATGTTCTTCCTTACCTGAATAATTATTTTTTAATATATAATGTACTAGCTGAAACGCCCGGCTTCGCTCGGGAAAGTTTTCTTTTAAGTAGCAAACGATTTTTATTGCTCGGGGCAAACATTCCCCATTCCTTAATTACGCAAGCGATGCTTACCTACATTAACATTTACTACTTTATGTATTGTATTGTAAAGTTTTATCATTAATATAACCGAAGCCTTTAAGGCAGCAATAAATTTATGTGGATTATGTCACTACTATTAGCCAAAAGTAAACAATAAACAACATCTTGGTTACCAAACAAATGTAATTATGTTGCGGTAAATCTTTCAATGTTAATGGTAAAAGATAACAAAGTTCTAACATTCCTTAAAAATCATTTGACTCACTTTAAAAGTATTCATAGACTATATTTAGGCATGAATCCATTTGTACCCTTTATCTTGGCGTTAGCTATTCTTCCTCTACGGCGCGCCACCGCGTGGATTTTCCTTGCATTAATCTTTACATGGCTATCTCCATTTGAAGAGGACAACAACTAAGAAATTTAGCTTTGTTACTGCCTGGAAAAAACCGATAAATTTTGCGCTTAAAGGAAAATTTCGAGCGATTTAGCATGTAAAACGACAAAACACGAACAGAATTAAAATATTCAGTCTTTTGTGCATAAATTAAGCCATTTTCCGTGATCATAATTTAATATTTAGGTATATTTATATCCACATCAGTGTAGGGCTGCATGTCATTTTGGGGTTTCTCCACACCATTTCATTCAAATGGAAATAGTATTTTGTTGACCCCATGGGGTATAAAAGACCCCACGGTCTGCAAACCTAGACCAAGTTCTTCCTTTGGTCCATAGGATGGCCCATGAGAATTTTGAATTCGATAGCTTCAACGGTGTAAAAACGTATAAAGAACATACACACATATACACTCTAAAATATTTATAAGATATTAAATATTAATATATATATATAATATAATATTATATATATTTTATATGTTGCTCTTGAACACCCAATGTAAAGTTTTTGAGTTTCCACAAATAAATAAATAATCGATACTGCAGAGATCATAAAAGAGCTCTGGAGAGAAAATGTTTTTTAATTGTAGTTTACCAAAATGACAGAAATGTAAACAAAGGAGTACTATAGAATAATTTTCGTAAGGACGTCTACAAGTCTCTACTGCCCCTACCACGTAATCTTTCCAAACAATCATTCTTTCTATCTTTTTTGCCCTTCTTTCAAATAGACGAGCAACGGGCAGACGCATAATTTATTTTAACACACACTGGTACTTTCTAAGGCATTTTAGGCCCTATTTATTTCCTGTGGTTAGGACCATATTTTGTAAAGATGATTTTCGTCCATCACAAAAGGTATTCGAACATATGCTTAAGACAGTTACGAGAATTCGAATTTGTCTCAAATTCATAAAAAAATTTATGACCCTAACTTTATTATCGGTCGATTACAGGCATATAACTCTTCTCTTTTAACTGCCTCTTCTTAATTTAAACGACCTAATTAAGAAGTTTGATGCGCTTCATAAAAAACATTGGTCTCCCATTTAAATTTGCTAGAAAGAGTTTCTCTGAAGTGCTAATTCGATTTCACACGTATCGGTATATAACGTATTTTAGTTAAACATGTAGAAAAATCTTCATAATGCCCTTTATTTAGAGAAATATTAAATACTTATCTTTAATTCAATTTCAACAACAATAATTTTTATTTTGATGAACATTCAGATTAAGCATAATTTTACCAAGGGACAGCGACTCGATTAAATTTTCAAAGAAGTCTATTCTGAAAAGTGAAAATAATACCGTTAGTTTTTATGTATTCTTTAAGGATTCGCCAAATAACTTTGTTTGATTCTCTCAAATCGTTTTTTTTTCCGCTATCTCCGCTGGAAAATGCTTCGTCCCGCTCCTTTCCGAGCCAATTAGCTGGGAAAATATTATAACTGCGCAAAAGCATCGGCACCATCCATTAACGAAGTATCAACGCGCTAACCACGATGCTAAACTTAGATTAGGGAAACGGCGAATTATGGGGACGCTAGAAACGGCGCGGAGAAGGTCGGCTCGCTTCGCACGCTGGGACCTAATGGAAGAGAAATTAAGTTTGGGACGAACTTCGGTGCGAATCGATCCGGCAAAATCCTTCGGAGAGTGGGAGAATCGATTATGAGCGAGAATTTCTCGAAAAATTTAATATTGAGGAATTTGGCGTCGAATTCCGTGGGCACAATCGGTGCTCGCACCACGCTTTAGTCGCCCGCAGTGAGGAGATCAATCGATGGGACATTTCCGATCTTTTGTTTCCCGACGGGGTTCGAGGAGCTTACAGAGAGAAAGGGGGGAGGGATTTCTTTTATCGGATAGGTGGTGTGTGTGTCTTCTCTTCCTCTCCCCCTCCAACTCCAGCTACCGCGTTCCCCCTTCAGACTCTGCATGCCACGCACGTAGATGTAAACACCATCCATCCCCGTCCTTTCTCTTTTCCTCCCCTTATCGCTTTCTCCTCTTCCGATCTTCAGGCTACAACACGTACACGTACAACGAGACGGCGCACACGGAGAGGGAGCCAGATGAAATACTCTCCGTCATCTACGAGGACGGAAAGTGGAGTCGCCCCTATTACGACTGCGGCGGCGGAAACATCTGGATGCTCACCTACACCGTGCCTTTCTTCGGCTACGTCAACGGCACTTATTTTTTCAAGTGAGTAACGTGTTCCTTTCTTCGCGGATGAACCGTCCGCGAAGAAGGGAAATCGATGCCCTGCATGACGGTCGTCTCGCATGTCGTTTTAGAGGAGGTATGTACATACACTACTAGATGTGGAATCGTCTGCAGTCGTAGCCGAAATACGAATCTTTCGTGTAAATGGTAATATGCGATACTGGTTTCTTGATTGGGATGCATTTTTTCGTGCGAGGAAAAAAAAAGCACGCGATGAAAATATTCTGCGTTTCTTTTAGTTGATATGCTGCCCGTGGTGAGATATTTGTAGTTATTTCAAATAAACGAGGAAAATTGCATTGAATATGTTTATGCTTTATTTTTTTATTGGATACTTCGGATTTGTTTGCCGTAGGATGAGGATCAACGTCACGGCTCACAGTGATGCTTGTATATTACATTAAAATTCCAAAAGCATACGGAAAAGAGAGAGAGGAGAAGCGGGAGAAAGAGAAAAATTCCCTGAAATTGAGAAATGGCTCAGTCAACAGGGACGAAAGAAAGAAAGGAGCAAACAAAAAAATCGCGGTAGAGAATAATTTCATTGCGGAGACATCAATCTAGACCATAATCAAAAAAATATATGGTCTAGAATACATTTCTTTAAGGAGGCTTCGCTCCAAACGATATATTCAATGTGACAGAATGTTTGAGTGGATTCCTGAGTAAAGAGATAATCAAAAACGTTATAAGCGTTGTCGTAAGTTTTTCTGAGAGACATTTGAAGAATCACCCATGCGTCATTTTAGAAACGTCGCTTCCACTCTCTCTCTCTCTCTTCCTTTTTTTTATGGTAGAAACCTTAATCTCGGTTTTTCTGCCGTTTTTTATTATTTTTTCAAAATTAGATTTGGTAACAACTATATTTAAATTTAGAGACGCCGTAATGCCTTTTTACGGTATCAAGGATTCCCTAAATTTCAATATAATTTTTCAGAGTTAAATTTTCAAAGCCATTAATTCAGATATATTAAAAAAATAAAGCCGATCCCAAAACAAAATAAAGGAAAAACATTTCAGACATGAAAGTCGAATCATGTCCTTCTAAAAAAAATGTAATGCGATTAGACTATCGAAGCGCCCTCTTAACAATAAATATAGATTTTTTCATTTACTTTGTGCCGAGCACCACCTGCTATCCGTCACTCCGGCAAATCGCCGGATATCATGCAGACCTGTGCGTAATAGCCACTCGAATATTGATTTGAGAGTGAGTGGAAGGAACCGAATATCCCAGTCTCCCCAAGTAGACACTACATTTTATCTACTTCTCATCTTCCGTCTCTCAATTTCGGCTGAAATGAGGCCCACGTTAGTCTAACCTAGCCAATAATGCGTCCAATCAATCTATCAATCGACTCCTCTTTCTCTCTCTCTCTCCATTGCGTTCTCGCTCTTTTAAGCGTTGAGTGGACATGGCGGCTCCCTTCTATTGGCCGAAAACCAATGAACTCCATCCTTAGAAGCCGTATCCTCCATCATAGTAATCAACCGTTAAGTGCGAGACAGATTAAGGAGCTCTCCTGTTTGATGACGCTCCTCCTCTTAACGTTTGTCCGAGTCCTCTATGGCGATGTCGGGTTTTCAAAATGTTTCTAACGACTCTTTTACGCTGCTGCGTGTTATATCAATTGGAATAACTCTCTTTCAGGGGAACGAGCGGCATCGACATTGACCTCAGACGGGTTGATATCGACCAGTGCCCTCTGCCGCCCTCCTCCACCCAACTCAACATCTTCGCCGCATCAGACAAATGCAAGAAAATAACAACCGAGGTGAGCTCAGCAGGTTGGATAGCAAAGTGCTGGTGCCCGAAACAGTTACGATTATTGCCATGGAAATGTGTGCGGATGTACGTTATAATATTGCGCGGAAGATTTAATTAAGTAACTTATTGCTCTAGTTTGAGAGAGACGATGCCTTGAAAATATGAAAGTGAATAAACCATCTGCTTAAATTGTTTATCCAGTGAATTTATCAATATGCTATTAATCAAGGTCGTTGCGCGAAGGAGAAATATATGGCGTATAAAAATTTGTCAGGATTTCAGCATCTTTTTATAATTACCGTATATGGGGGCGTATAATTTGTATGTCTGTAAATTGACTTTTAATTTTCGACTTTAATATGCATATTTAGAAGAATAATTGCCGTATAATTTTTCCCAATCCTTTTACTTAATAAATATTACCCATGAAATCTTTTTTCGCCCTAAATAGATATATCTCGTAGGATCACAGTTTTAACTAAACACAGAAATAGACAAACTTTCCAATGCTACGAGTAAGTGACTGATCGGGAAATTCTAAAACTTCGTTTGGCACCAATGACGTCTTCATTTGGCACCAATGACGTAAAATAATATAATTCTTCTACGTTTACTGCGATCTAGACAGAAATTTATCTAAATTTACAACCACAAATGTTTGATCAATAAATTGTAAACACTGAAAATTTTCAATGAATAGGCGATAAACCGATGTATCGTACATCCTGGACAACTAAGAGACATACATTCATTCGGAATTATAGTTTCACATTTTACAAAAGACGTTTAAATGAATTGAATTATTTTGGCAAATATATTTTAACTAGCATAATTGCCCGTCAATATGACGGGATATCTTTAGTTAAACTTTAAATAGTTGCCTCCCTCCCCCTCTTTCTCTCTCTCCTCCTCCCTCCCTCCCCCTCCCTTCCACTCTTCTTCCCTTCTCCCCCTCACTCCCTCTCCCTCTCTCTCGCTCTCTCTTAAATGTAAGAAGGGACTATATAGTCTCAATTTCACCCTCAATAAAGTCATTTGTCTGTCTGTCTCCCTCCCTTCTTCCCCTCACTCCTCCTCCCTCTCTCCACCCCTTCCCCCTCATTCCCTCTCTTCTCCTCCCTCCCTCCCCTTCCCTTTCACCCTCTCCTTCCTTTCTCCCCCTCCCTCCCCTCTCTCCCCCTGCGTTCCCATCCCTCTCTCTCCCTCTCTACTCGTATTAAAAGCATTCAGAGCACGCTTACACCCATAAGGATTGATTTTAAATAGGATTTTGAGGTCTAAAAATATAATTAGTCACCATGGCAACATTCCGTTAAAATGGCAAGATTTCCATAAAATATGTAAATTAAACGTTTAACATGGGATATTTCGAACTGTGGGCGAAAAAAGATGAACAGAATAAGAAACTTTATAATTTTTTCTTCAAAATGGTTCAAATCCGAAGGTTAATTCCTTCTAATTTTAATTTCCAAATGAATAAAAGCCTGCACGTCGAAAAATCGCGTTTTACATGTTAAGTAATGGGAAATGGAAATGCCTCCATTGGAGTCGAACCAAGGAATTTTTCGCGATTTAAATTCGTCATCATCTGAAAAAGTGTTACCAAATTTCGAGTTTCTATCTTCATTACTTCTCGAGTTATTAGCGTTTAAGTTAGCGTTATAGAGAGAGAAATGCTTTTTTAATAACTTTTAAATTAACCTCACTCGATATATATATATATATGTATATATATATATATATAGGTATATATAGCGGTTTGTAACCACTTTGGCAAGATACAAAAGTGAGGCACTTCCAGATGCGCTAGAAACTTGAAATTTGGTAGGCTTATAGGCTTTTGGTCACAGCCGAAGGAAAAAATCCGAAACTTTCGAAGTTCCCACTTTGAGGGGCTATTTTGGCCCCTTTTTGCCCCATTTCTGGCCTATAAGAAAACATGTAAATTGGTGTAGAGGTTTATACATGTGCACTTTAAAATTATTTCCCGTCAAGATACGAACTCCAGACTTAAACTATCGGATAGGATATAAATTGCAGTTTCTTATTTTTGAAGACAGAATTTCAATCCGAGTAGAATTAGCGTAAATTTATAATTTTTATCGGAAAAAAGTGGTAATTTTTCTGGGTCCAACAATCAGCTACCTAGGCAACAGGCTTAATGCTTTCATATGGGTAAGATTTTAATGGGAATGAGATTCTTATATTTCTCCTTTAAAACGTTACTAGCGTAATGCCCATTGAAATATCAACGGGAGTAAAGATTCGATCGTTCAAGCTATTTATGGAGATCAAATTGGCATCAGAAACATTAATTGTATTAAAAGTCATTTCCCTCTCTCACCCTCCCTGCCTCCCTCTCTCCTATTAAAAGCAATCAAAGTACGTTTACTCCCATAATGATTGTGTAATAGTACCGATTACTTACCTTTGATATTACTCGTGTTGCGCTTCGTTGATTTGTATACGACAAGAAATGTCTTCAGCCTTGATATCCAGATTAATTGAATATAACACCGCCTCCACCAGTAAAAGGTAACTTATGCAGGTAATTTCACCAAATTTTAAGTAACGAGTATAATAAGTGTTAAAATATGAAAGTTATTTATAAAAATTTATTTTTATACCCATTACTTGTATTATAATGATCCCCATAGGTTTACTTATACTCCTATCTATCTAATAAGCTCTATTATTCGCAACAATAAATTAAACTGTACGGAATCATATTACTTTCCATAAATGTTTGCAAACTCTCCTTTACTGAAAAGAAGGGAGAAATTCATGGTTATGTTTTTCGACGTAAATATTTTGTCCAAAATTACATTTTTTTCATCCTCAAAAAGAGAAAAAATTCACCTCTCATTTCCTAAACGAAAATCTACTCTTCGCCGCCTCTGAGTGTAAATAAACGTGTAATTAGCCACATATTTTTCGTTTTTTTTTTGCGGAGACCTCTAAATTAGCATATGTTTGGCGATATTTCCATACAGGAATATTCAAAAGTGACATCTCTCTCTCTCTCCCCAGTGTTAATCCGCATTAGAATGTTTATCACACCACCGCGCGTCCTCTGCAGCTCTTTGTGACGTGAAAATCGTTAGCCATTTTAATTTTTTTTGGGTCAAGTTGTTATCTCTCATGACTAAACATGACGTAACGGCTCGGAAAAGAGTTACACACACATATCCGTCGTTCGAAAAATTAGGGCCACGATATTAAGCGAGGTGGAACTAACCACTCAGGCAACAATAATGTTAACGTTGGCTGTATTTTTTGTGTGTGCAGTGCGTGGCCATTCCCGGCCTGGGTTTCCGGCGCGGCAGCTACAAGTGCATCTGCCGGGAGGGATTCTATTTCCCGGACACAGATTCGGATGCCCGCTACTACAATGGATCACATATCGAGATGGAGTACGAGAGACTTATAATGGTGAGATATTGGAATGTTTCCAAAAATCCCTCCCAATCCCTCCCAATTCCGCGGATATTGCCGCATTTTTAATCAGTGGCGCACGGAATCAATTCGTGAGCGATAAAAATGATGTTTACGCCATGCCAATGAAAGTCGTTTCACACATTTCCATCGAAGTGCTTCCGGAACGAATTTTATATTCGCCGCATTCCAATAAAATATGGACGAATAGCTAACATTTACCCCTTGTTCCACTCTTTTCGTCCGATAAGTTTCCCTTTTATCCATAAAATTACGCCATAACAATCCAGATTGGTATTTCTATTTCAAAACAAATAAAAATGTCTTCCCTTAATAGCTTTCGATACAATCTATTCTATAGATTTTTCTGTTTATTAATGGAATTGTAGTTAGGATTTTTTTCTTATACTTCGAAACGTTTTTTCGTCAAGCTAGCCATTGTTGCATTTCGAAAATGTGTAACCTTTGCATATTTTGTTTTCATAAACCGTAAGATCGATGTGCATACCGAAATTTTGCATCAAGTGAAGTTTTATGGACTTTATGAAACCGCTTCAATATAAACATGTTACCTTGGATGAAATAAAGTATAAAGTATCTTAGAACATATCTTATATCGTCCGCAACTCCAAGTTTTATTCGTATATTCTTCTGTCAAGGTGGTGAAGTACAACTCATGTAATACCGGTTTTTATATATTTTTTACTACTTTAGCCATATTTTAGTTACGAGTATTTTATGAATTACCGCATAATGTAGCGTATGCGTTGACCTGGTATTTGTGGCGTGAAAATGCATGTTTGGATATATGCTGGCCGTAAAAGTCTATTCGTTCCCACTGAGTAATCACATAAGAATTACTCATCATAGAAGTTTTTTCAGGCAAATTCGAGATCCCAATCGATAAAATTTTTTAAAATAAGAGGGAAATAATCTTTTAAATAATGTGTAGCTGACTTGATTATCGGAGGAGATGCGCGAATTTTAAATTTTCATATTGCATGTATGACGCTAAATGGCTTCACATTTTTTTTGTACACTGCGATTTGCAATAAACATTATTAAAAAATATCATAAATGCCTTTCAATTGTATTGAAAAATAGATGATTCGAAGCGGTGCTGACATACATTGCGGCATCAACCATTTAGTCTATTTAAATTTTATTCGTGTGAAATTTAATTTTCTTATTTTATCCGAGGCGGATACGACACAAATAGTTTGAAAGAGTTTTTAAGGCTTAGAAGGTGAACTTACACGCAGCGATATTCGGGAAATAGAAGAATGGCCTTTTATGATACAAAATGCTAGAAAATATTTTTAACTTTCCGTATAATTTCAGTTATATGTTCATATAAAATTTCAACTAACATTTCACGTTGACTCTATCTAGGAAAAATACCTCAAATAAGTGTAATGTTTACTTTTTAAACTAAAATATCGTATTTCTATTCTGTGAGTGCATACGGAAGATGATAAAGATCATTTAAATCAACATTTAATTTGAATAAAAGCATTGAGTTGTAACATTTAATGTTTTTGAGGTGTTTTATAATTTTTCTGATTTAGACTTTAATAAAACCCTATACATAACGTAAAAGGAAGATGCGAATAGTTAAATATCGTAATTTCCGACCGATAATACATATCAGTCAGTAGGACACACGTGGATTCTAAGATAAACTTTTCTGAAAAAAATTTCAATGCATATATTAATACTTATGATGTTTACGGTAACAAAAACAGCCGCATCACACGAAAATAAACAAGTAAAACGAAGTTTATCTATCACATAACCTGACGCAGCTTGTAAACTCCAGAGATACAACAAATTGCTGTATTAAGTTTTACGCATGCACCAACGAGGCATCCACTAACTTGATACTGCACCGTCAGCACGAACGGGCAATGTAGGCCGTACACTCACGCCGAAATAAGTTTGAGATTAAAGATGCGAATTTTTTTACATTACGTTGATAACTTCAAAGTTATTCCAAAATCGCTATCTCGGTTGCAAAGTGATCATCTCGTTTCCATAACATGATGATCGTTATTCAGTAACCGAAACCCATAAACTTAGCTTTGTGAAAACACTTTATGTAGTTTTAGTAGGCAGGGTTAGTCTGTGTGTTTCGTCTGTACCTTCTAGCTCATCTTGCATCAACCTCTCCATATTTACTGAATAAAACCGGCGTTTGGCCTTGTCTTACTCCTCTTCCGATATTCATTCCGCTGATATCAACTTTTTCCTATCTGACCTTCACAAATTGATTCGCGTCGAGATTCTTGATCATTCTCCTGCCCCTCCAATCTACTTTATCTTTTCATAACTTCATCGGCAATACCCAATTTACCCTATCGAAGGCCTTCTGCCAGTCGACGAAACATAGGCAGCAATTTTTGCATTACTACTTTTGCCCTTTCTGATATGTCTTAGTAGCTATTTCTTCTTATTTTCATCCTATTGATAGAATTCTGGAAAGTATCGGCTTCATCAGTTTATAATATCATTTCTATAGGATAGTTACAAAATCAACTTGAATTATTTGCTTAAACAATTCAATTTTCCGTTGTTTAACCTTCCGAGAGCAAACGCCACTGTTAGAGCTAACTTGTTTTTTCATGGACTTTCTGACCCGGGTGTTTTCGATTGATAAGACGTAGGTCGAATTATGGCGACTATTTTTTAAGAAAAAGTGCATCTTATCGAATGGAATTTACGGTAATTTCAGAGGTAGTGGAAAATCTCAGTTTAAATTAACAATATAAAATAATTACCAAAATCGAAATAGGCGAGAGATAATTTTTTGAGTTGTTTCGTAACTTAGCGAGAGAATATTATTTACACTTCATGGTTTTCCAATGATATCTATTTAATAATAGTATCATAAACTTTTTTTTTGGTGTTTAGGTAATTCTACGCACACATAACGGAAAATATCAATCTGTGTTGTTGTAATACAAAGGATGAGATCTATGTTTATTTATAATTTGTTCCGTTTTGAATCAAGGATGATTTTTAAAAAAGTTTTTTCTATGCATTACGAAATCATTTTGAAAAAAATTTTATAATCTTTTAAGAACAATATGTTTGCTTGTATTTTATTATTGAGGTGTAAGGCGAGAAATTGAGTAGAGTTCTATAACGCAATATGAGGAGATAATTTTGGAATATAGTTGCTAAACTTTATAATGTGGAGGATTGAGCAGTCCTATTTTGCGAATGTTTCTATGTAAATTGACAAATCAAAGAATTTTGTGAAACTAATACATTAAGTTGTCAGTCTCACCACACACCACATTTGGTGGCCCGCTCGTTATCATCCGTACGCTGTAGAAAGCGGCAATTACTATTAAAATATTACGTTCGTTGGACCTAACGAGAACGATATGGGACCTTAAGAGGCGCTACGCAGCGTCCCTTGCTTATAGTAAAAAGCATCATGTGTACGCGTAGGTTTTTCGGAATTACGACCACTCGGATGGCGGTTTAAGGGTACGTTATCCCTGTCCTGTGTAAGTGAAAAACAACGTGGGCGAAGAAAGTGACACTGTTTCCGATAAAAACCTCTCTCCCGCATGAGAAAGAGAGCGACGGAAAGAAAGAGGGAGAAAGGGAAAAAGGTCGCTAACTCCATCACCCCCAAGGCACCCACAGAATGTCACACCCATTCCGAAAGCATTCAGGTGTTTCGAGGGTTAATGTAGGACACTGCGACAGCATCCGCACGACGACAATTCAAAACGCCCTTTATCCGAACTGTTGATTTTCGATGAGAGTTGCCCTTTTTCTTTTTCTTGGCACGCGTCCCGCTTCGGCGTCCTCGACCTTCCGCAATGCTTTCGAGAGAGTCGCGCGCCTCCCCCCCCCCCACCCCCCTTTCCCCCCCATGGCCAGAATCGATTGAGGAAAACTGCTTGATCGGAAGTAAGCTTGGTCTTAAAGAAAAGAAAAATAAATCCTCGAATGGTACCGTCTTTATATTGGAAAGGAAACTGCCTGGTAAGACTACTATCTGGCTGGAATTCAACGGATGCAACAGGGAATTTTCGGGAGCGCAATCAGAGAGAGAGAGGGGTGATGCGACCGCCGAATGAATTTTCAAGCAGTGACATTTCATGGTCGCAGTAATTTAATCAGAGTGAACAGAGGGAGGCGCGGTATGCATAAAGCATGGAAGCAAAATGGCGCCGTGATCCCAAGGCAAGGTAGAAAGAAAACAATGTTACGCATTTACTAAAGAAAGGCGGGCCATGCTATGAATGAATCGCTAACGAAAAAATCGTTACAGCATACGTTGTACAAACTTTCTCATATACTAATGCGTCGTTTAGTTATCTTTAGAAAATGGGAATCGTATCAGCCGGCTTATAGAAAATCCAATCTTTGTTAAAGTTGCCCAAGAATAAACTGGCCTTATATTCATTTTTTGAGAAATATGAACTATTTGGTAATATTGAATACGTAAATTCAAGTAGCTCTACGAAATTTAATCAATATCGTTAGAGCCGTTTTCGATAAAATCAAATTGTTGTTAAAAATGCGTAGAATAAACTTCCCTTAATTATTGATCAATGTCAACCATTTCTTCAAAGCTTCTACTCAGTATGATAAAATTCCTAAGTACGAGATGTCATTCATTTTCGCTCTACCGTTTAGGCTCTAGAGCCAATAACAGACAGATAGACGGCATTGCGAAAACCACACCTAAAACGTATATTTCCGTCAAAATCTCGAGGACGAATTTTTTCGCGATTACAATAATTTCTCAGTATACTAAGTATATGAGAAATTAAAAATTATATGGAATAACTTCTTCCTAGTTTATTTTATTCAATTATCATTTTAGTGAAAATTCTTTACTCGTTACTTACTTATTGTAACATATCTCTATTAATTTTTGCATTGCGCCTCCACTAGCAGTCTATAGTCCTAGTCATCTTATCAGGATTGCCAGTGCGCTCTTCCACAATACCATGAAGTATTCTATGATAATCTGAATCTATTTTCTGTCACAAGATTCCTCGAGCAAGCTGGACACCCTGTGCTGAAAACGTCCTAACTCAGTTTTAAAATCATTTTTGAAAGCATCCAACATATGTGACGTGAATTGAGTCTTTGTATTGAGGTCGTGAGACTATATTTTGAGGTGATTTCGAATAATATTCTACCGTAAAATACACTCGCGTGAACAAAATTACGACGGAATCTTCATCGCTTCAAGAAATAGTATATCCAGACAAAGATAGTTCAATACCAACAAAATAGTAAGGTGGAATTCCATAAAATGCTGATTTTAGTATTTAATGCTATCATCACTCAGGTGAAAAGGGTTTCATGAAAATCGAGGGAACTAAACTAAACGACATAAAACACAACATAAAATAACAAGCATACTAGTGTAAAATTATAATAGCCAACCTTTATGTGTTTACTATAAACTTACAACAACTTTTGAAGTTTTCAAGCTATGTATTTTTTGTTATAAGTCAACACCAAAACTCTTCGGTCAAAACAAACAACTTCGGGCTATCGCGCGTCTCATACAGGAAACCTGCATCGACGATACTTGAAAGTTTTAGCTTGCAATTATCTGGGATCTGTTTACCTTATTCTTACATAAATAATCTTCCATCGAAATTATCCTCTCGAGATGAAGCGGAAGTTAGGTTGTTTGTATATGAGATAGAGACGATTTACTTGCTTTTGAATCGTATGAAGGACGAAAATAGTTAATTATTCAATACAGCTATTCCTGAAGGCAGAAAAGATACACCGGGGAATAATGAAAAGAGAAAAGATAGAAAGCAGTCCTATTTACTGATGTTGCTCTCTAGATATTGCTTATGCATCTCGAGTGACCTTGTTGTATGTACGCAACTATAATTTGCGGACAGTGAAAGTGCATGTATGAAATCTTCTTCCATAGAAACTAACTATGAATAGAATATATCGATTATTAAAAATTAGAAAAATATAAATAAATGCTAAGGGAAGTTATATTTTTTTAAATAATACAAACAAGTTAAAACTTTTAAAAAATCTGATGTGGCCAACACACGACTTCTCCATATTTGGGGTATAGATATTTAAATTAGTATGAATAGCATTATAAGGCAAAATTATTGTTTCGTATCGTAAAAGAATACAGTCGTCCTTATTACCGTGAATTAGGCATACTTTGAATATGTTTACAGAATTCACCGCTACATGGTGGTGGCGCTGTATACTGGAAATTTACGAATAACCAAAATATCTCCGAAATGGATGGTTCTACGAAAATTTGTTTCAAACAAAAGTTGGAAGAAATATTATTCTCTACAACTTTGGCCCTCAAGAAGATTACCAATAACGACGTTTTTAAGGAGATATTTGACGGAAACCGAAAAAACCGATTATTTATAAATAATTCCTAAACAATAACTGCTATGGAAAATTGTTTGATGTAAAAGATGTACGAAATTATATTTTCTAAATTTTTTCTAATGGTCAATGTATACAGTAATGACGTATTATCGGAGAAATATCGCAAAAACCGCATCGGGTTTCGAATAAACCTCGACTTCCGGTTAACCGGTACTGTCCAAAAACTAATCAGTTCTTTGTGCTCATGCTAAAGTGTTATATATGAAATTTGGTATTAATATGACAGGTACTTTTTGAGTTAGAGCGCCCACAAGCACATACATCCACACACAGACACACGCACATACATCATTCCGAAAATAGTCTAAACGTATTCTAGGGACCTCAAAACGTGTATTTCCGTTGAAATCTCGAAGTCGATTTTTTTCGTGCTCACAATACTTTCCCCATACTATGTATGGAGAAAGTAAAAACAAGCATAAAAGTATTTAATACAAACTCTAATTGAACTATATGAACATGTGGATCGTACAATTTTGTTAAAGATTGTCAGCATAGAGTTAATAAGTTACTGAACGTTGAAGAAGAATTTTATGATAAATAAACCATGTTAAACTAAAAGAATATCATTAGCGATTTAGTATTGCAGAATCTCCCATAGAATTACGAGAAGAAAACATTAAAAAATTTCTCTTGGAGAAAATTATGTTAGTTCATGCATTTCAAAATCAAAAGATAATTAAATATAAAATATATATTTATTATATTAAGGAACTAAACTAAAGAATAATGAAATGCGACTTAAAATTTTGTGGATTTTTAATCACATTAAATATATTCTTATTTAATGACATCTCACTGAATGAGTTTAATGGTAGTATAAGTACTCGGTATGTAACTGCATTATATTAAAAATTATTTTCACCGTTGCAGGAGCAACTATATTTCACCATACTTCACGGTTTATATTACGTTGTTAATTAAGATTGCACAGGTACCTTATTTCTCTTGTGTTTCGATATAATAAATGATAATTTCAGAAAAGCAAAGACAAAAGTGTTCCTCTTTACCGAATTAAAATTCCTAGGATAAATCTAAAAGGCACAAAATTGAACTTCACTTGTATATGCAGACACGATAAAAGCTTCATCCTTAAAATCATTACGATTGAGAGAATATTCCCCTGTTTTTACAACTTAAATTATTCCTCTGCATCTAAACCATACATTACAATTCATAGAAATTGTTGCGATTTACGGTGATCTACCTTACTACGTATTTCTCGCCAATCGTACTGTCTCGCTATATTTTTTTACAGAAAATAGCATGAATTTCTTTGTGAATTTATCAAATATGCATTAAATTTCTTTTGTTTTCACCTAATGATCAGATGAAGGATTTGTAATTAAAACTGACTTCTCATGACTGGATCCGCACGCTTCCCTTAATTGCGCTGTCAGAAATTCGTACGTGGGGAAATTATTTCGGGACGTAGCATATTCAACGAAGAGCGACTCGTGCTCTCAATGGAAGCTACGGATGGAAAATTAGGCCGTGAGAATTGAGATGGCAATTGTTCCAGTAAGAACTCAGACGTAGAAACCATATGAAAACTTTAACAGTGTCGAATTAGTGACGATTTTCCAACGCATGGTATTTCTTAATTATGATAGTTTGAGTAATAATAATTAAATAAAATATTAACAATGAAAATTTATGATAAAACACCGTATTGCTGTCATCATGATGCAAAATTTCAACATTATAAGTCAGAACGGACATATTTGTCCAAATATCGCCCTCAATAAAGACAGAAAAATGAAAAATTGTATGTGTAGTAATAAAATATAAAATAGTAAGCATGTAAAACCATTCCTAAAGCTGATAGATCCCGCTACTAATGTCACAGTTCGATATACCGCTAGTTAAATGAACATATAATGAACTGGATAATATATAATTATGAGGAAATAACATTATCAGGTATTTAACTTGCAATATTAAGCGTATTTAAGTCTAGAAAATTTATAACGTAGGACTCAACTCCTTAGAGTTCCGGATTTAGAAAGTAGTCTTTACCTTAGCAGTCACAACGGTGAATTATGGAGAGCAGAAATAATTTCATTAAAAGTTATGAATATTTCAATTTGAGGCATGTCGCCTAGGTGGGGAGCGTGCCTTGTAAGAATAAGATCACGTGTTCCAATTCAGTCGTGGGCACAGCCATTTCTACGCATATAGTGAGCAATAAATCATGATAAATATAACAAATCAAATTCATGAAATCATGCGTAGAAGAAAGTAGAATCAAATTCGATCATAATCCAATAACTTAGAATGTACGAAGGGGCGATGCCGACTTTTATAGAAGTTTATGCATGCGTCTGTATGCATAGTATATGCATTATACCGGAATCTTTACTTCAGTTTTTATAAGCAGCCGCCAGATCCGGACTCAGATTATAATAGATGCATTTCAATGGCCCGCGTAAAGTGCTATTCATCTCGAGCGAAAAGCAGAGGCGGTTCGACAGCTACTCAACAGATCTCGAGTGCATTTTAATAGGTCGGTGCAAAAAAGTGATCCTGCAGCTCATTACGGTAGCGTAAAGATCTCTCTCTCCCTCCCCCCCCCCCTCCCCCCTCCCCCACTCTCTCTTGCCGTTCATCCTCCTCATTTATACGACGGAACGAAAAAAAGGCATCCCCAGTGCCCCATTTTTTCTCGTCGGGTGTTCATTATTTTCGCTTGTTTGGCCTTTATCTCCTCCTCTACCGATCGAACGGTACATTCCATTGTCGGCGGGAAAATCCGTGCGAGGAATTCGTTCCGGAATTCGTTCAGAAAACTCAAGTTGAAATAAAATTTGAAAAAAAAACACCGGGCGAATTCTCGACTGATAGAGGGCCCCATATTGCCTCCCTCGTTAGTAGGTTTCGCGAAATTTTCCCTCTCCGTTAAAGGAACACGACCCTCCCCGTAATTGCAATGACTTACCTTCCCATTTATCGCTCCACTCTACTCCTCAAACGAACATGACTTGGTGAATGCAAACACACAAGCCATCTCCTAGAATCAAAAATTAAATCACCTCTCCGTACTATCCCCCCCCCCCCCCCCCTCCCCGCCTTTCGCTCTGATAGCATGCAATACTGGCGCACGTAATGGTAGAGTGGGTAGGAAGGGGACTTGAATGTCTTGTCTTCTTATTGTGTTCCCGTGTTTTCGTATCTTCCCTCAGATATTCCGCTCGCACAGGGCTCTTCAAATTCGCTTATAGCACTCGCCACATACTGCATATTGCCTCGGTTTGTTTATTCAAGAGTATGTCTTACATAACGCCCGACGTTCTCACGATGCGACACGACGTCTTCTCTGAATTCTTCAAGGACTTCAGACTTGGAAATTAAACTTTCCGAGTCTCCTTTCTTCCTCCCTCTCCCCCCCCCCCCCCCCCCCTCTCACGTATGCTTATCATCTTCTCTGGAATGTAGTCTTCTAAAACAAACATCGCCATATCCTCTCCAAGTCTTTTCGTTATGATTATTCCACGTGCTTCTCGCTAGCTCATTAAAGCCTCCAGAGATATTTGGTCGGATTCTACCCAATGATTATGCGCAAAAAATGTAAATTGATTATCCATTTCCCCGCTGACTGGAATTTTCAACGTCTATATTGAAAATAACACGATAGAAAAAATAAGTAATTTCAGCATGCATCGAAACAACTTCAAATTTTGACAGTGGCATACGCTATTATACCGTCAGTGTCTTCTTATTCTTATTTTTGTTTATTTTAACAAATAGTTAAACATATCGAAATCATCCAATATATTAGGAGATATATTTAAAATGGGCTGCTTGTATTATCTTGACGTGTGAGTGAAGAATTAGGATTCTGATGATAAAGATAAAATTTAAGGATCAACTATCGATATGGCTAGGGTGTCCAGAGGCCGAGGGTGCAAAACCGGGACATTTCCTATTTTGAGGATGAAAAATCCGGGACAACTGGGACATAATCGGGAAATTACCGGGTCATAATCGGGACAACCTGGACAAATGCATTTTTAGTAATTTTCTGTAGTTCGAGGTATTAAAATATTGTTTTATTAATGTATTTTTTGATTCTGTTACTCTATTAATAAGAGAATAGGATGAGTTTAAACTTTTTTCTGTAATAAATTTTTGCAATTTTAATTCATACACTTAAAATTAAATACATAACATATATTATTTTATACGTAAGGAAATTGAAATCATGATCACATAAAGAAGTAAATTATCTAACAGATTATTCAGAATGAGTGGTTACGACATAAAAAAATTAATTATTGATAAGAATGGAACATACAAATTGCACGTGAATTGTGACTTATAGCAGTGTGTTTCAACCATCGGTCCGCGAAACTTTAAGATAAATTTATTCTTATTTTGACAGTTAATTGTTTAAAAAGTTATGACTTTATTTTATTCTTACCTTTTAATAAAATTTCATTGAAGAAAACAAATAAAAATTATGTAGTTTGCTAAATTTTACCGGTCCTTGGTTGAACGTTCGCAACATTTACCGGTCCACGGCACATTTTCGGTTGAGAAACACTGATTTATAGAAACATCTAAATTGTTATCGCATATCATAATTACAAATTAAACAAGCTGTAATGTATAAATCGTATTAACATAAAAATATTGATCACTATTATAAACTCAAAATTACATGAGATATTTGAATTTTAAGTCAATAAGCATGAAAAAGCACTATTATCACTAAACAAAAATCAATTTAAAGTTACATAAACGAATGAAATATCAAAAATTAAAATCTTTATTACAAAATCAACAAAAAATCAAATACTAGGTACATATATGAACCATTATCATCTAAGAAAACATTCATGATTAAATGAAGAATTACTTAATGAGTTATGAATTTTTAAAACAAAAATTTCCATTCATCAAATGATAATCTTAAAATTTAATTTTACATTTATATTTGGCTGATCCTTGCGCAGCTTTTAATATTTCTTTATTTTCTTTGATGGAATTCATAAAATCTTCACAACTAACGATAAGATCTTTTAAATTAAAGACACATGTGAGTATGGCGTTAACTGTACTGATTTATAATCTGTTCCGTTCATCAGTCCATTGAGCGTCTAAAGGAAAAACTTCTTTCGTAGCCTGCATTGTGACCCGGATTTGCAAACAATTCTAATGAATTCACTTTTTCGCTAGATAAATTCCATTTTCATAAAGATAGTCATCCACTTTTCGTTGCAATTCATCCTTTTTGCAATTTACATTGTTTTCAATTTCATTGCTAATCACTTCCTTCAAAAATACAAATTGTTCGTACAGAATATTTTCCGTAAATTTATTTCCATTTCTTTCAAGCGATACACAAGAATATGCAGCATCATCCTACTTTGGAATAAATTTTAAAGTCAACCATTTCAAAAATATATACTGCTTTAATGGTTCAGTCCAATTTAATAAATACTCCCTTGCTGTTGAATAAAATTCGATGACTTCGTTGCTAAAGTTATTTGTTTCTCCATCTTTACATAGTTGTAATATTTATTTAGTTTTAACAGGCAAACATTTATCAGATATTCTACTAGCAATCATTTCAATTGTTTCTTCAACAATGCTTTTACCTCTATAGTAGCGGTTTGTTTTCTCAATCTTTAATATCTGGCCATTCATGAATTGAAAGGAGTACGGTACACAAATATGCTTCTCCCAAAGCATTAATTAAAAAATTCAAAATGAAAATATGAGCCATTTCATCAGACATAAAATAATATTTTAAGCCTTCAAATTTTTAAAAAATTCGTTCAATTGCAGTACATAGTGATAACCAACGAGTTTTCAAATGAGATAGCAACTTGCTATATTCTATATCAACAAAATCACAGAACTCCTTTAAATGTTCCGTTCGAACAGTGAACGTGTGAAAATAAGAAAACACGCAATTAATTAATGAGAAAACGTATGCATTGGAAATCTCGA
The DNA here is from genome assembly GCA_036926305.1 of Uropetala carovei. Classification (NCBI taxonomy): domain Eukaryota; kingdom Metazoa; phylum Arthropoda; class Insecta; order Odonata; family Petaluridae; genus Uropetala; species Uropetala carovei. The sequence continues at coordinate 1,322,817 of JAXCHB010000105.1, read as the reverse complement.
TCATTGAAAACAAGTACGGAGATTGCTCCCATAAACCGGGACAATTGGGCGTCCCGAAAAAATACTTCGGGACACCGGGACAGATGACTAAAATCGGGATAAATCCCGGAAAACCGGGACGTATGGACATGGCGGCCGCGCGTCTCACAGATACTCGTATGTTCAGAACATTGGAGCACCGTGGGGTTTGCTTTAATTTTGATATTTCGTATGGACACGGCGGCCGTGCGTCACACAGATCTCGTATGTTCAGAACATTGGAGCACCGTGGGTTTTGCTTTAATTTTGATATTTCGTATGGATATTTCGTATGGATATTTCGTATGGATATTTCGTATGGATATTTCGTATGGATATTTCGTATGGACATGGCGGCCGTGCGTCACACAGATACTCGTATGTTCAGAACATTGGAGCACCGTGGGTTTTGCTTTAATTTTGATATTTCGTAAGTGACCACCCTTATGCAATTATTTTTATATATCAACTAAAGGAAGCAACGTAGAATTAAGTATAACGTATAATGCTAATGAGAAGTTAGAAATACGATCAAATGATTTTAGGGAAATACATACGAAGCGGACTGAACTAAAACTTCGTATTATATTTGTTGAAATGATCGTTCACAGAAGATAATTATGTGCAACCATAAAAGATCCTGTGGCTTTAAATCATCCAACGTGAACTCAATAATTCGTTTCATGATATTTTTCAGTTTCTTCGGAGCAACTGTACGATAAATTATTTCAGATGAATTCTCGAATTCGATTTTTTTCGCGAAAACATACTTTCTCTTACACTGCATACTGAGAAAGTAAAAATATGACTGATAATTTTGTCAAATTCTATTTCTCCTAAACTTTTTAAGGTAATGTCCATAAATTTAAAGGATCACATAAAAAGCAAGTGTTATTAGATTAGAGATATTAGATAATAAAAAATACCTTAAACGAATTGTTCTGTGAATTAATAATGCGGTTATTTCATTATTAACCATGATTTTGAGATAATTGCTTCATTTGAAACTATTCATCATGCGTCAAAACCAAGATATATAAATATTTCGTAATGTGATATTTTCCTATATTTGAATGTGAGGTAGCGCACAATACCTTCGGTAATGGTGCGTCTTCTTTTATAATCCTATTTTTAGAGCGTTGAATACATTTCATATTTTCACAGATGAGTCTTTCAATGTCGGGCCCTCTCCGGTGCGCACCTGAACCTACATTTGTTTGGTAATCTATGTCTATTGAGAAACATGCGAGACTCCATAAAATAAGCATTTTTATTTTTCTAGAAAGAAAAACGAGTTCTGATCGGGGGTACGGAAAGAAATCGGTACCCCAAAAACACCATTTCGGTATAAATACGTTGCCTATGTTTCTGTTCTGCAAACAAGAAGAAAGAGGGACAATACATGAAATACTAATATATATATTATATATATATATATATATATATATATATATATATATATATATATATATATATATACTAGCAGTGGTGCCCGTTTAATTTAAACGGATTTAGTGAATCCAAAACTTCGACCGTGTAGCATGTAAGCATCGCAGGAATAAGATAGTACACAGTTATATCCGTCGAATAAAGCAAAAATGAAGAAGACCGCTCCGCATTTTCCTATTTAGATGAATGAGGGAAGAAAATCTTACGAAAATAACGTATAAACTCTCTCCCCTCCCTTCCACCCTCTCCTTTCCTTCTCCCCCTCCCTCCCCTCTCCCCCTACATCTCCCACCCTCCCCCTTCCTCTCTCCACCCCTTCCCTCTAATTCCCTCTCTCCATCTCCCCCCTCCGTTACCATCCATCTCTTTCCCTCCCTATCTCGTATTAAAAGCATTCAAAGCGAACAAACTCAAAAACATTCTCCTTTATATATTCGATTAGGAGATAATTCAATTAAAAACAACAAATATTTGGTTTCATGTAAACAAATTAAAATCATACACAAAAATTGACAAAAGATATTACATTAAAATTTTTCCCCTATAAATGCACTGAACTCTCAATTTCGGCGACAATGGGAGTTGTCATGGTAGCTTATAATGGGTATTGTAATAAAACTGATAAAATCACGTATTTTATTGATTCTAAATGCATTTTTATGGTAATTCGATAAGGATTCGCATTCTGTCTTCAATAAAAATAAACTTTGTTCCTTTCTTCGTAGAACCATTCTAGTCTCAAGTTCGTACCATGTTTCTAAGTAATTTTAAAATTCAAATGAAAAATAAGCTGCACTTATTATTATTAATGTTTTCAGTTCGGATAATGGTCTCGGTAACTGCTTTTTTTCATTTTAATTGGTTATTATCTGGGCTTGCTCATTCGCAACCCCGTTCCCGCGAAAATCCTACAGTTAAAAAGAAAAAAGAAGGGTTCATATTGTTGTGTATTCACTTTCGAGATCCACCCTCGAAAAAAAATTTAAGTTCTTGTTTCGTGAGAACATGGTGTGTAGAATGCGCAAGTGTTTATAAGCTCTTAAGAAAAGTGAAAGCAACATTTAACTCCTGAGTTTGTACAGGCAAATACGTATTTGCGGGGAGGAGTGTATATTATGCTGCTGGCGGCATGATTTCTTACAGAATAAAACTGTCCCTTCAACCGTAATGCGCTGAATGTGTTCGAACAAAATGTAAAAAAATGAAAGTTTTCGTCAAATCATGAAATGCTGATGCGAAAGAATTTTTGGTCTCTGAATTACGTTCTTGTGAAATAGTTCTGTATAAATGTCCTCATTCGAACGTTAGTTGTCACTCTCTGCGCTGATCGATGCGAGAAGCAAATGCAATAGAAAAAAATGTTCCATTTTCAGTTGAAGCGATAATAAAAATAATTTTAAAAGCACGAGGAAACAAACAAAGTCAATCGCGTAATGGAAGATGACAATTTAGTTAGTTACGGCAAGTTTAACACGATATGAAGTGGGAGAAATAGGTTGGAATGCGTGCTGACGGCATTCACTCAATGTCTATACGTAAATCAGAAGCGCGGCAAAAACATAAAAATCTTTTTTTCCGTGAAATCGGCGTATGATAAACAATCAGGCTTTGGTGAGTAAAATCATGGATACGTTGCTTATCTACGTCTGATAACTTTAAGGCAGTATACTAGGTTACATTAAACCCATCCATTAAATCAAGAAATACTATAAATTGTACGGATCAACTGTTCAAATGTTTGGATTAACAATAAATTTAAGCTGAAAAATGATTTCATATTTATTTGAGCTAAGAAATTAAATCGTTACTTACATAACTGAATAAAATGACCAACATTTTAACCATAAACTGGCACCTATGCAAAAATTAAACTATTAAGTTTAATAAAGAAGCGCAATTTGGAATGAATATATCATTGTTATGCAAATCAAAATGTTGGAATTAGCATCTTTAGGTTATAAAAATACATAAAATATCCATATTTTAAATTAATTGCTTTCTCAGAAGAATACATTTCTGAAAAGTAAAAACTGTTCCTAAGTGATCTAGAGTAAAACATAGTGAACGCAAGTTATAAAAGAGGTTAAATATCTGAAAATAAGACTACGAATGCCCAACTTCTATTGTTAAGTCTATGTTAGCTATAAAATAGTTTTTCTGTTGTTGTTGAACTCAGAATTAAATATCGTTTTCGAAATTTTCAAAATTATTTACGATTCTCTGCATCATAAAACGGCGTTCTGATTTGATAATATCTGCAACTTTAAAACAACCAACAGCAGAGAATGTGCTTCCTCACACGCTAACGGATATTTTGAGATGAAGAAGGTGGTAGTGTATGTTCAGTTCTGAAGGTATAGCTTTAGAGCGTCATAAATTTTACGCTACTTAGAATTTCATCGAGATTATTTGGCATGAAAACGTTATTACCGATTCAATTTCTATCCCGCATTTGTTCAGTGGAATTAAAAATGAATATATTAAATATTCAAGAGAATATATTCAAGGAAAAAATTGGTATTTATTTTATCTTATCGTCACAAATTTGCACACTCATCTAATCTTGATTTCCGAAAGAGTCGGCACTCCATGGATTAATTCGTATGTATTTTTATTTGCCGATTAGCATATAACAGAGGGCTTAAGACATGCGTGCCGCAAGGTGGCACGCGAAAAGATTTTATATCGAACGCTCATGAGAGAAAAAACAGTTAAAATAATATATCAGTTACAAATATGAGAGAGAAAAATAAACTCCGCTGCTGTTATTCCGTAACGCATTCCAGCTCATTTTTATATACTGTCCGTAACTATTGATGTTTTACTTGATTTTTAATGACCCAAAATAAAAATCTGTTTAAATTATGGCTGTTTGCTTACAGGTGAGTTAATATTCCGTATAGGTACATGCATAATGAATACAAAAAACGTAAAGTTAATAAACATATAACAGTAATTGCGAAAGCGTAAAAATAGAAATGAATATTGCTAAACGTAGCTGAAAATGCTAGTCTTTTTGAATCTGTTTATATGTATATATGTATATGTGTGTGTGTATATATGTGTGTATATATATATATTTGTGGAAGAGGAAAGGTAACTAAATATATCAAAGACAACTAGGTGCTGAAGGGAAACAGTGACCAGAAGGAGATCTGCTGGGGTGTCAGAGAGACATTTGTAGACGTAGATGATGGAGCTTTCGGGATGATCCCTTTGTCAGCACAAGAGTGTTGTCTCTCTTGTGCTGACGAAGGGATCATCCCGAAAGATCCATCATCTACGTCTACAAATGTGCCTCTCCGAAAAAATCCACAAAATTTCGAAAATGGAAGCCTATTTCTGAAAATTTCGACCGGCTATCACGTAAACTATATAGTTTTATCCGTCGAATAAAGTAAAAACGAAGAAAATCGATCTATATTTAGGTATTTTTATGCCTGAGAGAAGAAATCCTTGCACTTTCCAAAATCTAAAATCCCGCGCAAACCTAGAAACTTTTTCGGAGATATTTTATTTTTCCATGCCATGATTCGTAAAATCGACAGTAGGAAAATAAATTTTCATTCTTTTAGGCGTTATTTGGTTCAAGTGCCGAGTTTGCACTAAGATTATAAGTAATTTTAAAATGCAAACAAAAAATAAGCTGCAGTAATTCCTGCGGCGTTACACATGATGATGATGATGACCACTGTTTTTATTATAGGTATGTAGAGACGCGTAGTATACGTGTAGAGAAAGTACTGTAATCATGAAAAAAATTGATTTCGAGATTTTGACGGAAATACACGTTTTATGCATCCCCGAGTCCAAAAATGTTGTTTTCGCCATGTCATCCGTCTGGGCGCGGATGTAGAGTCGAAACGGTTCGACTAAATCGTATTTAGGCATACTGTAACCACTTGGAAAATGTCTCTTCCCACGTTTGTTCTTGAATGCTTTTCACGGCGTCCATATACGCAGCAATGGCTTCATCGTCCGAAGAAAAATGGCGCCCACGCAGCTTTTCTTTCACTTTTGGGAAAAGAAAAAAGTCGCAGGGCGCCAAGTCCGGAGAATACGCCGGATGGGGTAGCACTCTAACGCCCTCGTTGTTCAAAAAATCCACTGTTCGTGCAGCATTGTGAGCAGGTGCATTGTCCTGGTGCAGCAGCAGGTGTCCCTTCTTTGAGTTGGGATGCCGAGATTTCCAAGATTTTAAAACCTGGGGAAGGCAGCACTCCGTATACCATTCAGAGGTCACAGTGCGTCGATTCTCTAGTGCGATTGTCGCAACATGTCCCGTTTTTGAAAAGAAAGAAGCGACCATCTTTTTTCCCACACTGCGACTCCTTCGCACTTTTGCCGGTGGGACATCACCTTCGAAACACCAGACTCTCGACTGCTGCTTGGTTTCCGGATCATAGTGGTAGATCCGCTATTCGTCACCTGTTACGATGTTGTACGTGTCCTTCCTTCGCCCATGGTCAAATTTTTCGAGCATGAACTGGCACCAGTCGACTCGGCTCGCTTTCTGGTGTTCTGTGAGGGAGTGAGGCACCCACCGAGCACATCGTTTCGTGAGACGAAAATGTTCATGAATGATTGATTGCGCCGCCGTTGACCCGATGTTCAAGGTCTTCTCTAGCTCACAAAACGTGACGTGCGGATCTTCTTTCACCAATCTTCTCGCAGTCTCGATGTTTTCGGTCGTAACCGCGGTGTGCGGACGACCGGAGCGGGGCTCATCTTCCAAGGATCCCCGACCCCTTTCAAACTCACGAAACCAATTCCCCATCGCAGCTCGTGAAGGGGCAGATTCTCCAAAAATTTTTACCAAGCACTCATGACACTGTTCTGAGTTTAGACCCTTTTTGTAGTCATAGAAAATCATCGCCCGGAAATCACGCCGTGTCAGTTCCATGACGCACAACGGCTACCCCGCAACTGGCGCAAGTTCTTGCGCGCTCCAGAGTTCACAGAAAACTATTCTAGTAAAGACGTCTTATTAAAACATGAATAGATTTACATTACACATAAACAATATGGTCAAAAAGATAAAAATTTACGTTTTTTATGTTAACACAACCTAGGATAACATTTTATACAGGAATATCTTATAGAAAATGAATAAATAAAACTTATGCGTAACGGTACAAATATCATTACCTTTTTAATAAATAAAATAATACTAATAATATTGCCTAGTTATGTAATTAATTCAGGTATTATATCTCCCATTCCAATCATCTCTATATTTCTTTAGTTGAACTTTATTAATACTGAAAGAGCTGTTTCTTTCCATTAATTTTACATAACTATTCTTCTCACCAATCTCCCTTCTCCCCTCCCTCTCTCCCTATCCCCCTCTCTCCCTCTTTTTCTCTCCTCTTTTCCGTCTCTCCCCACTCTTTTCCCCTGTATCCTTTCCACCCTCCCTCCCTGCCCTGTCTCCCTTCCATCTCTCTTTTCCCCTCTATCCTTTTCCCCTCTCTCCTTTCCCCCTCCCTCCCTCCCCCTCACTCCTTTTACCCTCTCTTCATTTAAACGGCTTATAAAACACGTTAATTTTACGCTCATAAGCTATATACGGTTTTACAACAATAGGACTTCGAGCACGACAATGTCCGTCGTCAAGGTATTTAGCGATAAAATGTCAAATGTAGTACAAATTATGTGTATTAATCTTAAAATGTGGGAGATTTAGAATCGTAAACGAAAAAGACGATAAGAATCCTTGATCGTTTTTCTTTAAAATGATCCAGGTCCGAAGCTCGTATGCCAATATTTCGAATTTATATGAGCAAATGAGTGAAAGCCTGCACGCCGAAAAGTCGAGTTATACGTGCTATCTTACGTAAAATATAAATGATTCCTAAGATTCGAACCCGGAACTTTATGAAAACGAAAATAGTTTTCCATGGACCACCTAGCTAATAGAGACAAAACGCCGTTTACCGCGGACGGACAGACAGACAGACAAACGGACACTTGTAAAAGTATATAAAGGATATTTATATATGTTAGAACTATTTATCAAGTTTGATTGTCAGATATATGAGGTTATCGATGTATTAACACTACTTACGTGCAGAAAAATGTAGCGCTGTTTTGTTGTTTTTGCAGCATATGAGACTTTCCAGCCAGGAAAAAGTGCAGCGAGACCAGGCGTATATAGGTAGCATGTGATAAAGTTTGTGCAATGTATATTCTACCGATTTTTGTTTTAAATTGCATGCTAACGCTCTCAAATGCACAAATCTAGTGAAGCTAATCCTCTTAAGGAATACTCTCGATTTGAATTTTATCACTACCTTTTGAGGCTATATGTATTGTATAGATCCTTTGAGACTTCACGCATGTTTATTATGGCAGTAACTAAAACTATATAGGTCTGTTATCTCTCGTAACCAAATCATTAAGGTCTTCATTTAAATGTATTTGCTCAAATAAAATTATCGCTAGGGTTTAATGGATTGAATAATTCGTTTTAATTAAAATAATGAAATGAATTATAAAACTGTTCATCGAATGGCTTAAGCGCATTTCCAATTATTATTTCAAGCTGATTCAACATTTGTTCATGCAAAAAACATAAGTTTCCTTTGATTTCAATGAGAATTATTGGTATTAATTAATTACCAACTTATTTATTCGTATTATATTATTCTTTATCGTTGATGAAAAAGCGCAATTGAAAACGTGAACTCTTCGTAATTTGATTCGCTGTTTTGAAATGTGCGATCAAGCCAAAATAATAACCGAGTATTTTTACATTATAAAAGAACTGAGAAAGAGTATTAATTTTTTATTGAAATATTTCTTTCCTGTATTTAATTTTTTTTCGGATAACAATTAATTTCATACTTTTAAAATCGGATTTCTCCATTTTTTTCAATTTCAAATCTGCATTAACCCCTCTACGACGGAGGAGTTTTTACGAATTCCCTCCTCAGCGGACGAAGGAGTTTTTTGAAAAACCACGAAGAAGTTGCGAAAAAATTTAAAAAATCATAACTTTTGATGTTTTCAATGTTTTTTGATGAAGTGTTTTATGTAGTTACATAAAAGATGACATTTTTAAACAGTATCATTTAAAAAATCATGCGTCACACACAAACATTGCTACATAGAAGCGAATGAACAGCAACCCCTTAATGTTACGGTGCGCGTTCGCGGTTTATATAACTTTCAGCATAGCGTGAACTATGAAAGGTATTGACATGAAATCTTATTCAAAGAAACATTTAAACATTACTAAACATCATTCCCTGAATGTACCTATCTAAACAAATTAGGTAAAAAGTTTGTCGCATGCCGACTTTTCCATGTCGTGACGAAATTTTTAACTAAGTGGTGTATTTATGACTTTTCTAAAGGCGTTTCATTAATAATATAAAAGTTTCAGTTATGCAGTCATCATTCTTAATCATTACATAAGTCAAATAGAAAAATTTGTTACATTTCGTTCATTAGAAGCGGAGATATGGAGTTGTATTTATCATGAGATTTCAGACACAGAATACGGAAAACTTTTAAAAGTTACATATTAGCTCACAAGTCCTTTCCCGATTGTTTTAGAAAATGTACACATGCGTAATTGGATTCAGGATGAAATTTACATTATAGCATCGTAAACATATCTCTTGTAAGCGAAGTCTTTGAAAAGATACCGTGCATCATATCCGAGCGTGACCGTTTCCTCGTGTACACGCACTATATGGGTCAACTTGAGAAATCGAAACTGCGTAGGTCCGTTGAATACGAAAGACAAAAACTGTGTATTATAAATATTACAGATTGTCCATAAATTTCATTTATTATTATTGTAATCAATAAAAAATGTATATTTACGTCAAAAATTGATTTTAATGCGCTGTTTTATTTAGTTTTCCCTAATGTTAAATATTGATAAAACATACTTATTGATTCACTAAAATATCAGTCATGTTACAGTTTTGAGTTAGCCTTTCATTTTAACGCACCGTTTCGTGTGTCTGGGGGACTGAAGGACTTGACAGGTAAACACAGCAAACAATACAAATGGCGGAACAAACCGGTCGTTGAGGGTCTTTGAAGGATCACCGAAGAGGAAAGCATTCTTGGTGAATTGAAAAGCGATTTTTAGAAGCATATGAAGTGGGCTGTGTGTATTTAGTATATAGGAGACAATTTATTTCTCAAACAGACAAACACTTTTCTCACAAGGCTGCACAAAGATACAAGGGAAAACATTATATTTCTTCTTCGAGAAAGTGAAAAGAGGAATCGTAATTTCGTGTGAAGATGAGAATTTCATCGCAAACTTTCACGTTGATTATAAAATGTTAGAACAATAGTAAAATTACAATTCATGCATTACTGAAAAGGCTAAAGCTTCCTCTATCAAAGTACTTATATCTAAATCAGATGGACGAATATGCATTGCATATTTAGACAAAAGTATATGGTTGCGCTCCAACTTTTCAGCGCAGAAACGAAAATTTCACCGCAAACTTTCACGTTGATTATAAAATGTTAGAACAATAGTAAAATTACAGGTCATGCATTACTGAAAAGGCTAAAGCTTCCTCTATCAAAGTTCGTATATCTTAATCAGATGGACGAATATCCATTGCATATTTAGACAAAAGTATATGGTTGCGCTCCAACTTTTCAACGCAGAAACGAACATTTCACCGCAAACTTTCACATTGATTATAAAATGTTAGAACAATAGAAAAATTACAATTCATGCAATACTGAAAAGGCCAAGGCTTCCTCTATCAAAATACATACATCTTATTCAGATTGACGATTCTCCCTTGCGTAATTAGCGAATTTTCGGGGCAAAAATGAAAATTTCATTGCAAACTTTCACGTAGATTATAAACACTATATTAAAATTATAAGATATGCATTACTAGAAAGGTCAAAGATTCCTCTTTCAAAATATATAAAGGTTATTAAGATTTACGAATATCCTTTGCGTCAATAGACAATTAAAGGTGGTGACGCTCCGTATTTTCTGCGCAAAAATGAAAATTTTATCGCAAATTTTGACGTAGATTTTAAAATATATAAACAATAGTAAAATTATTTGACATGCATTACACATAAGCCCAAAGTGTCCTCTTTCAAAGTATATTATCGTTTTATAGATGTATGATATATTAAGTGAGTTAAACAGTAAAGAAAGCAAGCACTACCTCGGACGTGCAGGACACGTCGCTCGGCGACATACGAAGTTCTTGTTGGACGTGCAGGTCGCTCGGCGTTGAGGGGTTAATAATAATAATATCTATGCAATTCATAGAAATATATTATATTTTTAAAATCTTAAATACATTAAAAAAACATAAATATTCTCCCCGTTTCCAATTCCTGTTTCTAAGATTAACATGTTAATAATGAGATTCTGTCTTCTCGTTAATAAGTTCAGACTCCACTTTGTGGAATTTATTCGTGATACAAATGAAATTAAATTATGTAGCGAAGCTGGTCGTGTTTTAATAAGTTTCCATGGAAGATTCATAGTTGAATTTCACTTGCATCACGAGATTCTTGTTTATTATTTTGATTAGAGCGCGATTCACATAAGTCGTTTATGAAACATCCAATGATTTAAAGACAGCAAAATTCTTGCTAAAGTAGTCCATGTTAAGAGTTTGGATATTCTAATAAGTGGAAATTAATAACTAAGTCCAGAGCAAGATCAAAATATTCGTCTACGATTCCTTAAATATAAAAAGTTGAATGTGCTCTAAAAACCGACGAATGCAGCGATAGTATAAGGACTCTTTCAATATAAATTAAAAACGCGCAGAAAATAAAAATTACTTCATTAGAGAATTATCGAGCTCGCCTTGTGGCATAAAACAAATTCAACAATAAGCATTTCATTTATCAAATGATTGAAAAATGTCACTAATAGCCAAAACGAGGTTATAAAAAACCACGTACGAATTTCGGTGAAAATGAGTTTTTTTTAGAATCTACTTTCAGCGGATTGACATTGAAGACGGTTGTATTTTAGCCGAAATGTGCATCTGATTTTTGTAACCTTTATGTGGCTATTGGAGACAACAAAGATAAGTACCTTTTTAATTTTTTTGTTATTGAGGTGCTTATTTTTGAAATTACATTTGCATATGTATTCTTGGCAATGTAAAAGCTATTTTTCTGAACCATACAAACAAATTATCTTTTCTGACAAAAGAGTTGCCTAAAAGTCATCATTTTTAGCGGCATTTTGATAACGCCTCCAATTATATACGTTTATGGTACAGAAAAGACTCGTCAAAACTCCATCGCCTCCATGCTCGAACTGATTAACAAACACCCGAATCCCAATCATCGCAGAATTTTTCTCCCAAATTCAACTCCGCATTCGCATCAATAATTGAGCGATCGTTTCAACTTCCGTCGCGTGTTAAACCCCCGCACAAAAGAAATTAAAAGGGTTTGACTTCGGTGTGCTGTTTTTTCCCCCGCAGTTATAATTGGGACAGTAGCGTGAGAGTGGAAACTGATGTAATAACATCTTTCCTTTTCTCTCGGGGCGTATGCCTACCTCCTCCCCCCCCCTTCCACCCCTTTCTCCTCTATCTCCCCCCCCCCAACATTACACATTCCGCCCCAGGGAGAGGAGTCGATCTACTCGGAACAGGGTGCCTTCGAGTGCGTCCCATGCGCCGAGGGCTGCGAAAGATGCCTCGACGGAAGCCCGTGCATCGCCGCGCTCAACTGGGTCCTGCGCTCGGCCGTGCTCTGCCTCTCCCTGGCAACCGTGCTCCTCCTCTTGCCTCCGCTTCTGCTCTTCACGTGGAAGTACGCCCACGTCAAGGTACTGCGCTCCCTCGACGCCGCCCACCGCCGGCCGCCGCCTCCGATCCTCCCCGGCCCCTTCCCTGCCGCAACCACTGACAGGCGCGGTCATTCCCCTCCCCCTCTTCTTCATCCGCTCGATTTCCTCCCCCTTCTCCCAGATAGGGGAAAAAACGTCTCGTTTTCCGAACCCCCGGGATCTCGCGTCGAATCCCCAATCAAAGTGAAGCCGTCTCGTTGCCTTTCTTTCAGTTCTCTCATCCTGCGTAAGCGGCTCAGTGCAAATACATAGTTCTCGTGATTGTGATAATAAGCGAATCACAACAGTAAAACTTTCATCATTCGCTTTCGTCTATTTTCATGAATTCTATGTCTGTTCATAAATAAGGCTTGAAATTCGAAAGAATTTAATAATAACCGTTAAGCTCTAAGTCGAGAATTATTAAATGATCCCTGTTTTGTAATGGCAATAATATTTATGAAATTGGAGGCCAAGCGTAATTATGACTGGCTGCATTCAAATGGCGTTTCTCAAGAGTTGGTAATTTTTCTTTAAATGCAGAGGATGTGCTATCTTTTGAGAATATTTATCAAAAACAGATCACTGTAAAACTGTGTAAATAAAAAATTAAGAGATGTATTTGCCATATTTAACGTAAAATACTAACGCGCTTCATTGGGCTGATAACACGAGAAACGCTTATTAAGAATGATTAATCAGTTCCTTCAACTAGAGAATTAACAAAAATTTCAAGAAACGTTTTCCGGTTATTGATGACAAAAACAATTCAAATTCCCTATGCAGAATAATAAATATTTTTCAGATTTGCTTGAGTACAATGCCTAGTTCTTTGATTAATAAATATGAATTATGAGTACCACGTTCGAAAGGATATATATGAAGTACGAGCTTATTTAAGACACGGATGTCCAGAAATTAGACGTTTCCGTTCTTAAGAGTTTTATGTCGGCATTGGGCATTGTGGGAAATACGGATTCCCTCTTCATAATATATTTTCGCATTCTGCTTACTGCAAAACATAAATTTTGTAAATATAACCTAAATGTCACAAAAACTTCATTGGATATTGTTCATTCCTGTTTTCGTCAGGTGGTGCGAGCAGCTAGTCCCGTTTTACTCCGGGTAATCACTCTCGGGGCTTTCTTCGTCTACTGTACGGTAAGTGATTTCTCCTATCGCTAAATTTTGTCTAAACTAAAATGAACAATGAAATTCTTGAAAAAGTTCAATGTTGAATCGTCTTATGATACTGTCAGAGAAATTTCTCTCTCATATTGTTGGCGTAAGGAAATGTCATCAGAGGCATTATTGATTATCTATTAGATTACCAATGCATTTTAATTGTGACTGTGACCTTCGTTTTGAAACTTTTTTAATAACATAAAATCATTTTTGTATTATATATATATATATATATATATATATAATAAGCGAAAAAATACCCCAGGCCTATGGCTAGCAAACTGGGGACATTTGAGTAGTATACTCAGTTTGCCATCAAAACGACGATCAATCATGTAACAAAAAGTAGAATAATTAATCTGCGTTTATAAAAAATTTACTGTGTCAATTTACTTTTATGTAATCTATTTGTTTCCCCAAATCTCAAAAGAACATCGAATTTCCTCTGAAATTATATATCTTGATTACGAATCAAGCATGCTTTCTCTGTAGTATCTATATTTTAACTTTCACAAAAGCGTTATATCTACAAATATTTATTTGTGATGCATGTATTCCAGTAATTGCGCACAAAAATAGATGTGTTTTGCCGAGTGCACGATTCTGTAACATGGTTTTTTATCTGAACCGAATTTCTAATCATATTTGACGTCATGGCAATTCTCCAGCCTGTATTTCATCTCTAACAAAGCCTTTCTAAAACATTTTACTTTCAATATCCACATGAGATCGGGATGATGATTTACTCCATTGCACTATGGCGATCTATGTTAAACGAACTACATAACTTGTTTACCCACAGTGTCATTGTATAGATACGTGAATTTTTCATTTTATGTGCACAATATTCGAAAGTCATAAATTGTTATATTTTATACTTTTTATTGTGGAATAACTTCTTTTAAGCTTTAAATAATAACTTTTGTTAATCAATATATTATACTGGCTCCTTGATAGCTAGTATTGCTCTGAGTTTCGAGATATTTTCTATCACTGGATATATGCGGCGGTAGTAAAATCTATTTATTTATACGTCGATTTCTGTTACCAGGACTAGATGAATTTCTTACTTAAATTTCCTAAATACATTTCTTTCGATTGATTTTGTTCATATGAGTAAGTAGTTTGAGATGGATACGAATGAATTCTACGATATTTACGTAAATTGTCTCGTTAACTGTAAATTGATCAGTGATTTTACACAAAAATATCAAATCAAGGAATCGATGGAAGGTTGAAATAATAAATACGCTTCACGTTCTGAAGGTTTATACTGTTGTCCAGTAACAAAGATTTCAGATTATTGCTATATCACTTACATCATATAAAAGTGAATTAGTTGTTCGAAAAAACTAATTAATTGCTTAATTCTTCCTCGCTGTTATAAAACCACGTCGATTAGCTTTTTATCGATCATGTCTGTAAAAGTCCATTTTTCTTTAACGTTAAGGAAGACTCCGCTCATCCGAAACCGCTATAAGCAAATTTTGTATTCATTTGATTTTATTTGCCTTTATATTTTGGCATCTGGAAATGTTTTCTAAAATCGAGGACTACAATAAGTTTTTGATTTAAATACACTTTTAAACAATAAAAAATTTCAGTATCACTTCTGCTATTATATGTTATATTTCCCGTACATATGCGGATGTCATGACAACGGTTCAAAGGGATTTGATTGAATAATTTCTTTATATTGCTCCATTTTATAAAGAAAATTTTCACACAAAGTTCTTATGGTAATTTGAAATGACGCCGCGTATTCGACATCAATTTCAGTTCAAAGAGAGAACATGAAACTTTTCACCCATAAGGCATAAATTGACCGCAGGATTAAAAAACATAAATGTGCAAATATTCAAATTGCACATTCTTTAAATATGAAAAATAATATTATGTGATCCGATTTCTGTTTCTAATACAAAATATAACGTTGGAGGTTATTACTTTGAAATATCTTCGTTTTACAACTGATATAAAAAAGACCGATTCCGTAATTTATTTTTAAACTAATTATTCTTGAAGTTATCTATATATAAACAAGTTCAATAGATTTTTTAAAAAACAATTCGGATGAAATTCCTTGTGTTATGTGGGCTTTTCTCGTGCTTTTTGCTTCAAATTTAATACCCCTTTCATTCATTGTCAACCTTTTCAATATTATTAATTTAGTCCAAATGTTAGTCGATTTGTGATGCTTTTCGAAATATTTGTGCGTTGAATTGCTTTATCTTTGCACTAAAAATCTGAAACTGAGCTTCTGTTTTACATTAACGATTTCTAATTTATACTGTGAGCCTTCTCATTTCAGATGTGTTTTCTAAATGTTACTTTTCAAAAATATAATCCTCCTGTTGGTTTCTTTGCTTTTCCTGTTCCCCCAATATTCTTTGTTAAGATAGTATAGTAGAGCATAGTATTTTTTTCTTATCCTTTCAAACTTTTCTGACTGATTAACTCACGTTCACCAAACGAGATCATCTCTTTCTCAGCGATTATCGATTATCATGCTCTAATTGTTGGATTTTTGTGATCAGTCGGGTTTTTTGCCTTTGACGATATCTTAAATTTAATTCTATGCCATATTTGAGTAAAACTGCGATGTAAATTAAATAATGGAGACTAATTCTTTAAGTTTCGAATACTTTAGTAATTTATCAGTCACAAGTATTAGCCTTACCATTACTAAAATATGTGGCTCTTTAAAAGCTAATAATTTGATATTAAATGCTTAACATATTATTTTCAATCACTTCCAGAAGTCAGCTTGTTTAATTGTTATTAAGAAATTATTGGTTTATAAAACCAGAATCACCTGACCTAGTCAGTAATTTTAACATTAATTTGATTTTACAGGTTACTGATTGTATTAAGAAAATTTTCATTGAGTCTAAACTTGCAGTCTGAATTACTTTTTTCCAGACATGATTCTATTCTATTCTATCGATATTAGTCGGCTTACTCAAAGCCTCCAATTCTTCTGTCTGTTTCTTTCTCTCTATCCACATATTTTTTTAAATTTACTCTTCTATTCTTCAAATAATTTTCTCTCGATTTAAATAATTACTCTACAGCCTTTCAATTGACATTTATCTATTTCATCTTTCTTGCGACTCCATTTCACCTTATACTTTTTGTTTAATCCATCGAATCTCATTAATTTTCATCATATCTTGTGACTTTTCGCGCATCGAAACTCTCTCTTCTTCGGGCTTTCAAAATTTTTTCCGTTACATTTTACAAAACATATAAATCTGACGTAATACATTTGCACCACAATATATGCCGAACCAAATTTTTACCAATCCACGCCTCTAAAAACATCCGCTTTGTGATCGCATGCATGCACGCTTGAATCTCCTTCCGATGTGTTGCATTGAGGCGCCAGCTTCTGCTCTCTTGTTTCAGATGGTGGTAATGTACCCTCCACCTAGTGTCGCAACCTGCACCGCACGCATCTGGCTTCGAGAGATTGGCTTCAGCCTTACCTACGGTGCCCTCATGCTTAAGACGTGGCGGTGAGTGGGCAGATGCTCATCTTAAACCAAAGCCGAAATGGATATGGGAGACGCGGAAAACAAAACGTAGAAGATTTTTTAAAATGGCCTGCATAAATTTTTCGCCCAGAAACAGTACAGAATAATAATTTAGAGGTCTGAAAAACGTTTACGATCAAAAGGGTTACGATGTCATAATTTCTGTCTGTACCTCTAGGAAATTCCGATTCAGGCACAAATTTTCCGAATGATAATCTCGTTCGTCCGTGTTCACCAAATAATCTAATGAATATCGACACTGTTCCGAAGAAAGAGCAACGGGGGAGCGTATCAAATCGGCTGATCCGATCTAACTTCTGGTGAAGGAGTTATGATACTGTCTTTGGAATCAGAGAAGGTTATAAAAGTCAAATCTATCGTTTTTCTTGAGCTCTTCAATAAGTGAGACCTCCAATTCGGTGATGGCCGTTTCAGTCCCGCCTTCGCTTGGCTTGAATCAAGCCGCTAAAAACTGACAGCGCAGTGTAACGACATCTTTTATTTACCACATTTTTTATTTGGCTTTTACAGAAAAAAATCAGACATTTTAAGAAAGTCTCTGGTTGACGCGAGATTTGGTTTTCCAAAATGTTGCCATCTTCTTCCCTCTCGTTCTGAACAACATCTATCTACCAAAGGGGGTCGCAAACTCCACGACATAAACATCAATATTATCGCTTTCAATATAGCTGCCATCATCATATCTTGTGAATCATCCTCATTCTCGTCCACCAAAATCTTCTTCGATTTCCATTTGAGAGAATACATTATTACGTCCAGTTATTACTACCAACTTCGAAACTACAATGGTCTCGCCCGTAGAGCTATTTACAGAATCCAATTTTCTTACGGGCGACTGCTTCAATCTTGCATCTGAAATTATTTATTAAAATTCGAATTCTTCGGTCGGATTTATTTCTGAATGATTTAATCTTTGTATCTCATTATTTTTTCTCAAGAAATATAATTTTTCGTGTGCATTCCTCTTCAACTTTTCCACTGCATTAAGGAGGTAATATGTTTAATATACGAAAAGCTTACTATCTATATTTTCCATCATTACTTTAATTTCTCCTAACTGATTAAAACCATGTTTACCTTCTTGGCATGAGCTCTTCCTGGGCTTCCGATCCCTTGCTTTTTATGTTTGTACAAGTGTTTGTTGGAAAAATTACGTGGATATTTAAAATCGTTGGAGCCGCTTCCTTAAGGTTTTATTACAAATTTCTGTCATGATATTTTTATCACTATTAGTATAACCTGTATTTAATTTGTCTAGTTTTATCCATCAATCCAAAAACAACGCCACTCAGGTTTCATTTGCTTTAAATCTATTTTTAACTGAAAATAAACTGTTGTAACTAGATGTATTGTTGTGTTGGGGCTATAATTTAGCGTTGATAATGAAATCATAATCATGACTTAATTCGTTCTTGAAAAAACATTTTCACATATCAAAGGAAGTATGGCATCATATGCTGATTTGGAATGTAAGTATTAATGTAAGTGTTATTGCTTATTATATTTGTAATTTATTAACTGTAAACAAGGCTGGCCAGTCGGGCGATCGCCCGGTGGGCAGATTGGGTTGGTTGATTCAGTCAGATGCGAGGGTCGGTTAAAATGAAACGCCAAGACCGACCAACTATGGCGAGTTCGCCCCTGACTGTGAATAAGATATTTCCGAAAACAAACGATCAAATGACTGTTGAGATGATTTTCTAAAAGTTTCAAAGCTTTAAAAATAGTTTTATTATAATATGCAACGAAAATGTATGGGGTAGAGCATTTATAGAAGAGTTATTTATAAGGAAAGTAGGATTGAGGTTTTATCAAGCGTATAGGATGGCTGATAATATGATTGAAATGACCGTAAAAATTAGCTGAATTTACTAATTGAATAATTTATGATAAAATTAAATAATTTTCCAAACGTCCTCTATTTTGAATCGTTTTACGAATAAAAATTTATTAAAAAATTCTGTTGGTTTGTAGAAGTTCGCAGGGCTACTACCTGCAGACAAACGCTACTTTCATTACAATTCTCTGATGGGATTTCAAGTTTTATTTTAATTGCTAATAGATCCGAAATCTCTTAGTTTAAAAGTAAAAACCGTAGAAATATAACCATCCCGATGGTTTATTTTGAGAAATGCATTTCAAAAATTTATTCATTTGACTAGCGCCATTTCTAGCTAAAAAATCTTATCTCATTTCAGTAAATATCGGTATTAAATTCTAGTTCGAAATACCGTATATGTACATGATTCATTTATAGCGAAAATGCTCTTCAAAAAGCTTTCACTTCGGCTTCACAGCTATACAGTAGCTACCCTCCTGTTTGCTTTCCGATCTTATGTCAGGTGGTGTGAAGCCCACTTTGAGACTTTTCCCTTCTTAAGAGTTGCGGACACAGGACTGAAAACAGAGGTCGTTGAGATACTTGCTTCGTGAGCAATTTCTTCACATGCCATGCGATGGTCTTTCTCTAAAACAGTGGTGACGGTAGCCAATGATATTTTATCACTAGCGATTGACTACCACAGAACGTCTGCTATGCTTATGCAACTGCCAGAACGAGAAACCATGCTTTTATTAGGGCCGGATTAAATGGTGCGCAAAACATGCTAGTGCGTGGGACTCAAATATCATTTAGTCTCGCCGAAACCCTTTCCGTACATATCACAAAGCTTGCAATCACTTGTTAAAATTTTACGATTTTGGTGGGAGTCTTAAACGTGCTGTGCGTGGTGCCCCTTTCGTCTCTTAATCCAGCCATGCCTTCGATCCACTTTATCATCTTCACAAACCTCTTGGAATGCATTATAGATTTCGGTTGGATTCTAACCACGTAAAGTTTCAATTTTGACGACCGAGCGCTGATCATCACGTGATACCTGATCCGAGTCACTTTCGTTCTCCATTTCGGAACGTAATTTTGCGTAAATAAAACAACAAACGGAGAAAATAAACATAACATGCTGGTCACTGTAACTCTGGATTTCAACTGACGCAATAATTGAAAAGGGTAAAGCTATTTTCCATCAAAAATTTTAAAGAATACTTAACAAATTTATTTATAATTAGTCTAACTTTGTCGATATCTAGCATAAGTAGATTGAGTTTTTGTATTTTGTATTTCTAAATTAGCTAATATGCTGAAAATCAGATGCCCAAAAACGTATCAACGCATCAACTGTTATGGAGATTTTTTGGATTATCAACTGGACTTCGGCCGTTAAATACGCTCAATGATTCACCTTTTGATTAAACTTTATGCTACCATAACTTTTGCTTCTTTAGCAGCACTAACTAGGAAAAAATATTGTATCTGGTTTAGATGACTGGCCCTTTGGCTGGATAGTTATAATACAGGATGTCCATTTAATCTCTCCGGTATTTTAAGAAGCTACATTTTTTAAACCACAGTACAGATATAATAGAAAATGAAAAACAATAAAAATGTATAACTAAAAAAGTTTAAAACCTGAGGCTAATAAACTTATATGTGCGCTCCTTTTGTCGCAGGGCAGATTTCTAGTCGATAATCAATTTCGGCCAGGCTGCTTTGTTGACACGACACTACCCGTTTATTTAAACTTTTGCTACCATTGCCTGATCGTTTTAACCGTGGGAGGATCTCTGTTGTACGTCTGTCTGAATTCTCTTTGCGCACGAATCACTGATTTAAATTCAGCAAACCACAGAACGCACTGTGCTTTCACTTGTGTAGTCTCCATTGCACTCAGGCACAATGACACGTAGGTCAGACAGTGGTGTGCTACGCAGACACCGATGCGCACAAACATGTTGACAACTCCCTACCTATAACTGGTTGAGGTCGGTTTCAATTGGCAGTTTGGCTTTTTTGATATTTCTAATTGTTAAAAAAATATAGTTTCTTAAAATACCGGAGAGATTAAATTGATACCCTATATTATTTTTGGAAGATTTAAATGGTATTTTATGACACAGAAGCTGTTTTTAAAAATCGTTATTCACGTTACTTTTATTTGAATCACACTTCAAATTTCTCTCGCAGGATATCAGTCATTTTCCGCGTTAGATCTGCAAAAGCCGTCAAAATCACCGATGGCGACCTTCTCAAGCGCCTCGGCGGCGCAGTAGCCGTCGTGGGGGTATTTCTCGGCATACGAACCCTGGTGGCGCCTCCGGAGGTCATCGTTGGAAAGACAGCTGACGACCTCAAGGCCTACCTCTGTAGCACGGATTGGTGGGACCACTCATTCACTAGCCGTAAGTGTGCTTCATGGGATTTATGGTTTCGCAAAGATATTGCAAAAATGACAAAAATGTCTTAAACCAACATTTTAATTTAAATATGAACCGTGCTAAATTTCTTTAAGTGCAATACGTTGTTTCCCACCTGAAGTGAAGGTTATCCGGCAGTAAAACAATTGACGTGAAGACGGTGTGCGTACCACAAAAATTGACTTGAAATTAATTCCGACCCAAAAAATAGAAATGGGTCGAACAGGGATATTAGAGCTCATTCCGCGGTTCGGTTACTCTCTCAATTTTCTTTACGTCATTTTTACCCTTTTATGGAAACTCTTTTCCAGGACTATTCAATTTTTACTTTTTGATGAAGCATGCTAAAGTTTGCATTCAATATCAGCGTCACTTCATATTACAAAATTTCCGGTTTCTGGGAAACCATTCACAATGTGAACTTAATTTCACCTCACTAGTAAAATATTAGTGTGAACTCCAATCCAGTATTCTTGGAATATGTGAACACTCTCATGAAAGTAATTAAGAGTTGATTTTAACTATAAGAGGGACAAATTTTGCCACCTATTTAATTGTCTCTAGGTAATTTGTGTGAATTGAGTATCTACGAAAATATTTCAGCGAAAAAACCAGTTAGGTAACCATGCTCCATCTGTGGCATCAGCGTAGGAGAGGCAGTGAAACGAGTAGGAACTCACTCGGAATCTACCAAATTGCCACAGAGGAGCGTACGTCATTAGGGGCGAATCGAGTCTAAAGCGTGCTGGAGTCAAACGAAACAACTGATTTGGCAGCTGATTCGTCAAATTGTAACTATTGGTCAAGTATCCATTCTCAAGAAAAAGCTTTTCGAGGAAAAATAATGGCAAATGGAAGAAAGAATGAACGTTGAGATGAGCGATGGGTTAAAATCTTTAAGGGGCTAAATAAATATTTTAAATGTGGAAAATTGTTTCATTCAGCTATTCACTTTATTCGACGAAATAAACTGCTGATTGAATGACTAATTAATTGCGAAACTTATTATTCCTTTGCCGAGGATTGGATCAATTCGCTTTTCCCTGGTGAGACTAATTCCGGCTTTTTCAAACGTTCATAAGCCAGAGCTTGTTATTTCATTATTTAGAATCCGCTTGGTAGTACTAAAATAGAGTAATTTCCTATTTGTGTCGATAATGCTCCGTTCCGAAATAAATACCGTCACTTCAGTAAATTTGCGGGAAGTATTTGAGACAAAAAATCTTAACCGGAGGTCACGCAAAGAAGAGAAAATGGAAGTTTTCTTGAATTTGTATCAAATCAGGTAATTTCCATACGGAAATCACTTTCTTGGATCGCAAGTATAAATGGGCAGATAGGAGATTAATTCTGAAACTCTCTCTACTTTGATAAAGCTGTAACTACGATTCTAAGTGTTCCAGTCCCATTTTGGATCTACCCACCTCTTTGCATTAACAAAAGTTATCGTTATAGTTTAAGGAGGGTATAACTTCTAAGTACCCTTGCACCCATTCTTAATACGTGCAATTGCAGAATTCTATGAAGCATCTCTTGATTTTATTCGAAGATCTATTGAACTTTCACTATGAAATCAGTTCACGCGAAAAGCTTTGCTTTTCGATTAAACAAAAGCTATTTTTCGATTAGAAAAAATAAACGAGACAGCAATAGATAAATCAAAATATATTTTACGGATACACAAATGCATTTGCAAGTTTAGATTAGTAAGTATATTTAAAAAATATACTCAGCCTGATCCAATGGGTTGCTGAGAAAATGTTCGTAATGGAAGACATTTGGATAAATTTTCCGTTTCACCAACGTAACGATATCAATTATAGGCAGTCCTCGACTTACGACGTTCACTAATTGACCTTTATCGTATGGATTAAAATTCCCGCCGTAGGAGCCGTCCATCGGATTTATTTGGAATATTTAGTAAATGCTATATGCTGATTTTTGAGTAAATTATCATATCTCAGGAACTAATAATGGTAAAACCTTCAAATAAAAATTATTTTGTAGAAAATATATTGAGAAGTTACCCAGTTAAAGTTACTAGCTCAATAAATTCGTAGTAAAACCAAATTTTTATGGTAGTATAACTAAAACTAGAAGAAATGTAACTACTACTCGAGCACTAGTTCCGTGAATACGCCCTGTTCCCGTACCTACTACTTGGAGAATATACCCTAATTGAATATTCTCAACTTCGACCACGCGGGACGTAAAATTATTGATTGCTGTCAGTTTACTGTCAAGCTTTTAACCACAGATAAACTGTATTAGCAGAGCTGCAAGTGTTTATTTCAGCTTACTTCACTGCTCAACTTGTGCTTCTATAAAAGTTATTGTTCAAGGTAAGTAAATTAAAGCTATGAATATATATTCTTGGCCAGAACATAATGCAATTCTTTTCCAAAATATGAAATTTTAAAAGAAGCACTAGCGTTATATTCAAGTGCTGGTATTTATAAAAATCCTACGTCTCAAACTAACCATTCAATTTGTTCATATTATGCATATGACTTTTTGTTTGTGGCATTTTGGGAGAAAAATTTCAAACTTTAAGCATATATTACAAATTTAATACTGAAAATGAAAATAAACTATTAACGCCAATTTTTAAGTTTGAGCTTGCTTTATCATATACGATTATAATGAAAAATATATAGAATACTCCACTTACGGAGTAGGTATTTATGTAGTTCAAACAATTTAAGTTTTTAGGTTGAACCCTCAGTAAAATGTCTGCAAATGAAAATATCGACAACAATTTAGATTCCGAATCTGAAGCAAGAAACCGGTTTTAACAAAAGCTGGACTTCGAAATACAACTGGATTAGACCTGGAAGAGACGAGTTTACGGCAAGATGTTCAATTTGCAACAACTTTACATTTACAATAAGTCATTGTGGGGAGATCGATGTAGAAAGACACTTAAAATGAAAATTTCATACCGCAAACAGCAAAGCAGTAGCAGGTTCATTAAATATTTTAAATTCTTTTAAGGTGAAACATAGCAAATTCGAAAGAATTCAGAACTCATTGATATCGTTTATCTCATTAGAGGTAGAAGATTCTGCAACAATTTCCAATGCACTAAA
The DNA here is from genome assembly GCA_036926305.1 of Uropetala carovei. Lineage (NCBI taxonomy): Eukaryota > Metazoa > Arthropoda > Insecta > Odonata > Petaluridae > Uropetala > Uropetala carovei. The sequence goes on along the minus strand of JAXCHB010000105.1, from coordinate 1,298,464 downwards.
CCAACATCATATTCAAAATAAACTCCTTTGGAAAAATGTTACAGCTTATGGGGCAGATAATGCAAATATAAACTTTGGAAATAAAAATAGCGTTATGTACACTGCTTTAAAGGAGCATAATGAGAACATTATTCCTGCTGGATGTAATCTACACATTTTACATAACACCGCTAAAAAAGCATACAATAATCTCATAACTGATATAGAAGCAGTGGTCATAAAAATATGCAATGAATTCACCTCTTCAACTAAGAGAACAACGGAACTGAAAGAGTTCTTCGAATGGACAGAAAATGAGTGGTGTGAAATGCTACGACACGTACCGACGAGGTGGTTAACACTTTTGCCAGCTATAGAGAGGCTATTGAAAAATTACGAACAAATCGAGTCATACTTTATGAGTAAAAACAGCATTTCACCTATTTTACGGATGTTTTTTGAAGATGAACTAGGCAAAGCGTATTTAGGATTTGTTATGAATGCATGTACAATCTTCCAAGGGACGCTAAAAAAACTTCAAGGGTATGAAGTATTCATTGCAGAAGTTTACTCAATCATGGATAATATCAGGCGGTCGTTAATTGAAAGAAAAAATGAATAATACTATGGGAAGATTTCTCGTCAAATTATACAAAAGTGTGCTAAAAGTGATACTGTAAAAAGGTTTAAAATTGACACCAATAATTTCTTTGATAATGCGATTGTATATATTGAGAAGTGGTTCGACTTCAACGATAAAAAAATGAAAATTTTAAGTCGTTTTAGCTTAAAATCAATTCCACTATTTAACGAACTGTCAGATATTGTTTCAACTTATAGAATTATAATCAATTAAGATTTTCTATTCGAAGAATATATTTATTTGAAGAGTTTTATAAGTGAATTAAAAGATGAAGAAAAACAATTAACCTGTGATGTAAAATGGGTAATGTATTTTAAGAAGTTTCAATCCCCAAATTTGTTAAAAATTATTCAATATATATTTTAAATACTGCACTCAAATCACCAGCAGAAAGAATTTTTAGCCTCATGAATACTGCTTGGCGCAAAGAGAGAAACAGATTGCTGATAGAAAATTCAGAGGCAGAGTTAATTGTTAAGCAAAATTTTGGAATGAGTTGCACAGAATTTCAGTTATTTTTAAGAAATGAAAGGACCAATATTTAAAAAATATAAAGTCAAATGAAAAGTATAACAATAAATAAAAGTTAAAGTACTGATCTACGCTTATGTAGTATACCTTTTAATTTTGTTGTTTTTAAATATTTTTTAAGATAAACACACTTATGGAAATTTGCTATTTGCCGGTTTACTTAGATTGAATCTGACGGAAATAGAAATAGACGGTTTCTTTCTGTTTTATATGTGCTTTTGGCGTTATATTATTATATTTTGTGATTTTTCTAAAACTTTATTATTGTCAAGCTTGTGGTTGTACTACGTAATACTGTTTGCAAATAAATAAATGTTTTCACTTTCAAAAGCAAGGTATTGGTATTATTGCAACATTGTTCTGTTTCGGCAATATTTTATTTCTCATTATTGCCGACGCGTAAAAAATGTCCCGCACAGTAGTTTCGGAAATCTGGCACCCCTGGTTCTAAGAAACGTAGAACCATAACAATGGAATTGAAGATTGACGTAATTAAGCGCTCTGAAAAAGTTGAGACGCCTGCCAACGTCGGTCGGGCCTCGGATATCCCTCGTACGTCGGTGGTGACAATCATAAAAGACAAAGTAAGAATTAAGGAGCATGTTGAGAACTCTGCTCCAATGCAGCCAACAGTGATAACCAAGCAACGAGTGGGGCTTATTGCTGACGTTGAAAAACTTCTGATGATTTGGATTCAGTACCTATCAAACTCAACGCCGTGTTCCTTGGAGTTTATCAATAATTCAAGAAAATTCCAGAAGTCTTTATGAGCATCTTAAACAAGGACAGGAGGGAGTTCTAATACCGAGTCATTCAATGCAAGTAGGGGTTGGTTTGCTAGATATAATTCAAGGGTTAATTTACAAGGTGATGGGCGAATCCGCTAGTGCAAACGAAGAGGCAGCTCCTTCTTTCCCAAAGACATTAGCTCAGATCAAGGGCGTCGGCAGAAAATTTTGCAAGGGGGGGCAAAACACAAAAATGCCTATGACCCAGGGGCGGACGCAATTTTTTTCCAACCCGGGAAAATTTTACTTTTGAAGGCTTCGTCCAAAACTTCGCATAGGTATATAATTTTACCCTGCGAGTAACGTAAGATATATGGCGAGAAAAAAGTTGGGGGGAAGAGGTGCTTAATTCAATAATTATTTCTCATAAGTTTACATGTAATTATCGATTTTTCAGAGCAAGTTTTTTTCCTTCATTCATCGAAATACCTAATTATGGATCGATTTTCTTCGTTTTTGCTTTTTTCGACGGTTACAACTGTCCATATGTGCGACTGTGCGAGGCACACGGGCAGTCAAACAATGGGGGCGGCCGATTTATTGTCAGAAACGTACAGTATTTTTTAACAGTAATGCGGATTATATTACAATATGCCGTATATTCTCTCATATTTAATGGCTACGGAACTTTATCAAACCATAAGGCATTTTTTTATTTTTGTAAAGAACACCTAAACACCTATTATTTTATTCTTTCGATGTTTAGATGTTATACGGTCGAAGTTTTAGGTTCACTAAATCCGTTGAAATTAAACGGGCACTTCCGCTAGTGTCTAATATAATATTTAGGTTTTTACACATTTCCAGGGGGGGGCAACTGCCCCCCCTTGCCCCCCCCCCTGCCGACGCCCATGGCTCAGATTATCGAAGAGGGTGGCTATTGTGCTCGTCAAGTATTAAACGTTGACGAAACCGGGATCTATTGGAAAAAATGCCATCTAGAACCTACATTCCGAGGAGGGCCTAACTAGGGAGCTCGAAATATTCCAGCGTAGAGAGGCTAGATTTGTAAAGGGAGAATATCGGTATGAAGAGAGTGTAACAGAGATCTTGAGTGACCTGAAATGGCGGACGTTGAAAAGTAGACGAATTGAGTACAGAAGGAAACTATTTGAAAAATTTAAAATCTCCGAATTCGTTGAAGACGTACGCAGCATAGTTGTACCCATCGGTGTTAGTGTGCGTAATGTTAGATCAGAGCGTACGAGAAAATACGTCGGAATAGTCGCTAGAACCGAGAAATACTACAGATATTTTCTCCCAGACAAGATAAGACAGGCCAACAGAGGCATTAGTTAGAGTTCATTTGGTGTTGTGACACCCCCTGCCAAACGCTTCTGGCATGCCACAAAGCCTCTAAGGAGAGGCTAACTCTTTTGCTCGGTTCTAATGCTGTAGGTGATTATAAACTCAAACCCTTACGTGTGTATCATTCGGAAAACCCTAGGGCTCTCAAGGGATCCCTTCCGGCCGTTTGTAAAGCCAACATTAAGGCTTGGGTTACTGGGATAATTTTTTAGGACTGGTTTAGCCATCATTTTGTTCCAGCTGACAAGGACTATTGCTATGACAATAACCTTTCATTCAAAGTATTGTTAATCCTCGATAATGCGACTGGCCACCCGGTTCATCATGAAGACTTGCACCCAAACATCAAAGTGGTCTCTCTGCCCCCAACACAACGTCATTATTGCAACCGATGGACCAGGGGGATTCTTTCAAGGCCATTTACCAACATTTGCGCAGGTCATCAGGGCAACTTATGTTAATGGTGGACAAACTCTTAGAGAGTTTTGGAAGGGCTTTAACATCTATCATGCAGTGAAAAACATTGGTGGCTCCTCAAATGAAGTGAAACAATCTCATTTGAATGGTGTGTGGAGAATTTGTGCCCTTGTTTTCTTTCTGACGCCCACGACTTTACAGAGACTGTTGCAGAGGTGGCTGAAAATGCTGTATAAATGAGTAAAAAAAACTCAACATAGACGTTGCAAAAGAGGATGTTGGTGAGTTATTGGCATCGAATTCTGAGGAACTGTTAAATGAAGACCTCCAACTGGAAAATGAAAAAGTTAATTATTAATTAGAAGTGCTATCTGTTGAAGAGACTGATCCTCGTGCAGTGTTGACAACAAAAGTGTTGTGTAAGGCATTCAAATATTTCGAAAGTGCCATGGCCTTGTTTCAGGGGAATGATTCAAACGCGAAGTGCTTCTGTAAATCGAGGAATAACCAACATGAAGTTACTATAAAGAAATTTACGAGGAAAAGAGAAAAGCAGCTGTACTTTCTTGGACATCACATTTGAGAGGGCTGAAAAACCTACCGTCAAGCCTCCTGTGAAAAGAACTGCAAGAACACTACTCACTGTAGTCCACCTAATACGGAAGCATTATAACCTCCAATTTTTACAAGTACATACTTTATTCCTTCAGTAATTTTGTCGACTTTCTATTTTTCGATGATGGTTTTATTTGTCATTATTGTATCCCCATTAGAATAAAAACATTTGTCTAATCTTTAATAAGTTATACATATTTATATTTATCTTTGCCTGAGTACAATATTACGGAGAACTTTATAAAAATATATTCTCTGGTCGTTGTGACAGGAACGTAACCCAAATTTTTTAACATTGCTCATATGGGACGTATATCCTATATCGTATATCCTCTGTAAGAAGAGTCGATATAGAATGATATATATACAGGGTGTATCAGAATAACACCGAAATATTTTGTAGGGTTATAGAAGAGACCTAAAAAAACATTTTGAGATAGGAAATGACAGGTCGGCAATGCCTCCGTTATGCACAACAGAACACCAAACGTCGAGGTTGCGCTTGGAAGATAGACACACCCTAAAGTATACCTGGAGGCAAACAAACTCTCAAACATTCCAACCCTCTTCCCCTTTCAGGCCTCGTAGCTACTATGACGTTGTCCGAGTCAGCTGATATTGCTTACTCGACATTTGACGTTTACAACTGAAGTGGTTAGCATGGCTCAGTACACAACTGCGGAACTTGCTGTCATTGTTTTTGTGTATGGCAAAGCTAAAGGGAGTGCATGGAGATCTGCGCAGCTTTACAGGGAAAGATTTCCAAAACAAAACACATCCCCATCACACCACATTCACAGCAGTGTTCCAACGGTTGCGGGAGACAGGATCGGTGAAGCCATCAAAACAGGACTGCGGTGCAAAGAGGTCAGTCCGAAACCCCTTGTTTGAGGAAGAGGTGTTGGAGCGAGTAAGAGAAGAGCCATCAACAAGTACCCGTGCTATTGCACATGCTGTGTGGAGGGTCGTTCATGAACAGCAGCGTCATCCTTATCACCCACAGCGAGTTCAGGGTTTGTGCCCTTATGATTTTGGACCCAGACAGGAATTTTCCCGCTGGATATCACATCGTGCAGAAGTCCCTGGTTTTCTCAGGTAGTATGTTTTGTTTACTGACGAAGCCTGTTTTACCAGGGATGGAGTCTACAACTGCAGAAACAGCCATGTGTGGGCCGATTATAATCCACACGTGACTTCCATCCACCACCATCAACAACAGTTCTCTGTGAACATCTGGGTTGGCATTGTGGACGATCACCTCAACGCTTTGACTTCAGTGCTCTCTGGCTCATAACAGAGGCTTCTCCGACCACTCATTCCCTATCTCAAAATGGTTTTTTAGGTCTCCTCTATAACCCTACAAAATATTTCGGTGTTATTCTGATACACCCTATATGTGCTTGCATTCTGCATGCATTTTCTCTCACCCTAAGGTAAAGAGTATGAGCCGACATATAATTTTTAAACGCAACAGTTTGCATCTTCTTGCCGGTTTACGTGTTTTTCCTTATTGTCAATATTGGGGTATAAACAACCCCAAAAATTTATAATTATAAAACTTTTATAGGTTTTCAGCATTTGTTACGAATACCTCACATTTATGCAAAATTTCATCAATGTAGCACATCTAGAAGTGCATTTATATGAATTTCATTGTTTAAAATTTTTTAATTTTTAACAGCCACAACAACATATATTTCTAAAATTTTCAATGTTATTTACCACCGGAACATTATTTCCTAACTCTGTTAAAATTTGCAGCTTCCTGGATCTTAAGAAAGTACATAAACATTAGTCAATTTGTTAAACATTTGAGAATTTATTACGGCCGAACGAATAAAAATTTTCAAATATCTATATTCCCGTTTTCATTATTTGGCGAATTCTACCTCTTGAAAAAATTTCAGCTTCACAGCCCATTTAGAAGTACCTAAACCATGAAATGTTAGTAAAATTGTTTATAATTTTTACGGCCAAGAAAATAAATATTGTTGCAATTTAGCTTTAATTCCTCCGATAATTTTTTTTGATTCACCTGTGTATTAAATTTCAGCTCTCCAACTTTAGTAGTTTGGGCCAGACATATATATCCTATATCCTATATATATATCCTATATAGTATATCCTCCTCTGTAAGAAGAGTGCTTATAGAATGATATCCTATATCCTCTGTAAGAAAAGTCGATATAGAATGATGCTCTTCGACTTTCAGGAACCAACTGTGTCGTAAGTGCGAGGACTGACTGTATTCGACTCTTTTTCTCTTAATTCGTAATTCTGTTCCATCTCTGGCAAATACCGTAATGATTACGAAAGATGAATTACCTGTTGATTTTAACTCAACTTTCTACTTCCAGCCATATTTTTAAAATTCTTAAGCATTCCAAATATAATAAATTACTGGAATCTTTCCATTGTGCAGTGGAGGTATGCTTTCTCATCTGGGGCATCCGCCTGTGCATCGTCGTGCGGAAAGCGCCTTCGGAATTCAACGAGAGTCGCTTCATATCCATGGCAATCTACAACGAATTCCTGCTCTCCCTCTTTCTGAACATATCAATGTGAGTACAATACGCAGTGATAGTTTTTTTATGATCTAATGAATTAGCCATACAATAGTTTGTATAAATTGCGATGGGTATTTCCAACAGAAATTACATATTGAGTACGTAAACTGCATCATTAAATCGAGTGATTGGACGATATCATAATAATTTAATTAAATGACTCATTTTGAAAACTGTATTATTACTTCCTTTACACAATTTAGCAGCAGTATAGCAATGCCAACGCTTTACAGAATTCTACAATGTATCCACGGGTTATTAGCTAAATTCAATAATTCACGGGGGAAATAATTTTTATTAATCCGGTTTTTTCCTCATTGTGAAAAAATTGTTAAAGTAACTTTGTAGTGTCACGAGTTTCGTTTTTACTTTTCCTGAAATTTATTGTTTGAAATTAAAATGTACAACGCCTGAATAAAGCAATAATAAGAATTAGACGAACAATAATGGTTACACAGAGAAAATTTTCTTTCAAATTCCAGCATCCATATCTCGGGATTTTTTTCATTCTCATACGAACATTTTCGTTCATATTTCTCTATATTTATCTGCAGGTTATTCTTGCAGTCGCCCGCTAATCCCGACCTCCTCTACATGATATTTTTCTGCCACACTCAGCTCACTATCACACTGTTGCTGTGCCTGATATTCGGTAGCAAGGTAAGCAGAGAAGCACATTTTCGTCTGTCCCAGTATTATAATATGCTTTCTTACCTGCCATGTTCATGTTTTGTTGCCTTTTAATTCATAATAATTTTTGCTCCAAAGCCTTATCTGCCCGCATTTTATGTACAGTAGTTTATCCTCTTTTCCAGACTGTTTTTCCTTCTTTTTTTACATACATTTTTTCATAGCCACGCTAGTTCACATACCTAATCGTCTCGTTATATCAACCTTTCTACTAAATTCATCAAAAGTGGTGCTATGTTCCATTATGATGGAGGAGACCCATTAGTTTTAGTCTACTATCTTTCCACAGTGAAAGCTGAAATTTAACTCTAAACCTATCTATCCATAGCAATGGAGAAAAACTGGACCTCTGAAAAAGCTTATCTCCTGGGCAATTATCAACATTCTTATGCAAATGTCTTTCTCTGCAAGTTTAAATTCATGGTTGACCTAGAGAATTAATTTTTGGCCACGCGTGGATTAAAGGCTAATGTAAATATTTTTTCTCTATCTTTCCTTTGTTCTGCAAACAAAGGCGGCGCAGTTTCAACAAAATATTTTTTTGAATGGCCGTAACTCTTGCTTGCAGGCATATATGGTGTTCAAAGGGCGGGGCAAGTGGTGCTCGTCGTCCTCCTCGGAGGAGGGAGCCACAGGTGTTGGCGGGGTCAGCGGTTTGGGTGCATCCCGCGCCCACGCGGCCAAGTTCCTCTCAAAGCCGTCGTCCTCCTCTTACACCAGATCCGAGCAATCCCTAGCCGTCCCGTCCCACCCTCCCCTCCACGTGCCATCCTCAGCCTCTCCCTCCGCCCCTCCGCAGCTCGCCCCCGCTGCAAAGAGCCTGCCACCGCAGAAGGACCAGACGCCGACGCCTACCTTGATCACGGATCCACAGGTAACCGATTTGTTTTCGGTCAGAATTTTCGATTCCTTCCGCCACGCGGCGCTTGTCATGCTCTTTCTCTCGCTATCTCTCCGTGATTGATTCGTCGCTTTATCTTGACAATTGATATATAAAACGCGCGCTAAAAATGACGAATCAATATGAAATCGTACCCGATTATCGTGTAAACGAGTACTTGCTATGAATCTTAACTTGAAGCGGATATGGGTATTAGAAATCAAACGATTCAAGTGTCACAATTATTCATATTAAATACAGCTTAATATACGTACAATCGACGGAACGAAAACTTGCTATGTAGACACAGAACAATAAATATCCTCAAGGTAACCCTGAGAAGCCTAGTACGCGTAACCGAGCTTCAGGTTACAACAGGGACCGAAACAATCAAACTGTTCTCGAGAGGAGAGGGAAATGCTCAATTACCAACCTCCACTGATCAGTCAGCATGCTGACCTAAAAGTAATGCCCTGGGACCGCTTCCAGTGGCATCTTTGGGTCAGGAATATCTACCTCAGCCCAAAAGGCAACGACTGCAATCAATAAGTCCGCCATAAACTAAACCTGACAAATCACAACCTGCACCTATCAAAATCGACAGGCTTATAGTCTGACTGGCAGCCTGGCAAGGGAGTCGCTCAGCAAGAGGACCCCGAACACTCGAGAATGCAAGACACCCATTGTATATCTGCTTCAAGAGTAGTTAGAGCCTTGTTTTTATCAAATAATAGGAAATGAAATAGGGTGACTGAAAAATTGTTGTTTTATTTCAGTGAATGTGTGAAACAGTCAATCGTAGAATAATGAAGCATTAATGTAAATTTATCGCCGATTAAACCTTATCAGAACGCATATTTATAATTCTATTATTTATTTTATGCTTCTCTTCAGAAAAATAATATTAATTAAACGACTAATTTCTGATATTATATTTTGTTCATGAAAATTTTGTTTTGATAATTTTAACAATAAAGCTCTCTCAGTTTTGATAAAACTTCTACTTCAACACCAATTATAATTCTACGTTTTCTAAACATATCGTTCAAAGTTGTTAGTGGCAATTATTTTTAAAACCATGAACACAAAGTGAATACGCATGATAAACACGAGTATCTTTTCAATCAGATTTTTCTTATTTCACCAGCAACTCTTCCCCACGCGATTCTAATACTTGAGGCAAATGTTCATAATAACGCCTAAACTAACGAAATGCATCACGAACAAATTCTAAACAGTATTGATCGTGCTTGAGATAGCTACATTGATCTATGATATCTATGATAAGCAATGACAGAATAAAACTGATTGTGGTTAAATTCTAATCTAAATGATGCTCGATAAAGGCGAGATAGGAAGATTTCTTTTTTATCATGATATTTTTCAATAATATCTTTTTATTTGCAATATGCCTGAAGTCAATGTATTAAATGGTACTTTTCGAGCGAGTAGGCGTTATAAATAATCTATTTATGTATGTGCTGTGAATTTTATCAAAAGCGCTTCAAACGATAATAATAACAAATTGTATAATACATTAATATGGAAATAAGGAATAATATACAATACATTACAATATTTTATATGGCACATGAAACTATCAGCTGCAATTAAACACCATTAATTAGGAATGATGGAAGAGAAGTTCGAATTATGAAAAATTCCGGATTCCAAATTAAAGAACAGCTTTAAAGAAATGGTTTATAGTTTTATGTATAACAGTTAAGTGCACAGTGAAGGAATCGTTAAATTACTTCAGTTGGAAAACGTTACTAATTCTAGATTGAATTTCCATCTCAATCACTTCATGTTACATACATTTCAGCATGGAATAGAATACTTGAAATTTGGCGTCAACAAAGTTCACAGAACTGTCCAAATTCTCTCTCACTAATTTAAATTCAGCCGCAGGTTATCTCTCAGCTTCTTCTTAAACTTTTACTTCCAGAACAGTCTCCTCTGTTTTGTTGTAATATGCTCCTTCATTATCTCCAGTTAATTATTATCTAACATTATCCAAGCTGCTCTCGACCACACCACGTCTCTCTGCAGTAGCGCGAGGCCTGGGGCAAGTGTCCCGCTCGCTATTCACTTCTGCCGGCCTGAGTAGGATATTCGTACTGAAAGTCAGGCACGTACCGCGGTCATAAGAATTGTCTGCCTGTTCCTGTTATTCATAAATTCCTCAGACGACTTTTATAATTTCTTATGTAAATTTTTACGTTAATGAATTTCCATGATTAAGTGACTGTTAAATAAATGTACAATCTCGTAAACATCCTGTCGTTTTGTTATTTGCTTGATACAATCTTATTTGGCAACAAAGATGATGTGCTTACCAACCTCATTTTCTATTTTATTTGTGTTTCAGCTTTTATTTGTAATAAAAGTATTTCATTTTTCGTGGTTTTTATGGTTCTTACGATCAACAAAGTATACATATATAGACACATTATATTATGACGAAAGTATTACAAATCGCGTAAGAGAATAAATGGTGTAAAACTCGGGTTCGGGTCGTTCCTGTTTTGTACGGGAATAAAATTCATTTTTTCAAATATAGGATTATTCGAATTCATTTTATTCGAAACGAGGATTTTTTAGTCATTTGAATTCGAACTAACGATATTTGCGATTTCCGAGAGTTTTAGGCATTTGCTTTCAAGTAAGGACCGCCTTATCCCATTATGCAAAGGAGCCAGATGTAATAAACAGCTCATCTGTCATCATTATTGAAAGTTCTATTCAAAATCAATACTCTCTAAAACTGTTAAGAGCTACTAAGATAAATCTTCCTAAATTTGGAAAGCCAACCAATAATGGCTTTGCAGCCTGGTCGATCAATACGTTTGAAGTCATTTCAACGTTTTTTTGTTCTTACCAAATGAACCTTATTTCATCTACGTGACTGAATTTTTCTCCTGCCATCCTATTCCATTTTCGTTATTCTAGTGGCGACACTTCGTGCTTCGATAAATAGTCCAAAATCACTTGCTTATGTATTTTTAGATCATGAAGTAGAACCCGTGCTAAACGCCATTATTATATTCCAAATCTTCAATTCTCCCCTAGGAATGTATTTTCTAGTACTTATCCCTCTTATTGACTAAATTTCATTGGTTAAAAATTGGCTTCGCTCAATTCTGGAAAAGTATTAAAAAATCGGCGAGTTCTATCAGCTGTGCTTCATGTAGCGTTAACTTGCCTCGCGAAAAACAACCTGAAAATTCAAAGAGGAAGATGACATAAGAAACTTTTTACCAGGCATTAATCGCGTACGATTCCAAATTACAGATGATTCCGATTGAGTTGGAAAATATGGAATAAGAATATTCAATTTTTCTTTTGGTACATAGGTATTACCTTTTAACAGGACCGTCTTCGTTATTTGGGTTGCATAAGATTTAGGATAAAACATCGGAAGAGTAGAATGGTAACCAGGCAATTTTTGTGTTCTTATATTCTTTTAAATGCAACAATATGTATTTAAACTACCTCATGTTGCTTATTATTCGTTCTTTGCTTGAATGAAACTTGGATAAATTATAATTTTGTTTCAAGTGCTACTATATTAGGATGTTGAAAGGACCATAAGCATTTACCGAAGTTTTTCCATCGTGCAGTATTTGTTGAGTAAAAACGTTAAAGAATTGTAATTTAAGATAATAATTAGATATATTTCGATGGGTTAAAAAAGAGGGATTTAGAAATAATTTAAAGAGTATAAATCGCATCATAATATAGCCGATGTACATGACGTGGTGGTAATCAATTATCACAGGTAACATTTCATCCGCATCTCGAAACCTACGCCTTCAAATGATAAATTCGTACTAAACCCGTAATAACTCTTGGATCGAGATTGGTGATGACATTTTGGTAAAGTAAATGGTCCTTTCAGAGTGCGATTCATGAGATGGGCGGAGAAGAAGACGAATGAAAAAGTGTTGAGTGGAGTCGGGAGAGAATGAAGATTAATCAGCGGGATTAATCAGGATAGTATAGTATGAGAGTTAGGGATAGATTTTTAGTTGGGTGGAGATTCTTTAGAGAAGATTAAAGGAATGAAATTAGGAAAGAGTTGCAGAGAGTTAGGAAGAGAGAAGATGCGGGCAACGTGAAAAGGGGGACGATCCGACAGAGATGAGGGCAGAAGAGATTAAATCTCTCTTTTACCAAAATTTTTACGACTGTTTATGGCCACGGAAGAGTTATCGTATTGTTATTCAAATGCTTTATAATTTGGTAATTTTTCACCTACGTCCCTTGTAATAATGGGTAGTGACATTAATCTCATAAATAAAAGTGTGCGTTTAAAATGTGATAACCTAAAAGGAAAACCAAAATGAAACTTTTGAATTAATTTTACATTTTATTTCAATTTAATTTAAATTTTTTGCTATCCGAAAACGATTAAGTAAAGTATAAATCGCATTTACCCCAATGATGAACGTGCTTCATATTATTTGTTGTTACTGAACTGTTGTAGTCGTATCTGCGAAGTTATATAACTGCGAAAATATTTTATCTGCCATCATGTACGAAAAAGTATTCATTTAACTACAGCTCCTCAACTCTTTGGATTACATAGTTTTCCATTCTCACAATCCATACATGCGAAAGTTTTATATAGTATTAAAATATCTGGTATTTACTGTGAACTTTCGACTTACGAGCATTCTGTTTACGAGATTTTGATCTTACGAACAAGAATTTTTACGTCACAAATTTGACTTAATACCTCAAAATTTGATCGTACGATCTTGAATTCAGTCAACTTAGATTACTACCATCATTTTAAAACATTGCGCAAAAAAGTAACATTTATTTCTGGTATACTTAAATAAATTGTTGCTGGACCCTTTCAACGGCGCTTAAAAGATTTTTTCATTGCTTTATGTGTGCAACTCGCGTCAAACTTCCTTGGATGCGTTTTTCGTTCCTATGCAGCACCACTTTTCTGATATAAATGTTGAAAGTTCTGCACCTCCTTCCACATCGTCACACCTGATAAACTTCCGCTTAATGTGGAAAATGACGCAAAATTCAACGAATGAATAAATTATGATTAAGGTGCATTTGTTAAAATCTACTATAATTTGTTCCATTCACCTTTTTCTTGGACGCGTAAGAGGTAAAATTGATTTTAGAGCACATCCCATGATTTTAACATTGCATTAATGGGAAAATCTCTCCCGATTTACGAACTACTTTTCAGAAATGAATGGTGTTCGTAAATCGGGAGTTTACTATGTGTAGTATTATTTTAAATTACACAAAAAAGATATATTTCTCGAGTAATAAATATGATGAGCCTAAGTTTGAAAAGAGAGGCATATACATAACCTTCTCATTGTCGTATTGTAAATTTGTACTGCGTAACCATTAATAGGGTAACCTTTCTAATTTTTAACGAAAAACCTCTCTAATTCTCAGTGGATTCTGGAAAAATAACCGAAAATATCTCTTGGAAATAACGATCATATCCATCTATTGCAGTCTTTCGAGAAAAATGCACATTGTAAATCGCGTATGAATAATGCATCACTAAAGTTCTGTATTATACACGCATTTCAACTGTTTCCGACACAATTCGCAGGAAAAGATCCTAAAAATGCCATTATAAATCTTCGAAGACTGTTTTCAGGTCAGGCGACATTCCATGTGTCAACGTATTCCCCATCGCGCTAAGAAACGAGTGAGAAAAGCGTTCCGCCTTTCACGCATTGTGAACTATTCTTATGACAAATGCATATATACGAGTCCCGGAATTATATTCGACGTTCCCGTGATGTTTTATGATCTCCATGTGAGAAACGACTTTACCAAGATTTAGTATTAGGCATTCGTTACGTTATACGAGATTTATGCTTTATTGCTGAAATTATATCGCCAAAATTCTCCGGGCGCAGTTCAATAATTTGTCGATGTTCATTTCCTCATTTCTCATTTTACCTCAAAAACGGAAAAAGGCTAGATATTTTCCGATTTTTCGTTACTTCAAAGTGCTACTTGCAAAGAAGTCTGATTTACGGCAAAAAAAAAACATTATGAAGACGTATACATATACGTATATATTTGCGTTTGTCTTTGATAACGCCTTGTCGCTTTTTTCCATGTGGCTGCTAAACAAATAAATTGTGCCGAACTCCCGTTCGCCGTGTTTGTTATTCTTCCCGCACAGGCATCGATATTTTCGGGCAAATAAATTTTCTATGTATTTTTCTCCCCGCTTTTGTGTCTCAGGAGGAGTGGGAACGCATCGTCAAACAGATACACTCCCTCGGCTCCAGGCTTTCGGAAAAGGATGAAGCCGCCTCCCTCGCCTCAAAGCTGGCCCTGGTGCTGGAAGTGGCTGCGGGCGGGGGCAGCGGCGCGGGTTACGGCGCGGCGGCAGAAGAAGGGGAGGGAGCAGGAAAGAAGGGCCAGGAGGAGGAGGAAGGAGGCGGGGAGGAAGAGGAGGAGGGGCGGGGCAAGAAACGAATGCGCTGGAGGCGTCGGAAGAAGGAGGCGGAGGAGGCGGGCGGAGCTTACCCTCCTCACCGTTCGCCTTGGAGTGGGGGCGGAGAGGAGTGGTCGGGAGGAGCGGTACGCAAGAGGAGGCGGAGGGGCGGACGCCCCGAAGGAGGAGTAGGAGGAGGTGGAGGAGGAGAGGGGGCGGGAGAGGGGGAGGGGAGGAGCAGAGAGGGAGAAGGAGGCGCCCGTAGGCAAGGCAATGATTTACGTTCAGGCCACGCGAGGACGCACGCCATCGTGATAGACCTGGATGACAAGAACAGATTTACGGAGGAAGTGACGGTTTGAGTGTAGGAAGGGGAGAAGGAGGAGGCGGTGGGAGGAGTGGGGGCGAGGGAAGGAGGGGAGAGGGAAGGAGGGGAGAGGGAAGGAGGGGAGAGGGAAGGAGGGGAGAGGGAAGGAGGGGAGAGGGAAGGAGGGGAGAGGGAAGGAGGGGAGAGGGAAGGAGGGGAGAGGGAAGGAGGGGCGAGGGGAGAGGGAAGGAGGGGGAGGAGAGAGAAGAGATGCTCTCTCTTCTTATTGATTCTCTCGCTCTGGTAGTCGCCAATTTCGCGATAATTGTTATCATAGCGATTTTTCTTCGCTCCTCAATGGTTTGGTTAAATAGCAACAATTGGCCGAAGTGATTCGTTTTATTGCCTTTCACTCGTCCCCTTGACTGAGTATCAATTATTTTGTGACTCATCGATCGCTGACGACCGTGACATTTCGATGACAAACCGACTTCGATTCATATATTTAAAATAATTGAATGAAACTCACTGAATTTACCGTCACTCCGTGGAACATATCCTTAACTGCTGAGGTAGAGGTAAAAATATCCTTTTTGTAATTCCTCTCGTTTGAGTGCAATCGCCAAAAAAGATAATTTATTTCTACTTTAAGGATGTTATTCAAATGGTTTTCATTAGAACAATTGTTTAACGAACGCTTTTGCTCTTCCATTTTGCATAATCTGTTGTATGAAATGTATATTGTGTATAAACATATCACGTAATAATGACTCATTCAGGAAAAATGGCTGGAGAAAAACCAGTGACGATGCAACGATTGAAAGGTAGTGTTTAAAGGTTTGTATATGAGACCCAATTGTCTATCTCCTGTAGCATTTGTCCGATATCGGATTTAAAAATCAGTTTAAAAGGAATTGGAAGTGCCTTAACATTCATTTGAGTCGTTAAATGAGTAGTAGGAAAATGTGCGTGTAATTACGACGGCAGAAGAAATAAAAAGCCTCGCTTTCATACAGAAAAAATTAATAAAGAGGTATTAGTCAATCTTAATGCCACCCGTCAAATTTACGGCATGAGAATTGGGTCCAACAAACTTAATAGGTAAAACGTTAGACAACGACTGAGATTATTGATGAATTGCTAAAAGGAATCTTTGTGAAATATATTGGATTGTTGTTGAAATGAAAAAAAACAATACCTCGATTAATAGTGCGACTATAAAAAGGTCTTGTTTTTCGATCGGAAATTTCATTAGCGTCCCTCTCACTTTGCAGGTTCAAATAATTGCAAACCGCTTTCCCTTATCGAGAGAGTAGAAGTACTGTCAAAGATCTGATATTTACTATCTCAATAAACGCATGCATGTATTCCTATCTCGATTTAACGCTCTTTGGTTGACAGAAAAATACTCCAAAACTGTAGTTGCAGGTTTGAAAGTCGAGAGAAAGAGCGGAGGAGAAAAATGATTTCACTGTAGGAAGTGCGCGCATCTCAATTCCTCAACTTCCGAGTGAACATTCCGATTTTGGACGTATACGAGAAGACGTTGAGCCGCATCATTTGGCTGAATGACCTTGAGGCCAATGATGTCATTGCGACTAAAACAAATAGGCTATGTAACGTATTTTCTCTATCACAATGGTTTCATATGTGTGTAAAAAATTGTGTTATAACTATGAATGAAAACTTTGAGTAAGTGAGTTCCGTTTGTCTATGTGTACATAAATGTAAGTAAATGTTCATTTCATTGAAAGAATTCATCAATAAAGAAGAGAAGATTTTATTCAATAGCTGTTTCGAGTTACGCCCACACGATGCTTCATTTTAAATTTTTTACGCATGTGATATTTTTTTTAAATGATGACATGGGATCATTTATACTGGCACGAAAAACATTCCAGAGCGAATAATCCCTTATTATTTTACATCAATAAAAACGCCTTTATGTATATCGTATATCCAGGATGTATCCGCGACTAGTTTAAAATAGTTTTCCTTTCTGTATTTCAGGAGGAATCTTTAAGTAACACGGTAATAAGAAAGCGAAACTCTGAATTAAGGTTTTAAACTGGATAAGTAAAACCCCTTAATGGATTTTGATCCGGATTCCAGACTTAATTATATAGTTCTCATTAAACTCCACTTGATTAGATAAATGAAGAAATTAAAGACAAATTGCCTAAATGACATATTTTGAACGGAACACGAATTAAAAGTTGAGAAGGTTACAATTTTCAGACACTAAGTCCTCGTCAAAATTAACGATCAAAGTTTCCCAAAGTTGACATTCTACTCTCGTAAACACACTGTGCTGCCGGGTTGTATGTTAGACAAAGTTAATGCGCTCGTAACTCCAGAGGTAACCAGTAATTAATTAAAAGTTCCATACGAAGTTTTAAAGGAGGGAATGAAAGTAGGTTTAAGAAACTGGAAATTACAATGTAAAATAATTCATAATTAATTACACTTTTGCACAAAGTTTTGAACCAATTATATAATATAGGTAATAGAACTATAAAATTATAAAAGTATACAATTTTATATAATAATAGCCGTCGTCTGTTGGTTGGTCACGCTATGCAAACGCGCATAACTCGAGAAATAATAATGACAGAAACTCGAAATTTGGTAGGGATGCTTGATTAACACTTTTTCGGGGGATGACGAATTTAAATAGCGAAAAAATTCCTTGGTTCGTCTCCAAGAGAGGCATATCCATTTCCCATTACTTTACATGTAAAACGCGATTTTTCGACGTGCAGGCTTTTATTCATTTGGAAATTTAAATTAGAAGAAATTAACAGACGACCTTCGGATTGGAACCATTTTGAAGAAAAATTTATAAAGTTTCTTATTCCGTTCGTCTTTTTTCGCCCACAGTTCGAAATATTCCATGTTAAACGTTTAATTTGCATATTTTGTGGAAATCTCGCCATTTTAACGTGATGTTGCTATGTCGACCATTATCATTGTTACACCTCAAATTACTATTACTGTATACACCCTTCTGGGAATAAGCGTGCCTTGACTGCTTCAATACGAGGGAATACGAGAGAGAGAGAGGAAGGGGAGAGATTGGCGTGTTTTGTGGAAAATAAGTATATTAACGTAAATATAAAAAATTTTAAGTATCAACAGTGTCATTTTAGAAAAATTGGAAATAAAAAGCATTCTTAAATTAAATTCTTTGTAAACCATACGTGCTTACGAATTTATACTGTTATTCCTCGAATTAATTTCGTAACAACAGCAGAAGTTTGGAAACGAATATAAATTAAAATTCAATTAAAATTAAAAGGACATTTAAAACTGTTAACAGGCAATTTTCGAAGAAACAACAGTGGATCTTTTAATGAATTGATTTGTTTTTATCAAAGGAATTTTGGTGCTTATTTAATACAGAGTAAGTTCTAAGGCTTATAATCCATTTAAATCTAACAACAGTGGCTATCATAGTTTAAAGAAAGAACTTTATTTATTCACTTTACAGAATGAATTAATTTTAGGCTAGCACTGCCTATTATAAAAGGAGTTACTTTGGAATTTACAGTATGTAAAGTGGAAGTTGTACTGAATTGACTCAAGTATATTTCAAAGCAAAAATCAATTTAAAATTATTGAAAGTCGTTGTTTCGGAAACTGAGAAGTCCCGAGTGGTGAGCGGACGCTAAACGATATTAAGGTACATTTTATTCCTAAATCTATTTAAAGCATTATCAGAGGCAATTGAAGATTAACACATTTTTTTGTTACCGGAATTCTGCTTATTTCATGAAATTGAAATGCTAAAGCATTAATCCATTAAAATCTGTTAAGACTGGCTATTTTAGTTGAAAGAAATATATGTACATGGCACTTTTATTCACTTTTCAGAATGAATGAATTCTAGGTTAACATTGCATATTATAAAAGGATTTTCTTTGGAATAAGAAGTTTGTTATGTGATTATTTTAACTGAATTGAATCAAGTTCTCTTCTAAGTTTGAAATCCATTTAAAACTGGTAAAAGTGGTTGTTTCGGAAAATGAGAAGGCGAAAGTGCTGAGCAGACGATTAACGATATTGAGGTATATTATATTCCAAAATCTATTTATCAGAGGCAATTGAAGATTGAACTAATTTTTTGGAACCGGAATTCTGCTTATTTAATGAAATTGAAATCCTAATGCTATAATCAATTTAAAACCAATAACAATGGCTATTTTAGTACAAAGAAAGGTACTATTTTATTCACAAGGAATTTCTGTAAGATTTGTTAATTAATTAAAACAGACTTATAATATAGAAATATTCGATGGTTAAAACAGTGCACAATTTTATTCTTGCTATTTTTACATGTTGCACTGACGAAAATGTAGATTCATTAAACCCGTTGAAATTCAACGGGCACTTATGCTAGTTTAGCAATAATGTCGATCATTACGAAAGATACAAATAATAAATTCAAAGCAATACGTGGTTTAAGGCAGCGGTTTCTCCCCTCACCAAAGAAAACTCATTGCGCCACCCCTATTTATCATGTTCAATCACAGTTCATAAACAATGCTTACTGGACCTACAAGTGCCATTAATATAACCGTAAGAAAAAAATTGACGCAAACGATACGTCCTAGCCAACTGTGGACTAGAAATTGACGAATGCGTAGTTTAGGTCACACGAATAGCACGGTCAAACACAGTAAATATAGGTCAAATCTTTTGCGCCCTCCTGATCTATCCACCGCACCCCTCCAAGAGAGTTTGGAAAGCACTGTTTTAAGGGGCAAAAAACATGACCAACTTGCTTGCTCACAAACAGCTGGCAAAAATCAATCAAAAACGAACAAAAAAGTTCTGACAGCTGTCTGCGGTTCCAGATCTAGTTCGGCAGAGCTTTTCCTTAAACTGCCACTCGAAGAAAAAATAAACATTTCGTATATACTTTTCCTATATAATTGCACATATACGTAGGAAAGTCGCTGGGGTTTCGGAGAGACATATTTTCTTACGTTGATTGAAGAACTTTCGGGATGATCCCTTTGTCAGCGCAACAGAGGAAAAACTGATGGCAGTGACACACTGGTGTAGAGGTATGGGGTAGAGGTCTGCATATCCGCAATTTATCCGACCCGCCCCGAAGATATCCGTAAGAAAAACTGCAGTTCGGGTCGGATTATGCGTAACTTTTTGCGGATGCGGATCGGATTTGGATATATAGCCTGCGGATGCGGATCGGGTGCGGTACGAAAATCAGTACTCGTGCTAAACTCAAAATTCAGTGTCTTCAGTATGAGGAAAAATAATAACGTTGGTTGCACTCTTCTCCTACCCCGTCCAAGCCGATAACCATAATGGCTCTCGGTATCTTTTGACCCTCCTTACCTTTCGAGGGAAGCGACTTTCTTTGGGAGCTATTGGTCGGATTTTCCAAAACATTCTATGCATTAAGAGAGGGTCATTGATATTTTCTGCTGAGAGTCATTTTCTTTTGAATTTTTGCATTTTGGTTCGTAGTATGTTGCGCCAGATAATTTTTTCCTGCGGATATGACTTATGCTTGCGAGTCGGAAAATTTATTCGTGCGGGTCGGATCGGGTCGGGTGATTTAGAATTTTTTGCGGGTACGGTTCGGATACGGATATGTAGACTGCGGGCACGGGTCGGGGGGTGCGGATGCGGAAATCTGTATCCGTGCAGATCTCTAGTACGGGGGTGGACGGGTAGTGTGAAAAGTTCGGAGATTGGATGATGCAGAGGGGTATGGAAGAAAAGGAATGAATTGCTAGTGGAGGTTGGTGCTGGGATGAGAGAAAGAATTTAGAAGGCGGATGTGAAATTCACACCGGTGTTAATCAAATGGAGAAAATTAACGCTTCTTGATCTCATGATAGGGAATTAATTGCTTAAAGGTGCAATAGTTAGAGCCAAGTATATCGCGAAAAAATCGTCGAAATCGTTCTCGAGTTATTCCACTAAATATCCCGCCAAACCCCAAACAGGATAGCGTTATACACAAACACGCAGATCTAGACTACTGCTATAACGGATGCGTAGCTATAAATATGTATTTACGATCGAGTCGCCTATAAAAATATTTCCAAATGCTTCTCATTGAACAGATAAATTGAGCCCCAAATAAATAGGCCACTGGTGCTTTGTCCCGCATTCTTGGATTAGCCAACTTCAGAGTATAAAGAGAGCGCCAGTGATTTTCCTTGAATCAACCGCTTCAATATTGTTTTTGCAGTTGTTTCATTTTCGATTGCCTCAGTCAAATAAAAAGTACGAGATTATTCTTCAATAACCACAACGATTTTACAAGCCTAAAAATTAAGCCAGTTTATAAAATGATGAATCGGTGAAAAAAACATCGCTCAGAAGTCAATCGGCGCAACATCGTCAAAGTCAGTACAGTTCTTGATAAATCAGTAAGGTTGGTCAATTTAAATGTTCAATGTACTTACAGTGAAGATTGACAATAGGAGAAGAGGTTGGTAGGGAGGTGATTGAGTAGAGAAGGGTGTAAGTAAGGAAGGCGTCGGTAGAGATGAAACCCTTATCGATTAGGAAGGGCGTGGGAAGAAAGTCGTGTGTAAGCCGGAGATAGGTATAAGCTGCAGTGGGAAATTTAATGTGTGCGTATTTTTAGGAGAAAGGCGTGTTATTGAATGGGAGGCGAAGAGGCGCGATTGACGGGATGTCAGAAATTTCGTGCCAAGGAAAGCCAGTTAAGAGGGTGAGGAGTGAGAGGAAGAGGAAATTTCTTTTTTTATCAGAGAATTTGTAATCAGAGGAATGATTACGAAATAGTTAAAGGAAGGAACGATTATTGGGAATATTCGTTTTTCGAGTGAGCTCCGAGGTGTTGTAGCGAGGAGGCAGCGGTGCGGAGCAGCGTATGATTGGTTGGTGGGAATTTAGCACGAATAACAGGAGTGAAATTCATACTGTGGATTGGATGAGCATGGGAGGGAGGGAAGTTTTAGTAAAGCAGAGATACTTTTGAGCCGGCGATTAAGGAGACAAGCACTCGGTAGGAGGAAGTGGCAATGAAGTCTGGAGGAAGAAGAAAAGTAAACGAGCGAGGTCTTAGTGTGTAATAACATCGAGTTTAATCAAATAGAACATATGATAGATAAAGGCTTCGATAGATGGAGAAAAATCCAGAGGAGAGGAGGAGGAGACAGTAGATAAAGGAAGAGCTACATGAAGATGGTCAGGCAGATGATAGATTGGTCATGGAAAAGTGACCAAGGCGGTGGAGTGGAGGGAGCAGTGATTGGGCCGGCCAAAACAAAATTCGGAGAGACCCAACACTAGTGTTTGCTTAGGAAAAGGAATGGAAAGTATAGCAGGTTGTCGGCAGCTGATAGTTCTTTCAAAGAAATAGTGAGCTTTTGAGCGGAGACAACTGAAAAATATCTTCACCTGTATTATATTCATTCATGAGAACTGTATCATTTTTATTTCTCCATACGTAGTAATGGGAAAGTATTGTATTCATGAAAAAAATCGACTTCGAGATTTCAACGGAAATACACGTTTTGAGGTCCCTAGAATACGTTTAGACTATTTTCGGAATGATGTCTGTGTGTGCGTGCGTGTATGTTACTGTGGGCGCTCTAACTCAAAAAGTACGTGCCATATCGTTACCAAACTTCATATATAACACTTTAACATGAGCACAAAAAACTGATTAGTTTTTGGACAATAACGGGTAACCGGAAGTCGAGGTTTATTCGAAACCCGATTCGGTTTTTGCGATATTTCTTCGTTAAAATATCATATATCATTATTGTATATACAATTCTATACAAAAGTTATAGAGAATCTAATTTCCTACAACTTTAATTTGAAACAATTTAGCATAGCATTTATTGTTTAGGAATTTTTATAAATAATCGGTTTTTTCGGATTCCTTCAAATATCTCCTTAAAAATGTCCTTATTGGTAATCTTCGTCAGGGCCAACGTTGTAGAGAATAATATTTCTTCCAGGTTTTGTTTGAAACAAATTTTCGTAAAACCATCCATTTCGGAGATATTCTACTTTTTTCGTAATTTTCAGTATACAGCGCCAATACCATGTAGCGGTGAATTCCGTAAACACATTCAAAATATACGTAATTTACGGCAGTACGGACGACTGTATTCTTTTACGATACAAAATCATAATTTTGCCTCATAATGCTATTCATAATAATTTAAATATCTATACCCCAAATATGGAGAAAGTCATGTGTTGGCCACATCAGATTTTTACTTTCTTCATACGTAGTAATGGGAAAGTATTGTATTCATGAAAAAAATCGACTTCGAGATTTCAACGGAAATACATGTTTTGAGGTCCCTAGAACACGTTTAGACTATTTTCGGAATGATGTCTGTGTGTGTGTATGTCAGTGTGGGCGCTCTAACTCAAAAAGTACATGCCATATCGTTACCAAACTTCATATATAACACTTTAACATGAGCACAAAGAACAGATTAGTTTTTGGACAATAACGGATAAACGGAAGTCGCGGTTTATTCGAAACCCGATTCGGTTTTTGCGATATTTCTTTGTTAAAACATCATTATTGTATGTACAATTCTATACAAAAGTTATAGAGAATGTAATTTCCTACAGTTTTAATTTGAAACAATTTTCTATAGGAGTTATTGTTTAGGAGTTATTTATAAATAACCGGTTTTTCGGTTTCCGTTAAATATCTCCTTAAAAACATCGTTATTGGTAATCTTCGTAAGGACCAAAGTTGTAGAGAATAATATTTCTTCCAAGTTTTGTTTGAAACTAATTTTCGTAGAACCATCCATTTCGGAAATATTTCGCTTTTTCTCAATACCAACCTACAGCGCCAACAGCATGTAGCGGTGAATTCCGTAAACATTCAAAATATACGTAATTTACGGCAAGGACGTGTCTTCTTTTACGATACGAAATAATAATTTTGCCTCATAATGCTATTCATAATAATTT
The DNA here is from genome assembly GCA_036926305.1 of Uropetala carovei. Taxonomy (NCBI): domain Eukaryota; kingdom Metazoa; phylum Arthropoda; class Insecta; order Odonata; family Petaluridae; genus Uropetala; species Uropetala carovei. The sequence continues at coordinate 1,274,339 of JAXCHB010000105.1, read as the reverse complement.
AAATATCTATACCCCAAATATGGAGAAAGTCATGTGTTGGCCACATCAGATTTTTTCTAGTAGCGAACTCAAAATTCAAATATAAGTTACATAGGTATAAAACTACGATATATTTAAATCAAAATCGATACAACTGCGAAAGCTACGGATCTTAAAATGGAATACACCCCAGTCCTGTTCGTTGAGCACATATACCACGCATCATTATATTTATCTTGATCAGATGATCCTTTCATTTAAATGTCCGCAAAGGGTTTTGGCTACCGCTGGCGCCTTTACGTAAAAATAACGTTTTCCTCGTAGTAAGATGATGCTGCAGCCATAATCTCGAATTCTTTTGTTAAAAGTTCCAGCTTTTGACCGTTGGTTTTCCCAGCGCTAAGCCTTTTCCAGCGCGTTATACCACCTGGTACATACTTCGCACACCTGAAATATGAGCCGATAATTTGCAAACTTAATAACCCTTCTCTTTGATTTATATTTAAAATGATATAAGTAGGAAATGATACATAAAAAGACAAATTTGAGCCATTCAAATTAGCATATAATGGAGAATTAACCTCCTCATTCACAAAAAAGATATTACCTTAACCATTGGGATGAGATAATGGAAGATCCTGTTTCTAAATCATCAATTTTATTTAGAAGTGATTTATTTTCATTTTTTATGAGATTGTTGGCTTCTGTAAATAATAATCATTCATCCAACATTAATTTAGTTCTGAGTATACATCACGCCTCAGACTGAAAGCTCCTGAAATTAACCCTCGAGCGGGCGCGCTGGTGTATAAAGTACGCCAATTTTACTAATTTCAATCTTGCAACGCTGCTTTTACGTCTGACATCTACGAGACTTTTTGTATTCCTTTAGTGTCATTTTGACTTCCAACTGGTAAAGGTGTCACAATTCAAACAGCTCTAATAGCGTTTCAAACCGGAGTGATAGAAGTAGAAGTCACCCCTGGCGTACAAAATACACCGCGCGCCCGATCGTGTGAGTCATTTTTGCTACATCTCCGTTCTCCGAGTAGAGCGGTAGGTATAGAATGCATCAGTTTTATTCATTCAAATTGAACAGAACTATCCCTATTGATCTTTGTGTATTTTTAAAATGTTATTTAGGCTTTTCCCTATAAAGATGTAATTTTTCTAAGAGCTGCTCTATCGTCATCTGTCAGAGAAAAAGTGATATTTGCTATATTGAGTACACCGCAAGCCTTGTTATTTAAGTTACATTCTTTATGTTTATACATATCTGTAAATCTACAATTTTAATTTCCCGTGTTCTATGAAATGCTCGAATAATCAAATATTTTATTTATTCGTAATGTAAGACAAAAAATCTCTATTATGAGATGATTTATTATAAATACATAATATATTATTATAAATTTTATATTATTCAATTTTATATTCGTTATTTTAGGGCCCGTTATATGAGAAATGTAGAATTTGAGAGATTACTATGTGAAGAACTGCAAGAAGAATAGATAGCGACGAATCTGACGAAGAAAGTGAAATAACTGAAAGCGATCTTCAAAGCGAATCTGAGCAGAGTTCCTGACATCATCTGTAGATGAGTCAAAAGGGTCGGAAGATGAAGTTCCTATAAATAATGAATATTTTATTGGAAGAGATAATGTTTGTAAGTGGAAGAAACTGGACTTTTCGAAGAAATCCAAAACCAGAAGTGAAAAGCATACTGCTAGAGGAATCGCAGATGTAACTTCAGCATTTTATAAAATATTTGATATTGGCATGGTGGATGATATAGTGAAGAACACAAATATTTACATAGAGAGGAAGCGAGTGACAGTGCAGTATTCGAGGGATAGAGATGTCAAAGAAACGACTAGAGATGAAATATTGGCTTTATTAGGGTTACTTTATCTTATAGGCACTAAGAAAGGTCAACACACTAATGTTGAGGAACTTTGGATTGCAGATGGAACAGGAATACCAATTCTTAGAGCTTGCATGGGTTATAAAAGATTTTTGTTCTTGTTACGATGTCTTAGATTTGACGATAAAGAAGAAAAACTGACAAATTAGCAGCCGATTCAAATACATTTTTCACTAGTAATCTAGAAATTTACTGTGAAAAACAAGAATTTGGGCCATACTTTGTATCCAATAAGCCGGAGGATGTCGTGAATAGATTGATTTGTGACATTGTGGGGACAAATAGGAATCTTACTTTTGATAACTGTTATACCAGCTATCCTCTGGCATGTTCACTATTACAAAAAAAGCTTACATGTATTGGCACATTGCGGAAAAACAAGGAGATACCAGTGGAATTCCAAGCTAATAGAAATCGTGAAGCTGGCTCATGCTCCATTGGATTTCAAAAAGATGCAACAATTGTGTCTTACGTACCGAAAAAGAACAAAGCAGTAATAGCAATGTCAACAATGCATCATGAAAAAGAAATTGATGACGAAATAGGTAAACCAGTTATTATATTGGACTACAATATGACGAAGGGTGGAGTAGACACTGTAGATCAAATGTGCAATACCTACTCTGTAGCTCGTATTACACGACGGTGGCCGTTGGCAGTGTTCTTCTCACTAATGAATGTAGAGGGAATAAGAGCGCAAGTATTATATTTTTCTAATGCTGACAATCCAAGACAGCCAAGAAGAAAATTTTTGAAGGAATTTTCACTATCATTGATGAAGCCTCATCTCACTGAAAGAGCAAAAATAAATTCTCTACCGTCACATGTTAAACTATTCCTTTCAAAATACCAATAACCTGTAGAGAGGGAAATTTCATGTCAGGACCCTGCAAAAAAAAGCGTGGAAGATGCGTATTCTGTGGCAGAGGGAAAAATGTGGACACTACCATTAAGTGTAATTCTTGCAATAAATTTTCTTGTAAGAAACATGTCAAAGCGAATTATCTCTGTGATACATGTAATACTGAAGACAGTACCTCAAGTTAATAATGGAAATTTTATAAATGTTACTAAGACTTGTACGTTAATCAATTAAATTATGTTTAATCAGAATTCAACTTATATTTAATCAAAAATTATCATTGGTATTAATAGATATGAGAGATAAAACAGCATTTTAATGAAAATAAACTAATAATTACACCAAACGAATGAGTTATTTTGTAAAAATTACGCGGTGTACAAAGTACGCCGCGCGCCCGGTCGTGTAATAGAATTGGGCGCTCCCGCTTGAGGGTTAATAAACTAAATTCGTCTCCAATTAGGATGGAACAAAGAGAGCTGTATAGAGATCTAAATACCACCTTTAATTTTTTCAATTAACTTCTAAATCGCTCCTGAGGTACCTTTAGCAATGAAAATTTTTGCAACCACATTGACGCTATTCTTATTCCAATTAACCTTATCAGTGGCATTTAAAGACTTCTGTATATATACTTCACTGCATATTTTATTATAGTAATTATCTATATTTATACGCAATTAACTACATAATTCGGAAACAAGAAAAATTTTAGGCTAAATGTTGTGAATTGTATTTTAGGTTGTCAGATCGTTTTATTACGCTTAAGTATTCCCCATGTCATTTTCGATTTGTACTGGTGTTCTAGAAACGATACTTTTTTTGGTTACTTCACTCCGATTTATCTCCATTGCTCTAGAATTAATTTAATGGAGTCATCTTCTATTTATCACTATGTCCCTCGGTGAGGACTTATGGCTGCTCACTTCATATTCGGGCTAACTTGATCATTAGTAGAAGTGCAATTTATAGAGAATATATCTTAGAGAGCCACCAACATTTTTTTCTTTCTGATTTGTAATTATCGGAGTTATTTTCTTCAATGGTATTCCAAACCAAAAGTTGCTCGCTAAATGCTAATTATTCGTTCGACAGAGTAAGGATTCACATTTCAGATTTGGTTAAATATTTTGTAATTGTTGATAACGATGCGTATGCTGCCAAGAGTGATTTAATTGCACAGATATTTTGTTAATCATAACAATAGCTAAACATTTTCTTTACTTATTGTTTTTTCAATGAAAAGATTATTGAAATCGTTTAAAAATCATACAGGTTCATGCTGCATAGCTGGGACCACGTTCGAAATTGACCGTTTACGAAGTTAAAATTTCGTCACCCTACTTAAAAGATAATATCATATTGCAGGTATAAAAAAAGATTAACATATTGTTTACGATTTATGTGTGACCTTTTTGATACTTTTTAATTGCATTCATCAATAGTATTCCAGCCAAAACACACACTCAGTATTTAATTGTTTAATTTATCGGTACAAATCTTCAAATCATGCGAAGTTTTGTACTGGAAAAATACCTTTATGAGTAAATCAGCGATTTAAGTTTTGATCTTTTCATTTATTCGACACTCTCTCTATTGATATTTTATATGAAGTTATTTATTTAAAATTTTATGGACATTAAAGTCTTGAAATTAAACTAAAAACAAAACAAGACTATAGAATCTTCTGGTACAATGGAAAAATGTTGCCCTGTTTCACTCTCACAATCAGAAGGAAAATTATGATTATAAATTCTGCAACTACCATAAGGGAAAACCTTTAACTTTTAGTGAATTATTAATAAATAACAGACGATGAATATGAAATCTCTAACAAGAGGATGATATACAATAAAGAATTATTTTTTAATGCGGGTTTTGTCTCTTAGCTTCACCCCGCCTGCCAGTCTATCAGCCAATACAGAACAGCGCTGATCTGACATTACATGTCTTTTACGTCAAAATGCAAATTTCAGCGATCAAATGCTATTCGATAGTGGACAAGTTAAGCTGCCACTTTATATGAAACGCTAAGTTTAGACTTTGTAATAGCGCTGACTTGGTGAAACGGATTTTTAACTAATTTTGCGGGTGAAGATAATATATTGATGGAATGATCCGAAGTTCCTTATGCGACGGGCATAAGCTGGAATGTTTGGAGATTTGGAAACAGGAAAGAAACTGCTATGACCGGGAATCGAACTCGGGTATTCCTCTTGCCGGACCGAAACAATGTCAAATTTTTTATTCCGGAACGGTTCGCTTAAGAATGAATAAATTATTATTAATATTTTTACATTTTTTAAATTTAAAACTGTTTAATTTATATTATTATATTTTTATGCAAAATTTAAAACGTGTACCTACTTTCTCTGATTATTCTTCTCAGAGTTGGCTCGGAAAATAGCGGGGCCCAGTGCAAAGTGTGAGGGCGACAAAAATTTTTAAATAAAGCAGTCTCTCTCGCTAAGACATTTCGATATTTTTCCAGATTTTCTTTTTAAAATGCATATACTTCATAAGTAGGCCAAATATTTTTTCGAGAGCGCGGGGCCTCTTCAATTGCGGGGCCCGGTGCAGCCGCACCGTTCGCACCGCCATCAAGCCGGCCGGAAATAACAAGTAGCATTCAAGTATTTACACGAATAAATTATAAGAGCTCGCTTTCTAATCAGTTCCATCATCTTTCTTTGTATATTCATAAAAATATTCTCTACAGTAGCAGGATACAATGAAATTGTGGGCTTGGAAGATAAGTTCTTTCTTGATATTTTTATATCATCCGTAACTGAAAGAAAGAAACCAAATTGAAGAATATTAGTCAGAAGTTGAATTTGTTGTGTAACTGATCAAAGATGTTTTTTAAAGCGATGACTCAAGAAAAACTTTATGAATTTGAAAATAAAAATACAAATCCAACGTCTTGATGCCAACGACAAGATAAAACTATATAGTAATCATCCGCCAAATAAAATTTTTTCATTCAATATTTGTATTTATCGCGTAAATTAAAAAGAATAAAAAATGTCACGTTTAAATCGTAAACAATATGTTAATCTTTTATTTAGACCTGCAATAAGATATTACCTTTTAAGTAGGGTGACGAAATTTTAACTTCATAAAAGGTCAATTTTGAACGTGGTCCCAGCTATGCACCATGAGCCTGAATGATTTTTAAACGATTTCAATAATCTTTTCATTGAAAAAACAATAAGTAAAGAAAATGTTTAGCTATTGTAATGATTAACAAAATATCTATGTGCAATTAAATCACTCTTGGCAGCATACGCATCGCTATCAACAATTACAAAATATTTAACCAAATCTGAAATGTGAATCTTGACTCTGTCGAACGAATAGTTAGCATTTAGCAAGCAACTTTTGGTTTTCCAAAAATGGACGACGCAGATATTCTTTTGATTGATTTCTAGCTGCAATTCCTTACACCACGCTGAAATAGCTTCCAAATAGGATGGTCTTCCGGATTGCTTATTTCTCTAAAAATGACGATTTCGTCCGCAAAAAGCCTAACTAAGTTTACTTCTACCTACTGAGCTGATATCGCTTATATAAATTAGAAATAATCACTTAGAGAAGTACTTAACATAAATTCAGATGAAAAATCAAAATATCTCTTATACAATCGGTACTATGAAAAAATGTTTCAAAATAAACTTTAGGAAATGACATAGTCTACAACTATAATAGTAACAAATGTGTGCATAAATGAAGTTCTAAAGGATGCATTTGGAAAAAAACTGAAAAATGACAAAGTTTGAGCGCCCACAAAATTCTGTCACACACATACAGGCATCATCGAGGAAATAGTCAAAACGTACTAAGGGGACCTCAAGCGTGTACGCTAGGGTGGTCCTTATTTTTCGAACTCTGAATTTCTTTCGGGACGCTGCCTGAATTTGTTCCATTTGATTAGAAAATAAATTGTGTTAAATATTTTTACAATCGGATAAAGGGAAAACGTGCCGCATCGCACTTGAACTTTATATATTTCATCATTTTTTGTGGTATTTGGGTCATTCCTAGTGAAAACGGAGCAATTCCAATTTTGCATTCTAACGGATTGTTTTGATATTATTACCAACACTTTCATATCATCTGCCCATTAGTTGCCAAGATCCGGCCCGGAAAGTGAGCGCGTGCCATGCAAGTCGCAGCGTGCTGCGGCGCAACTGCTCAAAACTGTCAAATTCGCTGCCTCTTATCTCGTAAAGTATTTCGCCAGTAGTTTCAAAAAACAACTTATTATCGTTTATGGCAGTTCTTTAAGGTTATTTACTTAAATATACCTCATGACTTCCATAGTTTGAATAAAAATACGCGAAACTTGAGAAATATTCAGATTTTTTCGTTTCACTTATGTATTAAGTCCCTCGCGTCGGAGTATCTCCATGAAATATAATAGTGAATAAAAGTTTCCTGCAATCTTCCCTTCTGTCATATTCCTAAAAATTTAGTATACACTTGGCGACTACATTGTACAATTAAGATACATTGTTTTAAGAAGTGTCTTTGACGAAAAATTTGGAAAATCATCGGGCCCAGATGTTCCCCTCTTCAAAAGGTTTCAGGAAGCATGACCTCAACTTAACAGGGAGAATTTTAAACCTGGAATGCAAGACTAGCGGGTTCGAGAAGATCTAAAGGACGCGGAAGACGAAATTCTTGCTTTCGCGCTGCAACGTTTACAGGAAAATCACCCCAGGGAAGATTACCGAGAGCTCCTTGAACTGTCATTTTTCTGGGAGGGGTTCCTCCTCGAGGAACATCATTTCGCGTTCCCGGTGCATTTCACCATGCTAGGTGGATGGCTAAAGCTATATACTGCCTAAAAATGTTTCTTCTTCGCGATGAATTCTCCTTAACTGCCGAAGAAGAAATTGCACTCCGCGACGTGTGCGTCTTTCTATATAGTACGTTTGTACGTGGAGGTTTGGATTAGCGCGCCGATTGCCGTTGAAGCTCCTCGGAGAGATTTGCTGTTTTTGAAGTCTTTATGAGTACGACAAGACTGATAGTGAAATTAGCCGTGTGGCAATGAATAAATTTTGTAACCATTTGTGATACCTTGCACCAGAACATGCAGCTCTAGCGTTTTTCGACGACAAGGTTTCAATAGACACTAAGAAACGAATGGTATTAGCCTTGCAATCAAATGTCAACGAGAATTCAGACGACTCAACCAAAAGATTTTCCGTACACCGGAAAGATATAAAACACTTCGTAGATAAGGGACTTGAACATTTCATTTTTAATGAATCTAGACAATTTTTCAAAAGGTTCAATATTTCAATGACATTTCTCTCTAAGGATCCCCTTATGTGGAAAAATGATCACACCTATAGAGATGGACTGGAGATTGCGAAACAACTGAAAGTCGTCAAGGACGCTGCAGAAAGAGGAGTTAAGATAATGGAGGACTTTAATAAATTATTTACTGAAAGTGAATCTCAAAAACAGTTTGTTCTGAAAGTCGCCGCAGACTACCGGCGTAAATTTCCAGACTGCAGCAGAGCAATATTGTCACAAGTATTTTGAGAAACTCGTTATAATTTAAATATACTCTTAAATTAAACTTCTCTGAAAGGCACTTTACTATTTTAATGATCAAAAGACCTAGAGAGAAAATTATTTTAATAGATTGAAGTAACAATGTTTTCCCACAAATTTAAAAAGTTTTTAAATATATAGAAATATAAAAAATTACACATTATTTATACCTTACAAATTCACTTTATTGATTTAACAAGGGTTTCAAACTTTCTATTTCAAATATGAAAACTGTTGGCTTCGTACAGTAGCGTAGCTAGATGTTTCGGGACCCTAGGCAAGAATCACTGATGGGCCCCCTAAGCGGAAATATTTTAGTAAAAAGATTTTTTTATATATATTTTATTGGTGTTTATTTTTCTCTGTTGTGGGGCCCTCTTGAGAAAGAGGTGAAAATGATAATTTGATGACAATTCATCAAAGTGACTCTTAATTAATCGTTGTCTTTCGCTCGTGGGGCCCCTTTAGTTCGAGGGCCCTTAAGCATTGCCTACTATTGCTATAGGGTAGCTACGCCACTGGCTTCGTAATATAACAGTTAAACGAAAAAATCTGAATATTTCTCAAGTTTCGCGTTTTTTTATTCAAAATATGGAAGTCATGAGGTATATTTAAGTAAATAACCTTAAAGAACTGCCAAAAACGATAATAAGTTGTGTTTTTTGAAACTACTGGCGAAATACTTTACGAGATAAGAGGCAGCGAATTTGACAGATTTGAGCAGTTGCGCCGCGGCACGCTGCGACTTGCATGGCACGCGCTCACTTTCCGGGCCGGATCTTGGCAACTAATGGGCAGATGATATAAATATTCGAGATACATCACCAAAAATGTCTAATAAAGTGTTGGTAATAATATCAAAACAATCCGTTAGAATGCAAAATTGGAATTGCTCCGTTTTCACTAGGAATGACCCAAATAACACAAAAAATGATGAAACATATAAAGTTCAAGTGCGATGCGGCACGTTTTCCCGTTATCCGATTGTAAAAATATTTAACACAATATATTTTCTAACCAAATGGAACAAGTTTAGGGGGCGTCCCGGTAGAAATTTAAAAAAAATTTTTTTGCCTATAGCTAAGGACCACCCTAGTGTACACCCTACTCTCCGTATTCACGAAATTTATATTCGCTTATTCGCGGTCGAGCACCCAACAATGAACAGTAATACCCCAATTTACGTCGAGGATGCGTTCCTGAAAATCACAACGTAAATAAAATCCACTGAAATCGAAACCGTTTTTCCCATAAGAATCAATGTTATATGGGGGCGATGCGTGCAGAACGTCGGAATTTTCACCTTGAATATTATTTACCGTATTTACTCGTATACCCCGCGCATAATTTTTCTTGAAACGCAGGTGAAAAAAGGGGTGCGCGTCTTACAAGAGGATTTCTGAACAGGTTATATAAATTGTATCGATAGTAAATTCTGCAATATGCTTGCAGCTACATTGATATTTGCAAAATACGTCGAAGTCGACAAAATATACGCGTTTTTATGCAACCAAGCAAACGTTTAGGTTATACGCTTGTGCTGCAGGCATAAACTTGTAAAAGTAGGCAGAAAGAATACGCCGACTAACTGATAACTATAGTTCAATGACTACTGAGGGTTTGCCTGCTGAAGAATAGGTAGACACAAGTTTGGTCCTTTTCCCTCATCCACTTCAAGGAATTCGGAGTGGTGAAATTTTGTTGCGAATGAAAGATTTCATCGTTCGAAAGGAAGACGGAAATCCACATCTCAAGTGTTTGGACTTCTTTGCTCCTAACCTTCCAATATTTACTCTTGAGACGATACGTGAAAAAACTCCCCACCCGTGTAAGGAAGTTCCCGTTCATAAATAAACAAATAGTACGTGATCCTCCGCATATTAATACTACGTCAAATACGGTGAAGTGGGGACAAAGTTGCATAATATTACAACAAAAACAGTTAAGGGGTTAACAAGAGAGGACTATCGATGAGGAGATTTCTGCAAGTATCAGGATAAAGAGATCATCCATTATATTGCGCCACGTAGGAGGAAGCGCTGAATCCGGACCAAATTCTAAAATTCCGTCTTTACACTACCTTTGCTAATTTATGAGTGAATAAAATTCTTTTTTATCTTAATACTTTTAAATGTTTAAGAAGATGGAAACGGAAAGATCTGATGATTTTCCGACTTGTCCAATTTTCCGAAAACCCGAAGATAACGACGTAACTTCGAAGTATACCCACGTAAATCGGTACACAGGTACTAAATGATCGACGACGTAACTTCGAATCAATGTAAATAGGGGCAACGTAAATCGGGGTATTACTGTATGAATCACGAATTTTCTTTGAATGGTTTACTTGTGACGCCATCTTCACACAACTTATCATCTAAGCATCGCGCGCTGCATCACGATAGCACGCGAATCATCGAACAGCAACATCTCGCAAAGTTTAGAATTTTATTTTAGGATATTTTATGCACACCCATGGCTCCCAAAAGAAAGTTATTTAACGAGAGCAATGTAAGTGGAAGTGAAAAGGCTGTTAAGAGAGAAAAGAATGACTCTTGTGCTAGATGTAGAAGTTCATGATAAACTCGCAAGTGGTATAGGGTTTCTGGTGTGAACGGATCCACAGTGCGTTACATCAGGAAAAATTAGAAACAAATTAGGGAAATCGTTGCACAAAGAGGCCTGATAAGTGCTAAAAAGTGTCACGTTGTACGTGACAGAGTCCTTGTAAAAATCGAAAAAACCTTATGCTTATGGATAGACGGCATGAGCCAAAAGAATGGTCCTGTTAGCAGTGCTCGAAATGGATTGGTTCCATAATTGCTTTGTACGGGAGGTGGAGAAATACCTTCAAGAAAAGGGTATGGAATTCAATGTTCTCGTTGTCCTCGACAATGCTCCCGGCCATCAAAAAAGCCTGAAAGTTGCCCATTCTAATGTCGAAGTAGTGCTCTTGCCATCTAACACTACTTCTCTCATTCAGCCGCTCGATCAAGGCTTGATCGCCACTAGAGGTTTGCATGGATACAGATTTTCGTATCCTCACCCGACCCATACACGCAGGTAAATATCCATATCCGATCCGTAACCGCAAACATTTTTAAATTACCCGATCCGACCCGCACGAATAAATTGTACGACCCAACCCAACCCGCAAGAAGTCGTATCCGCAGGCAAAAATTACACAGTCCAACAAATGAAAAGTTTTTTTTTGTTTCCTTTGCTAAAATAGGTGTTTCTTATAGACATTTTTGTGCTGAAGACTAATCTGTTTTTAAAAGTTTTGTATCACGTATACTTTTTGAGAAATGAACATAGTTGTGTTTACGATAAGAAAAGTGAAATAAGCCTTCTCTTACCTAAAATATTTTGGCTGATGACTTCGTCTTGTAGGATGACTGTGGAATTTCTCGGATGAGACACCAACAATAATCAGCTAACATGGAAGAACTCCACTTTCCTTTATATCGTTGTTCCATGGTGGAAATATTTTGGTGGAACCTTTCTCCATGTTCGTCACTGACCTCGCCCAAATTGGCAGGAAAAAAATGCAGATGGGAATCCAGAAAATGTAATTTAAGGGACATATTACAACCTAAATTATGATATGCCTGTAGCATTGCTGCCACAATATTTTCGTAATTTGAAGACTTCACTTTTCCCGAAATATTTTCTGTAACCTGCTTAAATCCAGTCGAGGCAGCACGTTCCTTCTGGTTTAAAGATTCTTCAAATTTTGTGTCTGAAAGTAGTTGCCTAATTTGAGGGCCAACAAAAATGCCTTCTTTCAGTTTGGACTCGCTAATCTTCGGAAATTTACTATGGAGGCACTGAAAACCTGGACCATCACGATTCATTGCCTTCACGAAGTTTTTCATAAGCCCAAGCTTTATGTGTAATGGTGGCAAGTATACTTTTTGTGGGTTCACCAATGGTTTATTTTTAATATTTTTTTCTCCTGGCGTTAAACATTCACGATCAGGTCACTGCTTAACCACGTAATGATCCTTTTTAGCTCTACTATCCCATTCACAGAGAAAACAACAGTATTTTGTATATCCACTTTGATATCCAAGAAGAATTCCTATTACCTTAAGGTCACCACATATATTCCATTTATACTTATCATAATTAATTTTTTCGAAGCGGGACTTCATATCTTTATGTTTCTTTCATATTGACTGAATGTGCAAGTGGGATGGATGGCTTAGTGTTACCATTGTGAAGAAGTCCAGCTTTCAAACTTATTTTTGATGAGTCAATGAAAAGACGCCATTCTTCTGGTTTATGATCTTGTCCCAGGCATTTCATTAATCCATTTACATCGTTACAGAAAGTTAGTTCGCCGCATTCTGAGAAAAAGTTAATTTGGTCTTTTCGGCGGCTCCGAAAAGCAGTTACTTTGGTTTCCTTTTCAAGAAGATTCCATCCTTGAAGGCGAGAGGCTAAAAGCTCTGCCTGAATTTTTGATAGATTGAGATCTCTGACAAGATCGTTTAACTCTGATTTAGTAACTAAATGGGGGCTTTTTGAATCATCAGCTTCAAAATCCGTATCATAACTATTTTTTTCTACAAACATCGGCTCTTCATCTCTGCTCTCCAAATCTGAATTTGTTGGTGGTCTTGGTAGTGGTAACTCAACAGAATGTGGAACTGGTCGAATAGCTGATGCGAGATTAGGCACAATTTCACCATCATCACGGAGTAAATTCAGCTACTATCATTTCTCGAAATCTATACGCGATACAAAAATTTTTAAAGTAGATTCGGATTCAGCGTAAAAAAGCTCAGAATCACCTGAGATTTTTAAGGGAACAAAAATTGTGTTTAACAGTGTTATTTTTACGCGTCTGACATGGAAATATTTTTCGACTAAAAAAGCAAAGAAACAGTCGCGAACGCGACATCGCTCTTTTAATCAAAGTAAGATATATCGGTGTAAGATTATGATTCTACTAGAGAGATTTACCTTATTTTATTCTACGTAATAATATTGAAATATTTTCGATGTTAGAATATTAACCTTTATTATATTTTATAGAATTGTCGTTATCGAACTCAATGATGCAGTTTATATAATTATTCTGGCAATAAATATCGTCTATACCTATTACAACATTTCTTTGAGGAATAAAAATCTACTTTTGTTTTCAATGTGCAAAAATAATTTTAATACTTAAAAGAATATTTGATTAAGAATAATTCATTGGACAACAGAAAAACACATATTTTTGATTATTCGTTGAAAAGTTATTGCGTTTGATGCGGCACAATGCGTGAGCTGAGAAGACTCTACGGATAGATTGCGTCGCAGCCTAGCGGTGGTTATAGCGGCGACGAATCTAACCGTGGACTCTTCGAGCCATGCGCATCTCGGTGCTTCAAATGCTAATAACTTTTTAAAAAATAATCGTAATTCAGTTCTTCAAAAAGTGACTTAAAGTAGGGAAAATAAGCTTCAAATTTACGCTTACCAAAATTTTTTACGATTTCTTTTCGGAGAGTTATGTCATTTTCAATTATTTTAAATTTCCGTTTTTTCCCGTTGTTTCACAAAAATGTCAGAGTTTTGTGCTTGTGGCTGCTACAGTAATTTATTTTTGAACTGATGCATTTTTTTATTCATAGTAGCAACCTTTTGGAGTAATAATCCGCAAATCAGATTGCATTATCATTCTTTCGAGAAAAAATCGACTGAAAAAATAGATTTTTGCAATTTTTAAAAAATGGAGGGTGATGGAAAAAAACGGATTGCAGATTTGTTTTCAGCGTGCCGAAATCATAAAGAATCATCCTTCAAAGTTCAGGAAACAAAAATGCTGTCGGACAGTTATCTGGAGCGACATGTACGAGCCAAAACCCAATATTCAAAAGAAAATTATTCTCAGCAGGACAAATCAATGACCCTCTCTTAATGCGTAGAGGGTTTTGGAAAAACCTACCAATAGCTCCCAAAGAAAGTCGTTAGATATTATCTGAAAATCGCGTCCCTCAAAAGATACCCAAAGCCTTTAGAGTTATCGGCTTGAAGGGGTAGGAGAAGGGTGCAACCAACGGTATTATTTTTTCTCATACTCAAGAGAGTTCAACACGGATAATGATTTTCGTATCCGCACCCGATCCACACCCGCAGGCTATATATCGGAATCCGACCCGCATCCGCAAAAAGTTACGCATTATCTAACCCTAAGAGCAACTTTTCGTGCGTATATCCGGACATGCAGATCTCTAATCGCCACTTTAAAAGTGTATTATACGCGCCGTACTTTTGGAAGGATTCGTAAGGCAATTGATGCGAACTGCAACCTTGATGTTCGGCAATGTTGGAAAGATTACAACATTGCCGAATGCATCATCAATATCAAGGAACCACTTGAAATGATGTTGGCGAAAGCTGTGGAATGAAGCAGAGAACGACTTCACTGGATTCCCTTCCCCAGGTGGAGATCAAGAAGATCGTGATGTTGGCTCGTGAAATAGGAGGTGAAGCCTTTGATGACTTGAACTCGCCGAAGAGGACTTAGAGGAACTCGAAAGAAGTGAAGAGGAAGATGAAAGTAATAAGGAGGAGGAGAAAAGAAGTTGGAATCTTCAAGAGATGGCGGAAGTGTCCCTGGCCGCTAAAAAATTGACTGATTTGATTGTTGATTACGATTTATCTCTGGAAAGAAATATGAAAATAAAGAGAGGGATCGAGAGTGCTATTCAGAAATATATAAAGATATGCAGAAGAACGCAAAGCAGTTGCCGATAACGATGTTTTAATTAAACCCAGCCATGGCTCTACTTCTTCACCGGAGCAGTAGCATAAGATATAAAGATTAATTCTTATTATTATAAAAAATTATACAATACTTTAGTTTTTATTTGCATGTTATTATCTTCTTTTTCAAGCATTTGTTCAACAGCTTAATTATGTATTAATTATATGTATTATATAATGCAACGATTGCAATGATGACGAATAACTGACACTCAAGAGAAGTTGAAGTTCTGTACTATGAAGGCTTGTCGAGGGCACAAATATCAGTGGGGGTTCTAGTTATAGTTTTGTAACGGAACACCTAGTTATTACAATGAGAGCTACAACATGTGTGCGAGGGTAACTTTGAAAATTCTCAAGATGACTTGTGTGCATAATGTTTTCGTAAGATTCTGCAAGAATGTGTTTCATATAATGTATTATGTAAATACAAAATATTATTTTATTGGTAAGTGAAAGTTGTCTTTAAAGTTGCATTTTATTTTTAAACAACTTTCATTAAATATTCGCTAACACTGGTATAGTATGTAATTCATTAAATGGATATATTTGAGTTCATGACCTTATTCGCAAATGTTGTTATTTGCAATAATCTCAGGAATACGGAAGGTAGGGTGTATTTCCGTTGAAATCTCGAATTTGATTTTTTCACGCATACAATACTTTCTCCTAATCTACGTACATGCAGAAAGTAAAAAGAAAATCTTCTTTAAACAAACTACTTTTAAGAAACTTTCATCAATTTTTTATGTAACTGAAAACAGTTATAATTCATGTAAAATTTGATCAATAAAAAACTTTTTTTAGAACTAGGAACGGTTCCAGAACCGGATCCGAACCATTTCTTCTTTTGATCACTCGGAACCAAACCCAGAATGGAATGAGTTGGAAAATTTAAGGTTGGAACCAGAACGCTCACAACCGTACCAGAACTTCCCAGTTCTGGTTAGCAACAATGATGAAGTAACCGTGCAAGAAATTTCTAAGTTCAACACAAATTAAAACATTCTTGCTTGATTTTATTGATAAAGGCTAATCCTATGACAAAAATGTATAGGAAAAGAAATACTCTACTAGTTCCAAAAGTTTTATTTGTAAACTATTTTGATATGACCAATACTCATTAGCAGATTTGCAATAAGGCCAAAGTAGGCAATGGCCTAGGGTCAGCAAGGTTGTGAGAATGGCAGGATTTGGGGCGGTCAAATTTGTATATTCATTCGCCAAGTCGCAAGATTGTAAATATAGTCCATATATGAAGAAGCACTCTAAAGAGGGCTTTCAGTGTGGTTTTCAAAATTATGGAGGACAAAGAAGATTACTTCGAAATCATGAAAGACCATTGGTACCCACCTAAGGAAGGTAGTCAAGGTAAAATATAAATATCCAGGAAAAGAACTAATTATTCATCTGGTATAATACATAAATTAAATAAATTTTATTGACATTTTTTAAGGGGGGCGGAAAAATAATTTGGCCTAGCGGTGCCAAGTTTCCAAATCCGCCACTGCCAATACTTTATGAGATATGACGGAAAGTTCATTTTTTGTCACCAGTAAAGCGGTATCCCTGATTGGCTTACATGATGCATGTATGTGATTTTCTTATTGTCTTTGACTGTAAGTCCTTAATATCAAATTGCATGAAAATCTGTTTGGTAGGTGAGAATATGGACAGACAGATGGACAGACCGATATTATAGGCGCTCATGCTGGCAGCGAAGCGCATCTAATAATGGTGGGGAAGAGAGATTATGCTATTCATATATTTGAATTTATGAATGCTCATTACCCAAAAAGGTCTTCAGACTAAATATTTTATCTTATCCGTTCGCATACAGACTTCCAGCTCACAAGCATCGTGTAACTTTTATTCTATGAGCACTTTCAGTTTTGTTAAACATTTATATATCCTAACTTTTCACTCTACAATGCTAAAAAAAATCAATATTACTGACCTCCCTGCATCAAAGTAAACATGTTGAACCAATCCATTAACTCAACTTAAATGCGTGGATTTGTAAAGTACGAGAATATTTGCTTTAAGAAATGAAAATTATTGCTAAGCGTTCTCAATCAATCTTGCAATCACTTAAACTTTGCTTGACTTATGTCAATTAGATGTATCTATAGTAATTTCAATCATAATAACAGATATACGTTAATATTATGGACTATTTAACCTTTTAGCTTTTGGTTATCTTTCTTCAATGTAACTATGAATTCCTCCAGACCGTTTTTCTCAATTTTCAATGACTTCAGCAGATCTTCTGCTGCCTCAAATTGTTTCTGAGGCACAACTTCAGCATATCTGGCTTTTAAGGTGCAGAGTTGAGTAGACAACTCTACTATAGTCTCCCTAGATGACAAACAATCAGTTTTTCAAAAGTAATTCGTGTCCATATTATTCTGATTTCTCAAGCCTCTTAAAAATTATATCATATCCCCTATAAATGTATATATAATACTACACAAATATATATGTAACATAACTACAATAAACGTAAGCTTTCAATGAGAACAAGGTTCCCAAAGCCTACATTTCACGGATGCTATCTGTTCAGTGATTTCATACATTCTTACTCTATTTATACGAATTTATTTAATTATTAATTTTAGCTTGAAAGGGGATTTAAACTCATTATCCTTAAAGATGTGCAAATCAGCATATTTCATACATTTCTCAAATTTATTCTGCTCACACTTCATCTCGTTTCACCCTATCAGGGATTTAAAAATTCTCATCCCTGATATTTTAAAATTAATTCTCTGATTTTGCTATTTTATCAAAACTTTATACGAAACAAGTAGTTTTATCCATGAACATGGATAAAATCACAGCGTTTTTTAGTTTTATGTGCTTATACTGCCACATATTCAGTCACTAGAGCCTCAAAATTAATAGACAAGGCCTAAACTTCATGGAATTCCATTATAAAAGGATGGGATGAATTATTAATACGAATAATTCATCCCATCCACCAGAGCAGGGTGCTCACAAGCACCACAGTACTCTTTAGTAGTCTTACCGTGAACCTCTACAATGCTAAAAATCACCTTCCTTAGCACAATTAATGTAATTTGTTTGATTGTTTTCTTACTAAATGTACAAAGGAAGATTTTTATTCAATATATGTTTGTTTGATTTTATTTATTATCATTCCTACAGAAGTATAGTGGTACTTGCTGGGTGCTCTATAATGTAACCTGGTGCTCGCCACATTGAAAAGGTTGCAGACCCCAGCACTAGAGTCTCATTTGTAAGGGCATCAATTTGGAAATGTATGTTCAACATTTCAGCTTTCCATCTTTCATACCTTAGGATATCTTAAAACAATTAATGGGTCCCTATCCAAGCCTGTATATATTTCAAACCTTAAATTTAAATCCTATATATAATTTCTGAAGTGTCCGTCCCCATCTCGAAAACCGTTTGCCATAGAGATTTGCAGTAAACTGCGTTTTGTTTCTACAGGCCAGGAGGTCCCTAGAAAACTATTCTCAATTTCCTAAAGTCCCGGGTTCGATTCCAGGAGATAATTATATGTTCCCATAAGTTTACACGGGATTTTCAAGTTTTCAGAGTGCAAGGTTTTTTTCCTTCATTCGTTAAAATATGTAAATATGGACCGATTTTCTCCGTTTTTGATTTATTCAACGGCTAAAACCCTAAATTATCTTATTCTTTCAATGTTTATACCCTAGGCGGTCGAAATTTTCGGAAATACACAATTGTTTTCGAAATTTGCCGATTTTTTGTTCTCCTTCAGGACATTGCCAAGTCGACCTTAATTGTTGCCTCTGATTCATTGACGTAAAAATGGAATCCTTAAGTTAGTAAGATCATTATATGCTACATTTTTGCTTTAATTAAAGTTTTATTGTTATAAATATAACAATGGTTGAATTCATTAAGATAATGATTTAACTCGAGAACATTCAGTAAAATTATTTTCTGTGACTAGGACGCGTTTATCGTAGATTGTGGTACAAAAGCATATTTATTTTTTAAAATACTGTACCTGAGTATTCAACCTTTTGGAAATACCAAATGTTTTTGTTTTCGTGACTGAAGCGACCAAGAATCATCCTGTCAGTGGAAATACGCGTAAGACTCTGCCATTTCATTATGAAGGTTTTGGTAAGGAGGAATCTTCCTAAACCCCAATAAGTTTATACTCTGCATTATTCTACAATCAATTGTTTCAGCGCTTACTTATTTAATACTTTCCCCTGGCTTAAATGGATAAATAATTATTTTTTTGTGGCGTCGTTTTTACAAGAGTTATGTTTTGTGATTGATTAAGTGGATGACATTTCCTGTAAATTACAGAAAGTTCATATCTTTCTTTTCCCAATATTTGCTTTCTTTGAGGTGTTAAGACCGAGTTTGACTCCTGGTCTTAGCAGTTCTATTCTTCTGTTTCTTCATTTCACATCACTACAGTTTATGCCTGTCGCGTAAGAATCTTCCGATCACTAATCATTTCAATTTAATTACTGTGCCGCATCAATTTACTCTCTACCATAAATTATAAAATACAGATTTCTGATTACCTACGGATAACATTTTTTTTAATATGTGCACACTGCCTTTCCCTCAGTGAGATTCTAATACGCAAACCTTACATTGGGAGTCAAATATCTAAGTATCCTATACTGTGTAAATTCATTGCTAGAGTAAAATATGAATTATTAACATCAACTTATTTTACAAACTTATTAATTTTTTTATGAATCAATTTAAAATTAAACGCACAAATTTTGTGCGGGCTCAGCTAGTAAATATTATTATGCTTCCTGGAGAATTTTACCTACTCATTCATTCATTTTTGCTGGGTTAAAAAATGATAGAAAGACGGAATAGGAAACCTTTATGAACTAACGTTGCAATAAGTACTCTCTAACACCCAGCGTCCTCAATGGAGGTCATCAATTTCTATACGTATTATGATAAAGAAATAAAATAAAATAAACAAATTGTACATTACTATAAGCACATATATGTATGTTACATTACATCATAAACAATTAACACTTACATGGGGTTAGATGAAAAATAAAAACGATAATTTAGCACAGGTCACTTTTGGAGAAAATTCTGCAACTTTAAACGTGTGCTGCTAGTTTCAAACTCAACACAAATTGATTTACCTAGAGAATAAGAGAGCTTAGGATGGAATTTACTGAATACATAGTAATCTGCTAGCGAGATAGTAGAAGTTACTGAGCTAAAATGTTACTGTCCTCAAAAGAGGTTTCTGGGCTGTAATTGGTTAATAAACTACTGTTTTGAGAGGTAAAACTGTGTACAGTATACTTTCGTTAGGAGGGAAGCATAACTTTCAAACTTTACCTAGACTGTAAAAATAGAGGGGATAATATTAAAACCTTGCCTAGTGTGAAAAAACATCTCGTCCCGGCGCGGATCAGAAATTTAAATCCCATGATTGGTGAGTGACTCATGTATCAAATTCATGTCCATTAAATAGACAAATTGAAACAATAAGCCACATCTGACTTCCTCTTTCCTTAATTCACCCTTCTTTTAGCTTTCAGAAGCAATCAAACTAGTTGTGGAATGATTTTTTCATTGACTCATCCAAAACCTAATTCCAAATGAGGCGAATAGTATTAGCACATTTTTTGACTCATTTAAGGTAGGGTCATCATTAGATTTTTCTTTCCACCAATTTATGTTTCTGTATCAAAGTTTCTTTGTATTTGTCTATAAAAAATTAGCGTTTATACCCTAATTGACAAAATTTTTTTGAGTTTTATTCTTCACCATTACTACTGCCTATTCATTACTTTAAAATGATTTCTAATGAGCACTTAATACTAAATTCCTGGGGTTACCAGATGACAATGGTGAAAATCAGGACAAGGAGATTTAAAAAGCTCGTCACTAATCTGAAATTAAGTTTGTAAACATGGGGTGGAAGAAGAAAAAAATTTTATTTTAACAAATATTAATTGTGAAGATAGATGACTTGACTGGGAATCGAACCCGGGTCTCTCACTTGCTGGGTAGGTGCACCTAGTTCAGAATTTTTCTCCTTCTCTTTCTTCACATTTGTGATCAGTCTTATGCACTCATGCATATAAATTAAATTTCCATCATTTCACTCTTATTATTTAACAAATATTATTTTTTTAAATTGACCACATAATATGTATTCTACTTCTCATATAAATCAATCTTCTTTTGGAGACCTTTGTCTGAAATATCGTAGTCATAAACTTGTTTACATTTCATACCCTTCATGTTGAACTTCATAGAAACTATCCACTTTATGGAATCAGTAGTTGGCCCATAACATGCCTTTGTCGGCAGATAACCCATCAGCAAGTAACTCTTCCACTTTCAATAGAAGGAATTTATGACTCAGCCTCATTCAAGTATGCCTATAATTTCATCAAGAATTTAAAAAAATCCTATTACAGTAAAACCTGCGAAAGGCAGAACCTGTATTTGATGAAAATCTGCCAAAGCTGGAAACTGAAATAAAGTCATACTAGTTGATACCACTTTTCATCTGAATGTCTCTCTGTAAGGCTTCCTGATTTAACCCTTTCAAGCTTGATTTAACCTTCATATCTGGTGTACATTGTAATGCACATTAATTTTCTGATATTTTTCTGAGCTCCCCATTAATTCTACCACATAAATGACCACTTACAAAATATAATGCTTATCTCAGCAATGCTTTTATGTACCGTAATTTTCCGATTATAATACTCATTTTTTTTCACGAAAAATTGACAAAAAGTTAGGGAGCATATTATAAATGGTAACAAGCGCATACAACTTTTTTTTAGTAAGGAAATAGTTTATATTTTCGGACATATTTTTACCAATAAATCATACATTTCAATGCATTTTGACAACATTCCTTTAAATATTGTTTTTCAAAACAAAAATAACAATAATTATTTATTTACTTTTAGCTGTCCGAATTTTAGCCTCTGAATTCATTATTGCTGTCCTCAAATAGTTCATCGGCGATTTTGTGTTCTCTCTCATGGTCTATGTAAATAGCATCCTTCAAGATTTGGAAAATATAGGTAATCAAACACAGTAACAAAGTGCATGGATGATCTCACAAGGGCCACTTATTGGAACATTGACAAACAAAAAAACATTCAGCTGCTTCACTTTTCCATGAAATATTATGTGCTCTTCAACGAATTTGGAGCTTTTAAGGTTTTCGAATAGTTACCTTTTTTACTCAATTCTTGAAATGGTCCAGCATAGTGCGGCTAGATTTGTAAAGGGAGAATATCAGTATGATGCGAGTGACCTGAAATAGCAGACGTTAAAGAATAGAAGAATTGAGTACATAAGGAAATGATTTGAAAAGTTTAAAAGCTCCGAATTCATTGAAGACATATGTGGCATAGTTGTACCCATTGGTGTTAGTAAGGGTAATGTTAGATCAGAGCGTATGAGAAAGTACATCAAAATAGTCACTAGAACTGAGAAATACTAGAGATCTTTTTTCTCAGACACGATAAGACAGGCCAACAGAGGTATTAGTTAGAGTTAGTTTGGTGCTGTGACACTCCTTGCCAAACGCTTCTGGGGGCTTGCAGGGTATTCATGTAAATGTAAATGTTGTTATTGTAATTTTGTCTCCCTGGAATAAAGAAGCTTTATTGTGTATACATTTTAGCCATAACTCTGCAAGATTGTTCTTGAGAAATTTTTCAATGACCCCAGAACATTTGTCCTGAGACTGGAAAAATGATTTCAATGGTTTAAATAATTTTAAAATTCTTTCAACTGCAGGCAACAAGACTATCCATCTAGTTTTACTATACATACTCAAGCAATTTATGGCACTCAACTTCACCAGATTCACAAAATTCCTTTAAAGCTTCAACAATATATATATATATATATATATATATATATATATTGTTGAAGCTTTAAAGGAATTTTGTGAATATATATATATATATATATATATATATATATATATATATATATATATATATATATATAAATAAAATTTATGTATAATGTATGTGTATATATGTGTGTGTGTGTGTGTGTGCATGTGCATGTGTATATAATGCGTGTGAGTATATGTATACAGGCAGTCCTCGACATCCGTACATAATGCATTCCTGAAAATGTGTACGGAAGTCGAATGTACGGATGTCGAACATAGATTTACATGTTATAGGGGGCGTCCCGTTCCCAGAGAGCCAAAAAATATTATAAAATCTCTAATTATGGTATAAATGTTTAGTTTTTTGAGCAGGGACCTTTTAGACACAATCATAGATTTTATAATATAGAGAGATAGGACAAAAAGCAATAAAATATTTAAATAATTGCACAAATAAACACTGCTGCACAGACAAAGATGCCAGCATGGCAGAAACTGGTGGCCTGGTGGCTGGCAACCAGCAGCACTCAAAATATTCATTTGCAGGTGAAAAAATCTGCCATGACCGGGAATCGAACCCGGGCCTTCCACTTGCCGGGCGGATATTCTACCACTGAACTACCGTGGCAGACTAATTCTCCTGTTTCTGAGCGGGAATATATTCTTACGTTGGGACCAAGCTAGCGATGCTAGTATCCAGTTACGTGAGCTTATTTACATTAATAAACATTATAATGTAGAATATAATGATTTTACTTACAAAAAATGTAAGATTCCAGTATTCAGTAGACGAAAGGAGGTTAAATTACTTTCATCAATAAACGCTTCCTGAATAATAATTAGTATCTATTTGTTGCTATCCATAAACATCCATCGTTTCGTTACTTAAACAAAAGTGCGAATCGAATAACGCTAAACTTTCGTCTATTTGTAAGTTTCAGGGAAGTTAATTGAATCGGAGGTAACAATGACAGCTGCCTTGGCAACGCCTGAAAGAGTACGAAAAATCCACAAAATTTCGAAACAAATTGCATATTTCTGAAAACTTAAACCGTGTAACACGTAAACTTCACAGGAATAAGATAGTATAGAGTTTTATTCATCGAATAAAGCAAAAACAAAATAAATCGGTCCATATTTACATATTTTAATGCTTGAAGGAAGAATACCTTGCAAGTCAAGAAATGGATTCATATGTGTTATCTTATGGAAAATATTAATCCCCTATATTGGCAGCAATGATTAATCCCGGTTGACCAAACCTTAACCATTCACTAAGCTAGGATGTAAGGAAGAATCTTACCAAATTTGGTTATTCTAGCTTTTACCGTTTAGGAGGAGTTCCATGAACAAACACAAATACACAAATACACAAACACACAAATACACAAACACACACTTCAAAATATATTATAGAAGATTATTGAAGACGTAAACTTAAGTAACTGTAGGAAATTTGATCAAAATCGTTACAGCCGTTTTTGAGAAAATCGGATTGTTGTTAAAAATGTGTAGAATAAACTACTCTTAATTATTATGCAATGTCAACCATTTCTATATATACTCTGCTCAGTATGATAAAATGCCTAAGTACGAGATTTCATTCATTTTCGCTCTACCATCTAGGCTCCAGAGCCAGTAACAGACAGACAGACATTGCAAAAACCACTTTTTCGGATTCAGCGACACCTAAAATGTATATTTCCATAAAAATCTCGTGGTCGAATTTTTTTGCAATAACAATACTTTCTCGATACTTCGTATGAGAAAGTAAAAACAATTAATATTTCTTTTACATTGTTTTTTCAGTTATTATGCTATTTCAGTAATTTTCCTGTAATTTTAAAATTCAGAACTATTAAAGAACAAGTTTGCTTCTATAAATCACAAAAAATTAAATTAAATACACAAAAATAGAGCAATAAATAATGATTTTGGTGGCAAGGTTTGCTTATCTGCACCTTGCGTAGAGGCTAGCTTTAGAGAGAGATAGAGCTATACGAAGAGTAACATGGGGAACATAGGAAAGAGATAGAGGGAGAATCTCTTATATGTACTTGTCCATACTGCACGGAAATGGTGGAACGCTGTATAGGCATTTAGAAAAATCATCAAATTACATTGTTGATTACAAACAAGTCTTCATAATTACTTGTTTATTGGAAAGAAATATATTCTATTGAAAATCGTAAAACAGTACACCCAAATATGATATTTACATTCCTTCATTTGTAGGCAAAAGTATGATTTATCTGCTAAACACTATGCAGAAATTCCTGTATGGACAAATGTATCATGATGGATATAGCTACTGATCCATATATAGCCCAATAATTTTGTTTGCAGTAAAGAAACACAAATATATATTTATAATATATGATAAAAACAAGCTGTTAAATAAATAATGTAATTTGTATGTATATAAAATGAAGAAGTAATAAAAGTACAAAGCAAACAAACAGCATAACATCCAATATGGCACAAAAATATTGTGACTTTTTTTTCCAAAACGTCAAATTTAATCACGAAGGATGAGAATAGGTCAGTAAATTATACTTTAAACACATAGCATCTGTAGTAATTTCTGACTTATGCAAATTTCGAGTTCCGGAACAGGTGCTGGAATGCATTCCTTACGTAACCCAGGGAGTACCTGTATTTCACTGAGATTATATAAGATTCATAACTTCATTTTATTTATTCATCAATGACTCAGGGAAGAAGGAATGTTTTTATGTAAGTCATAATTTGGCAGAATTTTCAGAATTCAATGGCCTCCAAATGAAGACAATTATATTTTACCCCATTCATTGTTTGGATTTTATAGTAATTATTTTTGTACCTAACATCCCAAGGAACCCCAAAACTCAAGCCTAAATTTTCCAGTTGAGCATAATTCAATTTTTTTACCCAGAGTGGAGCAATAACATTC
The DNA here is from genome assembly GCA_036926305.1 of Uropetala carovei. Taxonomy (NCBI): domain Eukaryota; kingdom Metazoa; phylum Arthropoda; class Insecta; order Odonata; family Petaluridae; genus Uropetala; species Uropetala carovei. Next base: position 1,248,412 of record JAXCHB010000105.1, on the reverse strand, counting down.
TTTACACAATCAAATATAACTGAAGCCAGATCAAAGTAGATGACCATTACTTTACAATTCAGATTCAAAAATGTTCCCATGCCAGATTAAAAAATGAGAACCTTTTGTACTAAATGATGCTACAAACCGTAAACATATCAAATGTGTCTTTGATTTACAATGACCTATTTCACAAGACAAATCTTGTTATATATTGCTTTTGAAAGAAAAACTGCAGTTAAAATTATTTAACTATGGAAGCATAATGACTAATGCAAAGAGTAACATAGACAACCTAAACATGATGTATTAAACTCAGGGTGACATGAATTCTATTAATTTTAGTTGGGCATCATTGAATAAAGAAATTTTTCTTTAAAAAAGTAATGGAGTAAATCCTTTATACAGTGGAACTTCTATAAGTTGAACCTCAACGGAAACAAAAAAATTCGAGTTACAGAACAAAAATAACATGAAAAAGATTTTGTCCCGTAAAATGAATTCACTTTGAGTTATAGACATTTGACTTATAGAAATTCGACTGTATATTATACTAGTGTAACCGACCCTCGCAAATGATGGGTATGCATGACAGAAGTATAAAATCAAAATTAATACACTCCTTATTCTTCATCCCTCTCCACCATTCACTCCCTCCCTCCTCTCATACTCTCTTTGTCAACCTTGGTAGATCGGCGATCTGCCAACAGATAATAAGATCATGTGTTCGAATCCCACCTAGGATATGGATGGTTATGTTAAAATTTATTCTAATTGTATATAAAAACCAACACAAGGAAAATAAATTTTCATACTTTTAGGTATTCTTTGGTTCAAGTCCCAAGTTTGTACTATGATTATAACAAATTTTAAAATGCAAATAAATATTATCGTGCACCAAATCCAATGTTATTCAAATTGGAGGATGTTGAACCCGACTGCCCAAATCTACATTTAGCTGTAAGGCAGACCATGTCCTGAAAGAATAACCACAATCCATTGGACCATAACCAAATTATTAACTACCTAAGAGCATGTGGAAAAGGCAGAAACCAATAATTATATAATAAGATATACATGAAAATTCACTGTTCTCTCTGATAGGGCCTTGCATGTTGGATAAAGATAAGTGCCACTATGCTATGATAATAAATTATATCGTACTATCCTATCTATTTTAAACGACATACATCTCAATATAATTAAAACTCACTGGCAATCATTCAAAGCTTCTTGCAAAACTAATGGATCTTTAATCATAGTAAACTTCATAACTTTTTTAGGGTACTTTTCAGCTATATTTTTCATTAGATAAGACCTGAAATTATCATCAGCTTGGATATGGGCACTCATTTTTATTCTATTCTCCAGCATTACCATTTTCTTTTTTAACTCATTTAAGTCAGACAAAACAAAATGTCGTGATCTGATCTCTCTATACACTTGTTTGCTATAGCCTTCCAATTTTTTCTCTAACTGAAATCACAAGAAATTAGCTTAAAAACTCAATAGTATAGTGCTCAATAATTTTCTTACTACAGATAAAAAATATTTGAAGAATCATTTTAAAAACTTAATCATAGGTAAACAAAACGTTACCTCCTTGATGGCAGCTTCTTTCTTTTCTTTCTCATTCATCAACATTTCTATGGTAGTATGAAAAAATGATCTTTCTTTCTCCAAATTATCCAAAACCGCATTTTTCCTTTCATGAAAACCAAATGCTGGATCTTTGCAAATATCTTTTAAGCCAAGGAGCGACTTCTACAGTAAAAAAAGGTCTCTTATTATTGTCCGCATTAAAATTAATGTTCTCAAAAAATATTTACAAACAGTAAACATATAAGCTTAGAGAAGATTGATATTTTACCATTAACATATGCTAGTTACAGGGACATTAAAAATATCTAAGCCAGTTATTCCCAATGTGGGCAGTACCACCTCCCAGAGAGCGTTAAGGAATTTTGAGGAGGGCACTGGACATCAAGGTGGTTGCAGTTGAGAATTTAAGAAACAGGTGTTATGCATCATAATACATAATAGGGTATAGAGAGACTATGAAAGATAAAAACTGTTAATTGAAGACTAATACAGTACAACCTCAAAATCATGTTCATGTAATCCGGGAATTCCCACTGTTCAGAACAAATCATGGAATTTTTTCCTGATACTGTCCCACTAATGTCAGTGCATTTAAATTAAAAACTCACAAAATTGTTTCATACACATCATATAACAGATAAACTTCCTCTCAGAATAGGAAAGGAAAAACTCAAACCTAATCACTTAAATATAATGCCACCAAAAGTTTAATATTCTCCTTTTTTTCTCTACTTAAATTATTTCCCACCTGAAGAGACACTGCAAGCAAATAAAATTTATTAATCGCAACCTATAAAACCAATATAATAGACAATCTGAAATACCTCAAAAAATAATTAATTGTCACAAAATCAATTTATCCATAGTGAACACCTGCAACATGGATAAGAAAGTGCAGAAATGTGTTCACGTGTTTTGCGTGCAGCTGGATGCTACATCGCTCAATGCATAAAACCAAAAATGATTGCATACATTTTGTTTACCCTTTATTATGGCTCACTCCCTTGGCCTCAAAATTCCATAGTATGGCACAGCCAATGTCCCAAGGGTGTTGGACTAAAAATGTTGTACTAATACAAATCTACGGAAGTGTAGCGTTCGGTATTAGTAGGAGCCAGTTTTACACATGGGCAACCATCGGGGTGACTTGACATTATAGGTATCTACTAGGTCAGGTGTCTCAAACTCATGGGCCGCATGAGGCCCCTGCGATGCATTTGTGCGGCCCGCGAAGCAGTTAACTTTTTACTACGTGACCCAAACTCAAATCTATTTCTTATAAAATACTTCACGCAAATATTTCTAAATAATCTAAGAAGTGTATTAAATCATTCCAATTTATATCAGCCTGCACGGTTGAGTTACTAAAGAATATTTATCCCGCTGTCAGAGAGTTTCTTGAGTATCAGAAGGACAACCCTTGACGCCAAATCTAACATTTTCATAATGACTGCGTGTAAAACACATAATAAAGCAATTCCTCTATTGGTGAAAGGGAGGGTGAATATAATACAAAATATATGAAAAGGTGTGAAGATTGGAAAAGTAAGGAATGGGGCCCGCGGATCGACAGAGAGCCGTCATGCGGCCCGCATACAGATGTGAGTTTGAGACGCCTGTACTACGTAAATGGCATCTATTAGGATCCTCAATTACTGCATGAGAAAAACAGGCTATATTCAGGCATATTTTAGCATGAGATATGGTTTGAGTATTGTTTTCTTAGTTGTGCAGGGCAGTATTCATAATGGGGCAGTGGAAAAAATTTTTCTGCAAAAGCAGGACATTATGTGGAAAAAGGTTGGGGACTACTTATCTAGGCAAACTATTGTGGATAGGCCCCCTTTTTATCAACTTTTATATTAACCTTTGCACTCAGATATTTTCCTCCTAGATTTGGTAGTCTACTCAGATTTATAACCCACCTAGAATTTTAATTCCCATGATCTGGTAAATAACTGCATTTATTTAGATTTAAAATGATTTATTTGCAATTTTTACAATTTATTGTTAATATGTACATGTAGTTCTTCATACTAAGTCTTATAATTTTCCATAGTGATCTTTTTTGAAACACTCACCAACATGAAGACCCGGTTTACGTTCACACATCTCACATATATAAATTTTCTCCCTTCTACCTCCTGGAATTTTTCTATAAGTTTCCATAAATTCTGCTGCTGTTGGTGCCACTATCCATGCCTTTCTCAGTATGAGGAACAGACGATCTCTTTTGTGTAGTAGTAAGAGGAACACACGATCTCTTTTGTGTAGTAGTAAGAAGAACAGGCGATCTCTTTTGTGAAGTAATGGCACTCAAGGACCAGCAACCAGTTCAGAGAGCTCCCTTTCTTCACAATCGGACAACTCACTGTAATAATTATCAGTTGTTTGCAGTTCCTCCTTATCAAAGTAAAATTTCTCATTGGAACTTTGCAAATCACTCAAGAAAATTCTGGAAAACTTTTTCATTGCAGTAAGATGGGAGATCCTTAGAAAAGAAAAAATAATCTGCGGTTGCCATTCGTCTTTCCTTCCATTGCTTATATACCCTACGAGACGAAACTAGAACCAAAGTCCTATGAATCATCTACTCAAAACTGTGCTGAGGATGCTTGCTAAGCAGTTTGCTTATCTGTAAGGACTCCAGGCTGAAGCGGGCCAGAGAGACTTATGATGAATGCTCTTAATTCAATCTAAGATGTGTTTGTGAGGAGTTTGTATACCTTAGATGGGTTGCTGACACACATGGGATTATATTTTGACTGGTCAAAAGTAAACAAATGACAGAAATCTCCAAATTTTCTTTGAAACGCCTGTCAAGTACAACTCGATATACAAATTGATAGGTGTGCCAGCGATGTCCAGCCCCACTCGATATATGAGTGCAAAAGGTTAACCTCTAAAGTAGTGTGTGTGTGTATATATATACATATATATATATATTTATATGTTTTCAACCCCTTTGATAGGAGAAAAAATCTTGGAAGCTTCAGGATTCAAACCTCCTTTCTTCAGATTTGTAGTTAAATGCCTTATCCATTGGGCTAACAATGTTGTAGGCATTAGAGCTGACTCTTATTAATTTAAATTGCTTACATGAAAATGAATCTTTAATTCAGATTCAGCTCTTATGTTTCTTTGTTTCCTAAATAGGTTTCAGATCAATTTAAAAAATTATGCTGGATACTTTTGTGAATTTAAAACTTAAATATCATTTAATTACTAATCTACTAATAAGTAATTCACATTCACAAGTGCTCAACAATGAAATTCTAAGTTATTGATTTTAACCCTTTATAGGTTACTGGTACAAGTGTACCACTTTTTAAAATTTTAAATTTCTTTGGTTAGTAATATAATACGATATTTAGCATTTATAAATGAAACTAAAGTGATTTTCATTCCTTGACTTCTTGCCCTATAAAGGGTTAAATTAGTTTTCCATTGTTGAGTGTTTGCATTTAACTCTCGTATTCCTGCTACAAGTATCTGTTCTGTTGAAGAGAAAAGTTGGGTGCTAACATAAATAAAAGCTGGTTTTTAAAAATATATTTTTTATACTTTCAACATGTTATATTTCCATAATGACATTCCCCCTATGGATTAAATAAAAGAAAAGACTAGACTTACCCAAATAAAGACTTCTATCTATCTCCCCCTCATTTTAGGAGTTTAGCAAATTCATAATGATGATTTCTGATGATTCAAAATAAATCAAAAACTAGATTATGTTATTTAGTCTTTGGCAAAATATAATCTGTATTTTAAAACAGGGCCAAAATATCCAATTGCTATTTTAGAGCCAAAACAAAATAATCATTTTTACTTTCTCCAAATATGTACGTAGTATAGAGAAAGTATTGTTTTCATGAAAAAATCGACTTCGAGGTTTCAACGGAAATACATGTTTTGAGGTCCTTAGAACACGTTTAGACTATTTTCAGAATGATGTCTGTGTGTGTATATGATTGTGGGCGCACTAACTCAAAAAGTACTTGCCATATCGTTACTAAATTTCATATATAACACTTTGGTATGAGCATAAAGAGCTGATTAGTTTTTGTACAATACCGGTTAACCGGAAGTTGAGGTTTATTCGAAACCCGATTCGGTTTTGGCGAAATATCTCCGTTAAAACATCATTATTTTATAAATAACTCAATAAAATTTTGATAGAAAATGTAATTTCCTACAACATGCACTGGAAACAATTTTCCAAAGCAGTTATTGTTTAGGAATTATTTATAAATAATCGATTTTTTCGGTTTCTGTCAAATATCTCCTTACAAACATCACTATTGGTCATCTTCGTGAGGACCAAAGTTGTAGAGAATAATATTTCTTCCAAGTTTTGTTTGAAACAAATTTTTGTAGAACCATCCATTTCGGAGATATTTAACTTAGGTATTCGTAAATTTCCAGCATACAGCACCACCACCATGTAGCGGTGAATTCTGTAAACATATTCAACATATAATTTACGGCAATAAGGACGACTATTCTTCTACAATACAGAATAATAATTTTGCCTTATAATGCTATTCATAATAATTTAAATATCTACACCCCAAATATGGAGAAAGTCACGTGTTGTCCACTTTAGATTTTTTAAATAGGTACAGATTTTTACTGTCATGATTTAAAGAATAAATAATATAATAACTTTTATTTTTTATTCATATTAAATTATTGGATTTCAAAATCAAATATTAGCATAATTTGCATAAGATTAAATAAAATATTACCATATTCCCTTTATTGATGTGATTTGAAAAGTATAATATTGTAAAACGGAGAATAAATATAATAATATCATATTCCATTTGTTTATCTCTTTCAAATCATCAAGGAATTTGAAGCAAGGACAAAACATCCATACCAGCACAATTTTGTGACTGATACAGAAAGTCTGCAGCTGAAAAGTCCACGGCCAAATGTCTGCCATTCATGCCAAGCCACCCTAGGCAATCACCTATGGCTAAAACTGGCCCTGAACATGTTAAACACTTACGGAGGTAGTTTATTTTTCATTTGATATATGCTTACTTTATTGGCGTATTAAAAACCATTAATAAATTATTTGTTAGACTTAGAGTAGACGGTAGAAGCATTCTAACAAAATCTCACTGTATGAGAAGAGGCTTGCGCCACAATGCAGGACTCCCTGTCATCCAGGGGCAGTGACGCGCACAGGATTCTCAAGTGGAGGGTCCAAAATATTTGACAAGCACAAAAGTTGTATGCAAGTTATATCAATGCTGTTTATAATAAAATTATGTTTATGTTAAAAACAAAGGGGGCAAGCTATCTCCTATTCCTCTCTGATGACACCCATGAATCCAAATTTAAAATAATTATGTAGGTATGTTTCCAGAGTTTAGAAAAATCACAATTTTCCAATGTCTGGACCCGGTGGACCCTCTGCCATGTGTGTGCCACTGTCCAGGGGCCTTGGGCAGCTCCCCCTTTTGCTGTTGGTATAAAGCAGTCCTGCCTAAATAATGGTAATAAATTTATAATAGCATGTATTTTCATGTAAATAATAGCATAAAAAATGAAACCTATTGAACTTGATCCCTTGGTTTAAAGTATTTTGGCCTACTCATGGCATAGAAAAAGTACTTCTTTTCCTAAGAGACACTTCAATCTTATTTAACCTGGCAGTGTTTGCATCGTATTGAAACAGCATCGGCAACAGGTTGGCAAGATGCTATTTTTAATTTAAATTACGATACAATGAAATATAATTAATATTTTGTAGAAAAATGCAGTGACATTTTTCAAACATTTAACTTATTATACTATTGCACAAATTTTGCAAAATGACAGGGATAAATGAGGACTAATGCTGGAAAAACCACTATACAAGTGAGAAAAGCAATATTAGATCAGTAATGAAATCAGCATTACTAAAAGAAATTTCTGACCATGAAACACACATAAACACGCTCAAGACAAGAATTTGAAACATTTCATGCAATAGTATAATGAGCTTTTCTGTCATAGCAATTTCATAACATATTTTATGATTTCCTTACTTTGGTTTTGTTATAATATTGTCCATAATTTTATCTTCCTCATAACTGATTTACCTTGGCAGAAAACGCATGTGTTCATTTTAAGTGCCATTAGAGAGTATTTCCAGAATTTTCCTCTCAACATCTTAGGTTGGCAATTTCAATATTTAATTACACATCCAACATATATTGTTTATGATACCTGTCAGCATGCCTCAGGTATTTTTTGCACAACTGTGGATTACACTCATTTCATCTACAACATCCACGCCTCCATTTATGGTTGTAGTAATGTAATCATATCAGGCTTCCAATTATCTTCTGTATCACAGTCAATGTTGCTTAAATCTGAACCTCTGATATTAACAAATCTTGTGGTATTTCTTTATCGCCTTTGTCATGTGATATAGCCTCATGAACAAGTTAAACATTCTTTGCTGAAATTCCTCTCTAGTTTCAGGCTGAAAATACATACTTGGGTAACATTTTAATTAGTATATCCTGTAGGTTGTCAAATGTTTATTCCTATGGTCGAGTGTAGTGTATAGATGCCTCACTGACAGCAGAACTGTTAAATTATTGAAAATTATTGCCTAGCACATGGTCCAAATGCCAATGTTGTACCTGACAGACCAAACGTGGCAAAATTGGGGCAAAAGGTCCCACACACGATTAAGATTTGGCTAATAGACTAAATTTTAGTATAATATTATGAGGGAGCTAACGAGTGCCATAGCGATGCAACTATTTATCTCTACTAAATCAAGTGTGACTCACAGACCTGGTGCCAGATCTTCTGGCAGGTTATTGTATAGGCTGGTTAAATAGTCATATTTTAATCCGTCGCTGGACACACTTATTACCTTAGTTACTATAATTTTGTTTTTCAGTTGGATTAGTGAAATGCATACACATATCCTAAGTATTTTGTTAACTTCCATCTTTTCTATGAAATACGTGATACGATATGAAATACAACTACCAATCATTAACGAAAAAGATAGGTAACTTAAGAAAAGTGCCATCGCAAAATCATGCATATAATGAAAATATAAAATATTGTTACGGTTAGGTTAATGTATTCTTCCAGTCTTGAATTCCGTACATCCAAAGCTGATTCATACAGTTTCTTAACTTTCCTTAACATAGGACGTACCGTAGAAAAGTTACGCATTAGAATATTCAATGCTTGTCTTGCCACCTTAAATGTATTAAAGATATTTATTAAATGGAATAACTTGTAATATCCGTATATTAATTTTTAATTCGTAATATCATATAGCGACAAGTCACGAAATGGCGAATTAATTTCAGTCAGGACTACTGTTAACCAAAATTCAAATTAAATGCACCTGCAATTGTGAGTCAATTTCCCTTTGCTTGTATTCCAAATTCTCGAAACCGGTGTCTTTCTTCTCGCCTTCTTTATCAGTGGCTATATTATTAAATATTTCATTTTTTAGAGTTAAAATTAATCTTTCTTCGTCCATTTAATTATAGTCCGACTTAATTTAAGAAACTGAAGTTAAAACGGTAATTATAATTTACACTAACTGTTTTCGGGGGAATTTCGACGCTTAACGGGGATTAATGAGTTTCACATATTAGACTGGGGTAACTGGAACAGGCGTTGTTATAGCATTGTTAATTTTTTTAAATAATAAACATTTCTTTTAGTCTTTGTGAGTCTTTGCACCCCTCGTAAGGGCATATGATGCGCAGCACAACAAAAGTAATTAAGAGCGCAATCATTCAAGAAGTAGGTTCTGTCATTCACAAAAGCGATTTTAAATAAAAACACCCCAATTCTCTAGTAAAGAAGGTAAAAAAATTGTGAACATATATTGCAGTAAACCTAATCACTGCCAAAACCTACCTTCTGTTCAGAAATAAGATTTCAGGCCTTGCAGAAACAGCATTGGCAACTTAATCACCTAATTCTTTTATTTAAAAACAAAATTAAGCTGAACGAGCATTATATGGACAAATGAATGTTTATTCCATATTGAGTAAAAATCACAATAAAATTAATGTATTTGCCCAAACTGCATCTCACATCGTGATTAAATTGGAATTATCTGTGAACTTTAAGTAGTTCTGGATTCTGCCAAAAGATAAGGGAGGCGTCTTGCCTAAGGCTATCGTTTTCAACGAAATTAGGTAAAACAGAAATAATTTCCATTAAATTAATTACGTTAAGATGAAATTTTATTTCTCACTTTGAAAAATTGTCCCGAACTCTTTGTATTCCTAAAAGATTCATTTCTCGAAATTTTTTCATTAGCCAGAAATACGAGGAAATTAACGCAAAAATAATGAATCTGGACGCTACTCTGCAAATTGCGGTGTTTACTTTGTTTATTCAGTCACGAGTTAACTCGCCTATTCTGCCGAGATATTTTGACCAAAATTTTCTTGCAACATTTGAATCACCTTGTTGCAACATACAGTAGAACCTCATAAACCCGGCAAATGCTAAGTCCCGAGGTTGCCGGGTTTATGAGGTTCTACTGTATTTGATCTTATTGTCCAAAATGCTAGTGCCACATGAAATACATTATCTATGTTACGTATTACTGAAAGGCATTAACTTAGGTACAATACACAAATGTATAACAGTGCAATAAATATGTAATCAAGGCTGTTGCATGGAAATCTGCCACTAAGCAAAAAGACAAAATGCTGCCCCAGCTCATGATACACAGGTGCAGATCTTATTGTCCAAAACACCAGAGTGCCATATGAATAAAACAAGCACTGCTTGAAATACGTTATCTATGTTACTTATTACTGAAAGGCATTAATCTAGGAACGGTACACAAATGTAAAACAGTACAAAAGATATGAATCTAATCAAGGCTGTTGCATGGAAATCTGCCACCTTAAGCAAAAAGACAAAATGCTGCCCTAACTCACAATACACAGGTGCAGATCAGCAACCTGCTATAATAACAACTCTCTTAATTTAATGAGAATGTCATGTTCCTTTTAAACATTGGTGTCATAATCAATAAAAAACACCACAGGAAATGTACCACTGTAAATTGTTTGTTAGATTATGTCATTTGTTTTCATTTTGATTAATAATTAACAATAACAATAAACAGCTTAGTAAAAACTAGAAGAATAATTTATTAATTTGGTTGTGTTTGAAAACTTACAATTTAAATTTTCTAAATTGTGGAATCATACATCACTATTTTAAATCTGGGTTCATGGGTGCCATCAGAGAGGAATAGGAGATGGTTTGTCCCCTTTGTTTTTAACTTAAATATAATGAACAATGCAATACGCGACATTGATATAACTTGCATACAAGTTCTGTGCTTATCAAATATTTCGGACACCCCCCCCCTTTGAGAGAATCCTGTTTGCATTACTGTACAGTTGAGCATATGATGAATGTGAATATGTATGAAAATTTCTACACTTGAAAAATATTTGAAAGAGTAAAAGGTAAAAATAACTTGTGTAAGTCTTTATATCTATAATATATTGCATATTTATACCCCAGATATGTACAGAACAAGTTAGGAAAGTGTACAACGTATCACAAATGGGTACGTTTCGTGCAATGGAGTATTAGAAAGAAATTATATACTTGTACGTGAGGGAAATTGCATTTTAAAGTTTTTCTTCATCATAAATAATTCATTTTCTTCCTATTTAATAATATTACATGCACATGTAAGGAAATTAAATGTTTGTTTATGAGATTGTTTATGTTAGCAACAATGAAGAAGTAATCATGCAAGAAATTTTCTAAGTTCAACTCGATATAAGACTTTCATTTGATTTTCTCAATAACGGCTACTCCTACGAAAAAAATGTGTAGAAAAGGAAATACTCTTCTTTACCAGTTCTACAACTTTTATTTGAAAATTTTTGATATGACTAATACTTTACGAGATATGACGAAAATTTAATTTTTTATCACCAGTAAAGTGGTACCCCTGATTGGCATACGTAATTCATTTTTGCGGTTTTCTTCTTATATTTGATTGTAAGTCCTTAATATCAAATTTCATGAAAATCCATTCTGTAGAAGCCGAGAACGAACATGTGGATGGACGGACAGACAGACTGACGATAATAGGCGCTCACGCTGGAAGCGAAATACGCCTAAAATAGCTAAGTGGTGTTCAGTACAGCTAAAGAAAGTTGGAAGGAGAAGAAAAAGCTAGGAAGCCAAGCAAGCTACTAAAATGCTTTTTGAAAAATGTAAACACAAAAAGCGAAGAGGACAGGCAAAAGTATTCAAATGAGGATGGTGATGAAGAACACTTTGACCAGCGGAGTGCAGATGATAAGACCAAGAATAATGATCAGACACAGGAGAATCATGAAAACCAAGACAATCCAGAAAAAGGATAGGGCAATGATGAAAGTTCTGATTTGGAAGGATGCAGTTCATCTGATTGTGAGACTGAAGAAGAAAGAAAGAAGACCTCGTATCACAAAATTCAATTCCAGCTGTGCTCATGTTTAATGATGTTGGTTACATGGATATTGACAGAACATCTAAGCTGCGTATCATTTCTCAACAACTTTGTATGGCAATAATAACTTGAGAGTCTCAATTATTTCAGAACAAAGATGGTACATTTGCTAGAAAAGGTGAGCATTCAATGACAAAAGGATGGTTCAAACGACAACTTATTAATGGAAAAGGAGATGAGGTCAATTGGAGCTGGTTACTTTATTTGCTTGTGAAAGAAGCAGCATACTGTTTTAGCCGCCTGTTATTTACCTCATCCAGTCCAAATTCCAGATTTTTGTTTGCATTGGAAACTGGATTCTTCCATTGGAAAAAGATGGAAAAAATAATAGCACTTGAGAACAGCCCTTGCCACCACTGATCAATATTTGGAAAGAAACAGCGAAGATTAATTCACGGGTGTACAATAGATGCATCACTCAATACTGAAATTCAGTCAGAAGTAGCACGATGGTGAGAAGTCCTGAAGCACATTCTTATTTGCATCAAGTTCCTGCTAACTCAGAATTTGTCATTTCGTGGACATATGGAGAATCCTGAAACTGCTGATGATAAAAATGAGAGAAACTTATCAACTCTTCTTCACCTTATAGCTCAGTACAACCTGCTTTTACAGTCACACTTACAGTGTGCTAGAAAGAATCCAAGGTCATTTCCTATTTGTCTCCAGAAATCCAGACCGAGTTCATCAGCATTCTTGCATCAACAGTGAGGAATCAATTATTGTGTGACATCAAAAGAAATAATTACTAAAGGATTTTGTTCAACTCAACTCCTGATTTAGGGCATTGGGAGCAGATGTCTGAGGTTATTAGGTATGTCGATCTGGTTTTTTTAACAGGAAGATTGCATTAAAAGAGTCATTTATTGGCTTCATCTAAATTCATGCCAAGGATGCAGCCACCATTGAAGAATTAATCATAAATAAATTGGAGTCCGACAACATTCCTTTGCAGTATTGTAGGTCTATGCTGTGATAACGCTTCTGTTATGTCTGGGAATCAGCAAAGAATTCTAGCAAAAAATCAGTGGGCACTGTCTATGAACTGTGATAATCACAGTTTGAACTTGTCGGGGTAGATGCTGCAAGTCAAGATCCACTCGTGATGTTTTTTGGTACCATTGAGAATATTTATTTGTTCTTCTCTCAATCAACCCTTCCAGTGGCATAGCCAGGATTTGATCAAGGGGGGGGTTCAGGTTCAGAGCTCTGTACCGGATGAGGGGTTACCCTGCCGCAGCATGCCAGAGGCAAAATATTTTTACTTTATTTAATGATTTACACACGTGTTCCGTAAATCCCTATATACTAGATTTTTTGTTAAAAATAAATAAATTGTGTTGCCTCACTGAAATTAAACATTTTCTTAAAATATAATGAAATTCGTGTGATTTATCTATATAAATAAAATTGAAATGAAGGTCACGTCTGTCTTTTGAGATTTACAAGTTTTTGGTGCTTTGCTTATTCATTTCTCATCACCACAAGATGATTGGCATGGTTTTTACGTTTTGTGTCTGTCTGTCCTTCTCTCTGTCTGTTTGTTATCGATGGACGTCAAAATGGCTGAACAGAAATTTATGAAACTTTGTACATAAGTTACACTGGGCCTAACTTAGAATATAGGATATACCTCATATCAACTACTATTTTTTCAGGGGGGGTTTTGGGAAGGGCCAAATGCTATAATTGTCAATATCCCGCTTGCCATTAAGTTTAGCGCAAAAATGCTCTGAGAAAACATCGCTGGAAATAAAATTTAGAATATTTCATGTCCTACATAATTTTGTTATAGGACCCATATTTTCTGAGATATTTCCGAAAAACTGATAAATGTATGTGGCTTACCGCAGCGCTAGTCTAGGCCTCTTTGCCTTGGTGACTTTCTGCGTGAGTCGGCTTCAGTTACGTCCAAAAAGTTGTTCTTGGATTATTTTGGTTGGATTAGTAGTTACTTTGTTCTGAGTAGGTAATCTTATAAATATTTTAGTGTGTATGTGTGTGTGTATGTATGTTCTTTATAGGTTTTTACACCGTTGAAGCTATCGAATTCAAAAGTTACATGGGCCATCCTATGGACCAAAGGAAGAACTTGGTCTAGGTTTGCAGACCGTGGGGTCTCTTATACCCCATGGGGTCAACAAAATATTATTTCCATAAGAATGTATGGGAAATGGTGTGGAGAAATCCCAAAATACCATGTAGCCCTTCACTGATGTGGATATAAATATACCTAAATATTAACTTACAATCACGAAAAATGGATTAATTTACGCACGAAAGAGTGAATATTTTAATTCTGATCATGTTTTGCCGTATTATATGCTAAATCGCTCAAAATTTTCCTTTATGCACAAAATTTATCAGTTTAGATGACCATTTTCCAGGCGGCAACAAAGCTAAATTTCTTAATTGTTGTCCTCTTCAAAGGGAGATGTCCACGTAAAGATTAATGCAAGGAAAATCCATGCAGTGGTGCGCTGTAGAGGAAGAATTGCTAACGCCAAGATAAAGGGTACAATGGATTCATGCCTTTTAAAGTGAGTCAAATGATTTTTAAGGAATATTTGAACATTGTTATCTTTTAACATTAACATTGAAAGATTTATCGCAACATAAATCTGTACATCTACTTACATTTGTTCAGTAACCAAGATGTTGTTTATTGTTTACGTTTTGGCTAATAGTTTTGACATAATCCACATAATTTTACTGCTGCTTTAAAGACTTCGGTGCATCTATCCATGTGAATATTAAGTAAGATGTTAATGCGTAATTATATTAATGGTACAACTTTGCAATATGTACAGTACATAACAGTCAACTGTATTTCTCGCATCAAGGCCCATGCTGCCTGGTCGATCCTTGGTAAATTTACAAATGTAAAGTAGATCTTGGGTGCTGAAAAGTTGGAGGCCCCTGCTCTAGTGTGAGAATAAACATTTTGAAACTAATAGCATATTTCTGAAAACTTCGACCATGTAACATGTAAACTTGACAGGAATAAGATAGTATAGAATTTTATTTGTCGAATAAAGCAAAAACAAAAAAAATCGGTTCATATTTACATATTTTAATGCTTGAAGGAAGAATACCTTGCAAGTCAAGAAATGGATTCATACGTGTTATCTTATGGAAAAATGTTAATCCCCTATATTGGCAGCACTGATTAATCCTGGTAGACCAAACCTTGACCATTCACTAAGTTAGGATGTAAGGAAGAATCGTACCAAATTTGGTTATTCTAGCTTTTACCGTTTAGGAGGAGTTCCATGAACAAACACACAAACCAACAAACACACTTCAAAATATATTATAGTATATATATATATTTAGGGCAACTAGGTGTTGAAGGACACCCTGTGAGCACTTACCGGAAGGAGAGCCACTGGGGTGTTGGAGAGACACATTTGTAGAAGTTATTGGAGCTTTCAGGATGATCCCCTCATCAGCACAAGAGAGACAACTGATTTAGTAGTGACACTGGGGTGAAGGTGTGGGGATGGAAGGAAAGGGAGCATGGAAAGGTCGGGGATTGGAGGATGCAGTGAGGGAGGGGGGGGGGGGGGGGGAGGAAGGGGAAAGAAGGAAATATTAACGAATATTGAGGCCGGGAGGAGAGAAAGAGTTTAAGATTTGGATGTGGGCTAGTTCCCATTGACGGAGTTGGGGGGCAGAAGCGTTGTCTGGGAGGACGCGAATGGCCCTCACAGTGAAACAAACATTGAAACTATGAGTATGATTATTTGCATGAATGGCCACGGGTAGCTGTCGTTTAAGACTAATGCTGTTGCAATGGCCGTTCATGCGAATGTTGAGGGAATTGCTGGTGAGGCCGACGTAAATGGCGGGGCATTGGGTGCAGGTTAGTAGGTAGATGACATTGCGGGTGGTACAGTTGGTAGGGGAAGTTATGGGGTAGGTGATGTTAGTGGTGGGGTTTGAAAATGAGTTGGAGGGTGCGTTTATAGGGTATGTTAGGCATCAGGGTCTGCGGCAGGGGCGGGATCCTGCAGGGTGCTGAGGAGTGGGTGATGGGGGTTCTTTTCTCCAGAAGATGTTGGCTAGGTTGGGAGATCTGCTGAAGGAGAGGATTGAGGATGTGGGGAAGGAGACCTGGTTGGGGGTGGAAGTGAGGATTGGATGGGCTGCCTTTAAGATGCTCTTTAGGGTATCGTGGATGCCGGGATAAAATGTGGTGATTAGGGTGAGTTGGGGGGCAGAGTCGGGGGTGGCGGGGCAGTTGGAGTGTAGGTTAGGGCTGCTGGGTGTGACTGCCAGTCAGATTTGGTCCCGGATCAGGTCCGGTGGGTATCCGCGTTGGAGGAATGCATTTTCGAGGATGGAGCAGTGCTCGGAATGTGAGTGTCTGTCCGAGCAGATTCTCCACCCTTGGCGGGCTAGGGCATAGGGGATTGAGGCTTTGGTGTGGAGGGGGTGGCAGCTGTGGAAGTGGAGATATTGAAGGCAGTTGGAGGGTTTTAAGTGGAATTTGGTGTGGATTTTGTTTTCTCGGATGGGGAGATTGACATCCAAGAAGGTGATGCTGGAGGGGGAGGAGTGGTGGGTGAAGGAGCGAGTAGGGTGGGAAGAGAGGCGCTGTAAAAAGGATTGGAGTGAATCGGGTCCATGTGTCCAAAGAAGAAAAATGTCGTCAATATACCTCAGCCACAGGAGTGGTCTGGGGTGTATGTCGAGGAAACGTTCCTCCCATGAGGGCACCATGCGAGTGCCCATTGCAGTACCTTTTATTTGTAGGTAGTGGTGCCCTCCGAAGGTTAAGTTGTTCTTGTGGAGCACTATTTCCGGCAGCTTCGTTAGGAAATGGGAGGAGGGTCTTGCATCAGGTGGTCTCGAGTCAATGGATTTTTTCAGGGCGGACAGTCCATCGTGATGGGGGATGTTTGTATAAAGAGAGCAGATGTCTATTGTTGTCATGATTGTGTTAGGTGGGAGGGGGGAAGGGAAGAGATTTTAGGCGTTGAAGAAAGTGGTTAGTATCTTGGACGAAAGATGGGATTTGATGAACGAGGGGTTGAAGGTGGGAGTCCACAAAGGCAGAGATGCGTTCCGTGGGAGAGTTATAGCTGGCAACTATTGGATGGCCGGGGATATTTGGTTTGTGGATTTTTGGGAGAAGGTTGGGGTGCGGGGTTTGTTGGGTATCATAAGGGAGATGGTGGGATCGGGAAGGCCATCTTGTTTTCCCACGGATCACAGATATATATATATAAATATACACACACACACACATACAGGGTGCAGCAGAAATAGTGAAGCATTTATAAAGTGGAATAACTTTTTACAGAAAGAAATTTATTTGAATTTGAACATATAAAATATTTCTACGATCTTTAACATCTTTTTGGAATGTTTCACTTTTTGTACAAAATGTCCATTAGGTGGCCACCACCATTCTGAATGCACTGTTGCACACGAGTTGCGAAGCTGCACATAACTTATCGAAGTGTTTATTTGGGCGATTTCTTCTAGGATTCTTTCTTTCAGTGCATCCAAGTCTACTGACCGACAACCATACACTTTATTTTTTAAATATCCCCAAATAAAAAAGTCAGGGGCAGCTAGATCAGGCGAACGAGGAGGCCATGGCACATCACCGAAACGAGAAATCACCCGCTGCGGAAACAAACGCCGCAGCACAGCCATGCTTATTACCGCCGTGTGGGCTGTGGCACCGTCTTGTTGAAACAACAAATCACCATTTACTGGGAGATTTGGGGCGAGAAATTCATTTATCATTCGTGTGTACCATTGCGACGTAACTGTGATGGCTTGTCCATTTTCATCTTCAAAGAAATAGGGTCCAATGATTCCTCTGGATGACAAGGCCCACCAAACAGTAACTTTTGGGTCATGAAGTTCCTGAGGATTTACAGCTGACCAGTATCGAAAGTTCTGCTTATTAACAGTGCCATGCAAGTGAAAATGGACCTCATCGCTCATCAGAAGATTGTTTAGCAGGTCTGGATTACTGTTCAACATTTCCTGAAACTGATGACAAAATTGCAAGTGCACCTCTTTGTCACGATTACTCAACAAATGCACAACTTGCAGCTTGTATGGGTGAAAGTTCAAGTCACTATGCAGGATGTGCCGTACACTCCTGTCAGACATGCGCAAAGCTTGAGCATGCTTACTCGCAGACCTCCTTGGACTGCGGCCGACGGACGCTAACACTCGGGCGATGTTCTCATGTGTGCGAACCGAAGATGGCCGGCCAGGTGGTTTTTTGCATGTGACGGAGCCTTGTTCACGCCACTGCCTTACCCATCGACGGATTGTGTTTGGAGAAGGGGCTTTCTGTTGGTTAAACTCTCGTCAAAATCCACGTTGAGAGTTTTTAATGGACCCAGTCCGAATAAAAAGCTCTACCGCACACACCCGTTCTCTTATTCCCCAACGCTCCATGTCGAATGAATTCCAAGGTCACTACTGTAGCTCCAACACAAGTGCTCTATGATACCCTAGCAGAGAAGCACATAATTAAACTTTTAAACTAGAGTGATGAGCTGAAGCCGGCTCCCGCCAGCTCACCCAAGCCTGTAGTTAATTTTTCTGAGTTTGTGAGCCAGTTGTTAAGAAAATATGAAAATTTATTGATTTTGTCCTTTCAAGTACATTTTGCCCTATCTGATAGTCAATTACCGAAGGTGTATGAAATGGAATATAATATATGAATGGAACACTTGTTAAGCTAGCAGAACGGTATTACTAAACTAGAGCGATATGGTGCCCTTGGCATTTAGGCCTCCAGCCATTGTATCTAAATTTCCTAACCTCCATTTCTTTAGAGCCGGTTCTTAATTTTTTCCAGCTCATAACCGATTATATAGTATTATACATTATATGCATTTAAACCAGAGCTGCAAACCCCTTCAGAATTTGGAGTGGTTCGGTTCTAAATTTTTGTAAGTGGTTCGGTTCAGATGATAATTTTGACAAGTGGCTCGGTTCGGTTTGTGGTTCGGTTCAACTAAATTAATCATTTGAAATACTATTCAGAAATAATTTGCCCAATATAAACATTACACATTCAGTATCAATCTGTAAGTAAATCAATCAGCAGTCATTATTATTTTAAATGAACAAAGAATTTATTTAAAGAAAGGAAAAATTTATATTTTAAATATGTTACAATCCCATCATCATCTTCATTTATTTATATTTTTAAAATGGTATTTTTGATCCTAACATGATTTTCATGTTCATTGTTGTTTACATACAAATTAATATTCTCTGAATGGATTTACTTCAAATTCATTTACCAACATACACAATCAGAAAGAAAATGCGCCTCTAGCTTAAACCATTTTTGAGATTATCCCTGGATTGACGGATAAACCGAAAACATAAAAGGGTTTTAAAGAAATCAAAGAAAATTAGTTTCCTCAGACATTTTATTTCTTTTTCTTACCTGTACTACACATTATTTAGAGGAAAAAAGATTTATAACAAGAGCCTTACCGCCCGTCTCCCAATATTTAACCTCTTTAGTTCTATCACCTGCACTTGCCTTTATTTTCCTTATTCCCACATACACACCCATTGCAGCATTGATAATTTCCTCCTTCCTCCCTCTGGGTTTCACCCTCTCTCCATCTTCCACAAGGCCTTTCTTTTTAGTCCTTCCCGTCTTTCCCCAAACTGTCCCAAGATGGTCTCCCCCCTCCAGCCTTTCCTTTCCCCTCCCCGTTTACCCCTTTACAACCTACCCCCACGCAGTAACCCTCTGAGATAGGTTCCTCCTTTCCCTCCCCTCCATTCCTTCCCATCTTGCAAACTACTCTCCCTCCCCCCTCTCTACCCATTTCACTGTATATACTTTCTATTCTCACCATATCTGCATCTGACGATAGCATTGTAACGTCAAAACCCGGGTCGTAAGAGAAATAAAAAGAATGGAAGTTACAAAGCGTTATTCCTTTGGTTCATTTATAACAAATAAAATAAAAAATGTTCGCTATATTTATCAAGGGTCTAGGAAAATTCACCGACCACAATTCACCAAAACACAATTCATCGACTAGGAAAATTCTTTTCCGTAAGCTCTTATTAAGATTTCCTTAACTGAATGATAGATTTAATTATTGAAGTAGACAGTTTCTTGCTTTCCAATGGCGATGATGCACGGCATCTCAATTTTTCCAACTTTCAATAATAAATTTATGTAAATAAAATATTTTAATTAGTTAATTGGTCAAAAATATGGAATAAAATATTACTCCGAGTGAATTTATGATATGTAAAACTCTAATAAATTCGATTATTAATTCTTATTATTATATAATAAATTCAAAAAGACACTTTTAGCTCGATTCCAAACATATTACATATTGCTAATTTTTTTCTTTTGCCACCTTAGAAAAGTAATCAAAAAATCAATATGATAGTAAAATTACGTTACAAGAATAATTTCAAATTAATCCACAGTTCAGGGAAGATTATTCAATATACGAAGTGCGGACACTTATGGTTCAAAACAAACGATTATAAAATGTAGAGTGACCCTCTTTAAATAACACTAACATGTTAAATAATTTTATTTCTCTTAAATAAAGTTTACTAAAATTATATTAAAAATACACACTTTAGATAATTCAAGGAATTCTGCGGGAAATGAATGCCTCCGATCCAAGGGATCCGCCAAAGTCCTCGCCTGTTTTTGTTGGAATATAAACCACCAAGTAATGGAAATACCTATCATAGAAGTTGGAAAAGGAATGATATCATTGAAAGCTCAAGCTGTTGAGAGCAATAATTTGAATTTTTCCGAAGAAAAAGATTTGAGGAGAGTTAATGGTGTTCTAAGAAAGACATAGTGGGGCATATTTTCTTAGGTCTACTAATTACAATGCTGAAGGGGATGATGGTGATGGTAAGGGCATGGATTTTTCTCTCGGCACGAAAGCAGATTACAGCTCCTTTCTAGGTCATTGTAAAACGACCATTTTGCCTGCGCTCAGATAAAGATCTTTCTATATTCTGTTGGTCGGTTTCTGCCTACACTGGTTGACCCAGATATTGTTGCAGTTGGTGTCCCCATAACCCTCACCATAAATGTCGTCTGTGGATAACAATATTAGCAGAGAGGAAAGAGATAGGCACTCTTTCCTTTGAAGCAAACCAGCTGGTTTTTCCAATGGAAATTCCTGGTCTTTTCGTTGGTCCGTACTTTGTGGATTGAGATCGAGCCGAAACCGAACCACTTTTGCAAAAAATTACAGTTCGGTTTTCGGTTCATTGAAAAATTAATCAGTGGTTTTGGTTCGGTTCACGGTTCAGCAAAATGACTGCAGTTCGGTTCGGTTCAGCGGTTCGGTTTGCAGCTCTGATTCAGAGGCACTATGACACTAACCATGCTCTGAAGTACAATAAGTATACAAATGGTAAACTAAGTGACGACAAAGTGAAAGAGTTGGAGCTGTCATCCAAAAAGCAGCAATCACTATTTAAAGGTGTTCATCAAATCAGCGATGCTGCATTTAAGGCAAGTTACATGATTATCCATGAAATAGCTGTGTCATCAAAGCCTTTTTCAGAAGGAGACTTTATAAAGAAATGCATGTTAATGGCTACAGAAGTTATTTGCCTGGAAAAACATCAAGCTTTTGCAAACATAAGTCTCTCAAGAAATACAGTTGCAGAGAGGATCAATGAAATATAAGAAAATATTAAGCCAACTCAAAGAGAAAGTAAAGTCCTTTACTGCATTTTCCATGGCAAATGATGAAAGTACAGATGTAACAGATACAGCACAACTTGCAGTTTTCATACGTGGAGTGGATGGAAACGTGCAGTTAACAGAGGAATTTGTAGAACTGGTACCTTTGAAAGGAACAAGAACAGGATATGAGGAAATTGAGAAACCACATGGACTGCCATATCACACTGATGTTCGCTGGTTAAATCAGGGAGCTGTACTGAAGTGATTTTATGAATTGTGTGGAGAAATAAAAACATTTACGGAACAGAAAGAAAAGGATGTGTATGAACCAGGGCTGTGAATTCGAACTCTAACTCAGTTGAACTTGATCATTTTTCTTGAACTTGAACTCGCAATAAATTATCGAGTTCAGATTGGAAATGGACTGCCTATTCTCTCTACATGTACATATATTGTTAGACAAGGCTTAAATATCTATTATTTTAGTTTAATAATAAATTATATGTATTATGTATAAAATTTTGTATGTTATTTTACATTTAATAATCTGTATGTAAAAATTTTGTATATTATTTATTATAAAACTATAAATGCCATTTATTAAAAACTTTTACAGTAAAACCTGTGAGAGGCGGAATCTCACGGGACCAGCATATTTTTCCAGCTTTAGCAGGTTTTCCTTCTTAGAGAGGTTAAAAGAAATTAACATGGATTTGTATTATTAATAGATTTTAAGTAGAATATGGATGTTTTTGTGGGTCTCAAGAGAAGGAAAAGTCTTAACACCGAAATAGCATTTCATACTAATAATAAATGAGATATTAAACGAAAGTGCACGCATAGACAAAACTAAATTTGTTAGAAGTTAATAATTTTCCCTTTAAAATGCCGTAATCTTTTAGAATAGAAAAAATAAAAGCTATACAATTACAAAAATACACAGAGATTACTTAAAAGCCAAAAATATACAATAAAAATACAAAGTGTTGTAAAAACTTATTCAAATAAACTGTCCAATTTTAGTTGTTTTGTTTATCTCTGGGATTTCCTCAAACAGTTAAAAGAAAACCCTAACCTTACAACCTTGTCATAAAACTCATTTTCACCCTTCATTTTAGCATAGTGTTTTAAAGCATTAATATAATCTAAAACTTGTGATGTTGTTGGCACTTCAAGTTCTTCACAATCCTCCTCACTCTGTTCATCGTCTGATGTGCGAACAGTGTCATTGCTCTTAGATTCTACCACAGTCTGTAAGTCAATTTCATCAATTTCTGTGACAACACTTTCGTCAATATTTACAAAGCATTTTGCATTCACATAACTACCCACATCTTCATACATCTCATCAATCAAATTTTGAATTTCAGAGTAATCATTATTATGAACAACTTCATCACATTCAATGGTATCATCAAAAATAAAGTCACAGTTTGTAAAACACTTTCTTACGCGTGCTTCCGCTACACATTTCACTGAACGACTGAGAAATGTGATTGCATCTAACACATCAATTTTGACTGTCAAGTTTGAAATTGAAAATTTTGAAATGGTGCAAGGAGAGAGTTGAATGATCACAGCACACGAGGGAGCTCTTGGAAACCAAGACACACTTTGGGTTTCAAAAAAATTCATGGAAAATCATAAACTTGGGGATTTCTCAATGACACCAATGCAAACACCTCGGGCTTCAACCAGAGACTGAGTTCACTCTACATAAATTTCTCTGACTCCTGTTTTTCTCACCAAAGATGCATTGGCACTAGCATTTCGGTTTTTCCCAGGGGTCCCCATGCCTGGGATTCCACTTCACTATGGAAACCAGGGACAATAAACTGTGCGAACTACTCCTTTTGTGCTGATAATAACAGAAGTGGAAATCCCTGCTGATTGGAAAGCATAATGACTGATTTCCATGCCACAGCGACACACTATATGTAGGGACCTTAACTTCTCAGAAGTGATTAAATGTGTATGAGTCTTCTACCCCCAGCCTCATTTTTACATTTTTCTATTGGCAGTTTTATGGAGATACAAAAGCATTGAAGATTTTCTGAGTTTTTGGATGACAGTAGATAAGAAAGGATACGCTCTAGAGGTGCGTTGAGTTACACTTCGCTCCCTCCTGCTGAAACCCATTATCCCTGGTTTCCCCAAACTTACCAGATGGGAAAAGGGCCTTTAAAACCAAAGAAGTGTACCACCACACGTAGTGTGGAGAATGGTAAACAAACCGAGACCCCAACCAGAAGACCTGAAAACTTGTCTTTAAGGAAGAGATTTTTCTTTCCTCCTTTCACAGGTTCAAATTGTACTGATTAACACAAACATTACAAGAAAAAATGCTTTCCGTCCACATCTCACAGGTTCCGCCTTACAGAGGGTCATTCCTATGAAAAACGGTATCATTATGCAGTACGATTTCTAGATTACCGGCTTTGGCAGGTTTCTGCCTTATGCAGATTCTGCCTCTCACAGGTTTTACTGTACAAACAAATGAAAATAAAATTGACATTTAATTTGTGTATATTTGAGTGTCCAAACCCCGAGGCTATCGTCTATTTATTTATTTATTTTCACCAGCTCATAAACAGCACTTCACAGCCTTTACGAGTGTTACAACAATAACAAGGACAAACACAACATCCATGCCCAAAGTGGGATTCGAACCCATGACCTTTGGGTTAGAGGGCAGGTGCACTGCCTACCAGTCTAACCCAGCTCCCTCATTCTCGAAAGATCTAGACTCTAGAATGGACGGAATGTTCTAGAACGGTGATTGGGAACCTTTTCGAGCCCATGTGCCAAAATTAATGAAATAAAAAATCATTTTATAACTCGCGTGCCAGCCATAAGCATGACAACAGGAGGGGACGGGGGGCACCAACAGTATTTTCCTAGCTATATCAGAAAATATGCATTTATTTTGAGTTGTTTTACAATGAAAGGATTTATAATAGCATTTCATGTGGTTTAAAATGTTTTAAGTCCTCTGGCATTCACATATTATAATATTCCTGTCCCGATCATAACCCCTATTTTTCAACATTCTATCATTCTTTTTAATCACACCATATTTTTCAATCCACCAATCAGGAAAACTCCTTTCACTTTATTCTTCTGAAAGTTTTGCTTTCTTAATTTTAGATTCTGCCATTATACAAGGGAAGAATTAAAGGAAATAGAACAGTAGTTAATCAAAACCAAAATCAATCAATAAGAACACCATTAGGTTCTCTACTCCGATCACTATATAATTTGACTTCACCCACTAATCAGCCACGCTGTACTGGCAGATAATGTTGAAAAACTCACCCGCCGCCTTTGAGAAAAAATATGATACTCTAGATGTAGCAAACTTCTCGATTCCACAAGGGCACAAAACTGAAGTTCTAATAAAAGCATCATTGTCACCATTTCATCTCTAATTATTCATCCATATATACTATGTATTGAATTGCTTCGGATATTGTTGCCATGTCTCTACTCTCGATACAGACATTTACTTCTTTTTTCATCTCAGCGGCGTGCCATAGGTTCGCCATCACTGTTCTAGAACTTCCAGACCTATTCTATAGCTCTGTAAATACTAAAAAGGGGGCGTTTGTATTGTCACTTGCTATTCATCTGTTGACTTGACTGTTAGCCTAGAAATTATTGTAATTCGTTTTCTTTTGAGAGCTAGTTGATAAGCAAATAACTCATCTCGGTGAGTGGGTAAGTGTAACAGGTAACTTAATATATTTTCTGTAATATTATTTATTTTGCTTCATAAACTTAATTGTATTTATTTTATTTTTTTTAAATACATATTAAGCATATAATTATCCTTCTGTTACCTTTCTATACACATTTAACCTAACACCTTGGCTTAAATCACATAAGTGTGACTTACCTTTAACAGTTTGTATTTTTGAATTTTAATTTTTCAATTTATATGATGACTGTTAGGATACTAATCTAGAAATTTTGTTTTCCTTTTTGGAGTTAATTGTAAAGAAAATTGCTCATCTCGGACTGTGTGTGTGGGTAACTTAAATATATTTTCTATAAATTCATTTCTTTTTGTTTATAAACTTTTTTGTATTTATTTTTATTTTTTGTTATATATATGTATATCAATAATTTTCCCCTCAGATTCTTTGTTAAAATGCCTAAAAGTCAGGGTAGTCAGGTCTATGAGTTTTTCTTCCTTGATTAGGAGAAGGGAGTGTACAAATGTGCTCTGGAGAACGAGAATAGTGAAGCATGTGGCACTGTGGTGAAAGCTGCTGCAAGATGGAATGTATGTGGGAATCTGAAGCAGCACTTAGAGAGAAGTCACCAAGACAAGTGGAAACTGGTCAAGATATCGGATGAGCAGGGATCTTCTGCAGCAAAGAAGCAGAAAGTGGAGAAACAGAAGCAGACTTCCTTTGTGTCTCACTTCAAGCCCATGTCGGTGACAGTAAACATGACAAAAGAGACTTTCCAGATGGGGCTTGTACAGATGGTCATGTCTGGGGTGGTGCTGCGTGTATTTGAAAGTTGTGGCTTTGTAACATTAAACGGTGAAATGGCTCGTAAGCTTGGAGTAAACCTTTCACACGACTCTGTCCATGGTTATATCCTGGAAAAGGCTAAGAGTGTAGAGGAGAAACTTATTTACACAAAAACCGATACTGCTACATGTCAATTGCAAAACTTCCTCAGCATCAATGTCCAATACTATGACGAAACTGAGGGAAAAGGCATAGTTAAAACTTTAGCTGTTGTTGATACAGAAAGGGAACACACCAGCCAACACATTTGCAATCTGTTGGACTTAACTCTGCAGAGATTCGGCATCCCAAAGGAAAATATCCTTTGCTTGGTCATTGACAACGCGAGAAATATGACCAAATCTGCTGAACGACTCAATGAACAAGTGAAAGCAGGATCAGACGACGAAGACGACGTCAGTGACAATGAGCATGATGATGAAAACGGAGGTAACGGTACCAAAGATGAAGAAGTAATGGGCATTCATATTCACCACATGAGATGCGCAGTGCACACCCTTCAACTGACCATCAGAGACGGTCTCCGTCAACCTAACTGCACAAAGCTACTCACCAAGGTTCGTTTTGTGGTGCACAAACTACAGGCGCCGAATCTCCTGAGTGTGCTTGAAAAGCGAACAAAGAACCGTCTGATTCTGGACATGGTCACGAGGTGGGGTTCCACTTTCCAAATGATTAAGTGCTTTTTGGAACTTCAAGAAGTGATTCAAGATCTTGGGATGGTGTCTCCGGATCTGCATCTCTCAGATGCTACATGGGTACAGTTGCAGCAACTGAAAGATCTGCTAGAAGCCCCATACGTCACTATGATCTGCCTTCAGGAGGAGGCTTTGACTCCTGGGATCTTCATGAAGGAATGGCGCACCCTCAAACAATCATTGCGGTGAATTGGCTGTTGTATTGCTGAAAATATAGTTGAATCAATAGAGAAACGTGAGGAGGCTCTGCTGGGGAATAAAATCTCCCTCGCTGCGGTGTTTGTGGATCCCCGCTACAGGATATTGCTTTCCCCACAACAAACACTTCTGGCGAATTTCATTTTTCCATTTTTCGTAACCCATTCTCTGTCAGTGTTGATGAGGTACCAGAAGATCTTCATTTAGAAATAACTGAGCTACAGTGTGATTCTGTTTTGAAGGGCAAGTTTTATAATGTTGATGTTGGCACATTTTATCAATATATGGGACCAAATTATTCCAAGATCAAGCGTTTAGCCTCAAAGATCATGTCCATGTTTGGAAGTACATATGTTTGTCAACAACTCTTTTCTGTAATGAACATTAACAAGTTTCGGCTTCATTCACAACTTACTGATGCACACCTGAATTCAGTGCTCAAAGTTGCTGCCGTGCAATCATTTGGTCCAAACTTTGATGCTTTGGTCCAGGCGAAAAGATGCCAAGTGTCAGGAAGCAACAGAACCGGAGAACAAGGCAAATCATAAGTGATCCAGAATAAAAGTGATAATTGAAATTTCTGTAAACTTAGACTGTTTCCTTTGTTAACCAAATATTTCTTTTATTTATAGAAAATGTGATATAATTCGTGCGGCCCATCTAAGGTGCCATTATACCAAATGCAGCCCACGGTAGCAAATGAGTTTGACACCCCTGTGCTAGGATATTATGTTACTCTGTGACCTCCATTGTGGATCTGCTTTCACAGACAAAAATGAGACCATGAGTTTGTGCCTCTTAAGCCCTGTGCCTGGGGGAAACTGCTCCCCCTCCTCCCCTCTCGCTATGCCACTGCTTGAGTGTTTGACACAACTACATGATACATTTTGACCTGGAAAAAATGGATAGGAAGGAGAAATTAATCTTCAAGTAAATAAGAGCATCAAGCCCAATTGGGTATTGTTTTTTAGGTGTTCTTTACAAATGAAGCAATAGCAGTAGAATGCCTTATGGGCACGCCTTGTCTGCCTTTCGCGACTTTCATATTTTGAACCAGTTGATGGGTTTTCATTAAATTAAGCATGAACCTAGTACCACATCAAGATGGGTTGCACTCATGGTTGTCCTTAAGGTGATGTTGAAAAACATGGCACAACATGATGATCACCACGATCAAATGCTGTGAATTCATTGAGGTTACAATTGAAGCAAGTTTATAGGGTGTTAAAAAATTAAAGAATGAACATGAATGCACAGATCAACATGAAATTTATATTTTTTTGTTATTTAGGGAGGTTTGCATCCAGAAGATCAACCGCCTCGCTAAATCTCTTCAGGGTGCTGATGTAACTGTACATAGATCCATTGACATGATCCAAAATTTGGTACCAGACATATAAAGTTCAGTCATGACTGGAGGAGTATATGGAAGAGGCAAAGAAATTATGCAATGAAAGAGGAATACCTGCTGTGCTCTCGAAAATAAGAGGAAGAAAAAGGAAATTTCATGATGTGACAAACTGCAGGTTCAGCTCCAAAATTGGATCTCTGTTGCAGTATTATGGTAAGCATGCCCTCTGCTGCCGAACCTGCAGGCTCCGACCAGCGTGCCCCCTACACCCGCTGCTGTGTACTAATGCCCACTTGCAGCTACCTATCTCGCACCACCCATGTGATTGTCTGGCTTGCTATTGTACACATGATCTGTGTATCTCCTTCCTCTCAAGTGTGGTTGAGTGGAAGTGGAGAGGAAGGTTTGCTCCAGGGTGTGACTGACATACACCTTACTCAATTAATATATAAATTGATGGAAACTGAAGCACCCTAAATACCTGAAACAACAGAAAATACTATCTACGATGCTGTACATCAGGCAATAAATTCTCTTCAAAAGCAACTATTGGCACAATTTACATCTCTATACGGAATTGTTAACGATTTAAAATTTTTAAGTTGTGCTGTATATAATATGACTGAAGATAAAATAATAAATTCCTGTAAAAATGCAGATAGTACGTATAAAAACAATGTGGATGAACACGAGTTAATCGAAGAAGTTTGCAGTTTGAAACACCTCTTGCCTTCAATAAAAAGTGTGGAAATTACGCAGTAAGAAATATTGGAATTTTTTCACGAATATGAACTTTTAAGTTTTTTAAGTTTAATGAGGAAATTTTACTGAGAATTTTCTTGACATTCACCACATCAATTTCAACTGGAGAGCGTTCTTTTAGTAAACTGAAATTGATCAAAAATTGACTATAGTCATCAACGAAAAATCAAGAGAGACTTTCTGGTCTAGCCATATTATATATTGACTATGACACGGCTAAAAATGTAGATTTCAATGACAAAATTGTTTGCTGCAAGAAAAGCCTGAAAAATCTTTAAACCAATGATTAGTTTAGTTAAATACCCCTTTCAAAGTATGCATTTATCATTTCTCTCTACCTTACAAAATCATAATGGTCACGATGATGCATAATGCTCTAATTTTGTGATTAACTCAATTAGGAACAAACTTAGAAGCCTGAAATTTCTCAGGATTTCGGTGTTGATGAATATTTACGTATGACTAAAAAAATTTCAAAAAAGGTCATGGGTTAGACTCCAGAGGATGAATTCGTTTCCCATAAGATAACACATAAATATCACCTTTTTGGTTTGAAGGCTTTCATTCTTTTACTCTTTAAAATATCTTAAAATTAAGTTATTGACACGAAATTTGCACTACAACATGCCCAAATGAATGAGAATTCTTATTCTTCCCATCAAATACACAATCTCATTTGAATACTCTCATATTTTGAATTTATACTCAAGTTTTGGTAAATTTTTTAACATTTCAATAATAAGATTCCACGGTTACGGGTATTGTTGTCCTCAGTAATTTCCGTGCATATGCATCTAAATAAAGGCTTAAAGATCAAAAATAAGATTAAAACTTTCTCAAAATGACCAAAGATATGAATTTAATGCAAATAAATCGAATGCATTATTCATGTTATTTATATTTTTTTCTTTGTTACTAAAATCCTATTTCTGGTTGTCTCTCTCTCTCTCTTTAACACTCTATACCTTAGCCATTTTAATCTCCGGGAATTTCAGCCCTCTAAGTTTATTTTTTATCGAGTTATTCAATTTTCTTAATTTGTTAAATTTGTTATTAAAAATCAAACATACATCCCTTATAAAATATATTCATTAAACTCATATTGAAAACATATTCCCATTATACTAATCTAAATCCAATAGGTACATGGTAGGAACGAAGAAACAGCGAGCAAAGGGGAGGGGTTGCCAAGCACCAGCAATCAGGGGGCTTGCCCCCTAGTCTCTTATATATTTTGAAGGGTGTGTTTGTTGGTTTGTTCATGGAACTCCTCCTAAATGATAAAAGCCAGAACAATAAAATTTGGTACATTTCTTGCTTATATCCTAACTTAGTGAATGTTCAAGGTTTGGTCAACCGGGATTAGTCAGTGCTGCCAAAATAGGGGACTAACAGTTTTCCATAAGATAACACGTATGAATTGATTTCTTGACTCGCAAGGTTTTTTTCCTTCATTCATCAAAATATGTAAATATGGACCGATTTTCTTCATTTTTGCTTTGTTCGATGAATAAAACTCTATACTATCTTATACCTGCAATGTTTACATGGTCAAAGTTTTCAGAAATACGCAATTTGTTTCAAAATTTTGTGGATTTTTCGTACTCTTTCCGGGCGTTGCCAAGGCAGCTGTCATTGTTACCTCTGATTCAATTATCTTACAAATAGATGAAAGTTTAGCATTATTCATTTCGCACTTTTGTTTAAGCAACAAAATGATCAATGTCAATCTATACATAGCAACGTAAATAGATACTGATTATTATTCAGGAAACTGCATGTGGGAAGTGTTTATAATGATTGACGAAAGCAATTGAACCTTCTTTCGTCTATTGAATACTGGAATCTTACCTTTTTTGTAAGTGAAAATCATTATATTCTACATTTTAATGTTTATTAATGTAAATAGGCTCACTTATCTGGTGTACAATTACCGGAGTCAGTGTTCAATCATGGACAACTGTACGTTGCTTTTTCACGGGTTTCTTGCTTACAAGACATAAAAGTAAATATTTCAGCAAGGCATAATTACACAAGAAATGAAGCTGGATGTGGCAAAAGTGATATGATAGGAAATAAAATTAGTGTTATCATCATAATAAAAAGCAATTCTGTCTATAACGCTAACTTTTCTCTGTCTATAATGCTAACTTAAACGCTAATAACTCGAGAAGTAATGAAGATAGAAACTCGAAATTTGGAAGGGATGCTTGATTAACACTTTTTCAGGTGATGACGAATTTAAATCACGAAAAAACTCCATGGTTTGACTCCAATGGAGGCATTTCCATATCCCATTACTTAACATGTAAAATGCGATTTTTCAACGTGCAGGCTTTTATTCATTTGGAAATTAAAATTAGAAGGAATTAACCTATGACCTTCGGATTTGAACCATTTTGAAGAAAAAGTTATAAAGTTTCTTATTCTGTTCATCTTTTTTCGCCCACAGTTTGAAATATCCCATGTTAAACGTTTAATTTACATATTTTGTGGAAATCTCGCCATTTTAACGTGATGTTGCTATGTCGGCCATTATCATTGTTACACCTCAAAATCCTATTGTTAAATCAATCCTTATGGCAGTGCTGGAAAACGTTACATGTAACATAACGAAATAACGAAAAAATGAAATAATTTTGAGTTAACGTAACGAAAAACGTTAACAAAATTTTTCAAAAAGGTGTAATGAAAAGCATAACGAAAACCAAAAATTTAATTTCGTTATTTTGTTAACAGATTCATTACCACTTGCTCTAGCTGGTTATAAAGCTTGTAGGGACATTCATACATGGCATCTGGGCGAGTAAAAGTGGGCTAAAACCCTTTGTCACCCGCTGAGCCATTTCTACCGCCTTGTCGCAAAAGGAGCCCTAGCCCGCCCAACACCCATTGTCCTTTTGGGTTTTTCCACATTTATGAAAGAAAGGATTCCTTCAGGAAGCATGAGAAGAAACGAGGAAGATAAAGCATTGATCTTAAATGTATGTGCCGCTTTCACATTCGCTGTTCCCCCTCTCAGTATATCGTCCTTTCAAATTATTGTTTTCAATATTCGTTAGGATTGGGGTTTTCCACTTACTCGTTATACTCAAGTTCCTCTTTTAGAGGTCGGTGCTCTCCAAGTTACTGTCTCATCCTCTCCACCCCTGGATCCTGAACTGTGTCATTTGTTCGTCAGTCTAACTATTTAAGCTGTTGGAGAAAGATCTCACAATCAGTGCTTTTACGATTCAAACACTACCAGCCGAATTCATAGATTTCCAGTTAAACCCGGAACTAGGTGGTTTATGCTAACACCAGTCTAATTATAAAAAATAGTTATTAATGTTAGAGCAATTAAGTAGTTTACAGAAAAAACCTCGACGAACGTAGTTGTATCCCACTGAAAGCATTCCATAAAAATTTCATAATAAACTTTTGATCGATTTAAATTTAGAATAGGTATTTATTCATGGAAGCGATTGAATACCCACATTCAGGGCCAGTTTTGGTTAAAAATATGTGTAAGCGAGGTAAAAATTTTCTGCCCCTCTGGATATCAAAGGCATGAATAATATTAATTATATATTAAAATAGGAAAATAAACTTATTTTACTCAGTTTTGTTTTTTCAAAAAAATTTCCGCCGAATATTTTCAGAAAATAGAAATAAAATATTCACTGACCTTATAACAAAATGACTATGTAATGATTATATTACCAAATATTTTTATATTGCAAATTTACGATCACCCTTTTGCACAAAGAGACAAACCCTTGAGTAATCAAAATCTCTAGTATTGAAGGTTCGCTGTATTTGGGGCAGGAAGGTTATTTGAAATTACAATGCTTAAACCCTAAAAGCACATGAAACCCCCCTTTTAAATGTAAGAAGGGACTTCACAGTCTCAATTTCGCCCTAAATAAAGTCGTTTGTCTGTCTTTTGAAACCCCCCTTTGAAACCCCCCATTTGCAACCCCCCCTTTGAAACCCCCACTTTTAAACCCTCCCTTTGAAACTCCCCCCCTTTTAAACCCCCCTTTCAAAAACCCCCATTCGAAATCCCCCCTTTTGAGACCCCCTTTTGAACCTCCCCCCTTGAAACCCTCCCTTTTTAACCCCCCTTTTTAAACCCTCCCTTTAAAACTCCCCCATATATTCGTCTGAAGAGGTTAAGTAAAGTTCACAGTGCATCAGCGTGTTTTTTAGCAATGTAAAACTTTAAAATGTTCGTCTTGCCACCTGTAAATGGAAGGTTTACGTCTCTTACACACTGAACCAACCCTGAATGTAAATGACTTATCATGGCATAAAATAGTTTTTCGCGATGTTTTGAAGTTCTGTGCAATACACCTTTGGAGAAAATGAAAATGTCAAAATCCGAAATATTGATTTTGCCGCCCCTCTGAAGTGGCGCCTGTAAGCGACCGCCTACGTCGCTTATGCCTGAAACCGGCCCTGCTCACATTGGGTAAAGGTTCCATATTTTTCTGTTTTACCTGAAAAATTACCTATATTCATGGTTATTAACAGTGGATTAAAACTTTATCAAACTATGCACATTTCTCCTTCTCTTCTTTCATATATTTACTTAATAAAACAATCCTTTTGTTAATATCTAAAATGTTATTAAATGCAATATTGTAAACCCATGGATGATTTACATGTATTTCTTATAGGGTATAAGAGAAGGAAGAAAGCTATCAAAAATAAACCTGAGAGAGGAAAACTTGAAATTTCGACAATTTTCTGTTTTCGTTGAATTTTAGGTCTGTTGCAAGAATTAGAATTGGTACAGCTGGTGTACTTTCCGAGTTACTTATAAAAAATTCTACGATGCGACATGAGCATTGCAGTATTTTATTATAATTATTACATTTTTGTACTTAATGTGGGTTAAGGCAATTAACCTTGATTATTAAATGTTGGATATAAAAATCCTAATTTGTATGCACGATCAAAAAAATAATGAAATCTGTTCTGACTCCTTAGAAAACTTAAAAATGTTCCTTAACTGCAACATATGTTTAGAAAATTTTTTTAACTATAATTCTAAATGAAAAATTTAAACTTACGAGATATAAATATCAAATAAAAAGTACTCATAAGCAATTATTTCGTTATAACGTTAAATGTAACAAAAAACGAAATGTAGATTTTATTGTAACGAAAAACGAAATTGCTTTTTTGGCCGTAACGAAAAACGCAACGAATCGATTTTTTTTTCGTTTGCCAGCACTGCCTTATGGGTGTAAGTGTGCTTTGAATGTTTTTAATACGAGATAAGGAGGGAGAGAGATGGAGGGAGAGAGGGAAGGAGAGGGAGGGATAGAGAGGGAGGGAGAGAGAAGGAGGGAGATAAGGTTAACTAAAGATATCCCGTCATATTGACAAACAGTTACGCTAGTATTTGAATACAATACCTTTGGAAATGGATTGTTACAAGCAAATATGATTGTTAAGAAAAGCTAATAGTAAGTGAAAAAGTATCTACTGTACATTTAAAGTTTGTATGTTGTGCTGCAGTAGATTCGTTAAATCCGTTGAAATTCAATGGGCAATTCTGCTAGTTATTACATAATCTTTGGGCGCCAAAAAAATCCTGTCCAGGGCGCTACAGCCCTGGCCAATGAGTTGTTCCATAAAGTGTTCTAAGTAATTTTTAAAGTGTTTCTAACGTTTGTTAAGAAACCCAAAGATACCCATCATATACATTTTTCAAGCATGCACCACACAGTTTGAACAGCTATACCCATGGAACAATAATAGGAAGCGCAGCTCCCATAAGGACAATGGTAATACGTTGACGGCATAGCGATCTAGTGGTCAATACGAACTGAAGCGCGCCTAATTTAAACTCAAGCGGCAGACCAAGTTTTGGCGGTACATTTGAATTAATAAGCTAGATGACATATTTAACATAAGTTTAGGACTCAAATTAAAACAAAACAACTGGGTGCAAGATTTTTTATTTACTCACGTAAAGAATAACAATACAACATTTATAAAAACACAACATTCTTTTCCGGATAGAAATACATTCATAAATAACAATAATATTTGTTCCGGCGACTCGTTGGTAAAGGCAAGTGGACAGTATAAATTAATAAATGCTAAAATTTTCTAAAACTTACCAAGATGGTTTGGTGTTGAGTGAGCTTTGGGAGAATGTAAAACATCCTCAGAATCCCTCGGCTCATCTACAAGAATTAGAATACGATAGGATTAAGTTAACGAAATTCGAAAAACCGGTATATAATAAAATCGAAGTTTCACTGTATACCATGTATAATACTCAAACTTGTTTTCATACCTTCAAATACACAAGGAACGGCATTCGCTTTTAGGAGAGGCCGAGGTAATCTGCTGCGGAAATCATCATCTGTAAAATGATCACTGCAGACCCTATACTTCTTCATACAGTTGATATCCGCAGACA
Organism: Uropetala carovei; assembly: GCA_036926305.1. Lineage (NCBI taxonomy): Eukaryota > Metazoa > Arthropoda > Insecta > Odonata > Petaluridae > Uropetala > Uropetala carovei. The sequence continues at coordinate 1,212,656 of JAXCHB010000105.1, read as the reverse complement.
TTAAATCCTCCCTCAGGCAAAATTTTGCCCTAAATTATAAAGCAGAAATGGGCATCAAGACTAATAACAAAAACACGTAATTCTCAACTTAACACAAGTATTCCGTTTTATGCGGTATCTCTTCTTTAAGCTCACCTCGAAATATCCTTCGGAAATCCGAAATCTTCTTGTCTACCCTGCAGCCGTTAAAATTGTTGCACCAATATGCTGCACAATAAGCATTCCGTTCCATTTCAACAATTAGAAAAACACGACGCTGAAAACCCCCACCACTTTCCCTCACGATTTCCAACAAACTGGTTTGAACAGTTTGAATCATGGAAGAATAACTAATTATTATTATTAATTATTACTATTAATAATTAATTATTTCTTCCATGGTTTGAATAATGAGTGTGGAATGGGTATTTTTAGACTCACATTGACCGATAGGATCGCTGCAGGCGCAACCATCAGAGACATCTATAGGTATTCGGGAAAAGATCGAAGCTGCACTTCCTATTATTTCTTCCATGGCTATACCTATGCAATCTATTTCATGTGGAAGCAGTTTCAAATGCATCAATTGCTAGGCACAAACTGTGACGCATAATGTAAACCAGTGGTTCTCAACTTTTTTCTGTCTGCATCACCCTATGTTCAGTTCAATCAGTTATGCGTCACCTTTACCTTCAAGCCACCTTGAAAGATAACTTGGGCTTTCCCTACCACATAAAGATAAAATTCTGACATTTAAATAAGCATGCATGTCTAGTCTTCTGGTTTTATTTGTTTATAAGACAGAATATGATACACTGAATTTATCAAATATTCGCATCACCGCTCAACGACCGTCACATCACCCTGGGGTGTCATGTCACCCCAGTTGAGAATCACTGATCTAAACTGTTATCTCACCAAATTAAAGCATTTCAACCATAGGCAGCTTTAGTCATAAACAGATCCAACAGACCATATTTAAAACCTGAGCCACTCAGATGATTAATTCTACCTTTTCCAAAGGAAAGCAAAGGACTAATAATTTAACTTTCTCAATGAATACTTCACTTTGCCACAAAGAGGATATATACTGGCAGAAAAAATAAGAAATCTCATAGAAAAGGCACTTCCTTTAAAGTAATACTTAATTTCTACAAATATACATATTTACATGACATCTCAAAATTGAAAAACTTACCATTTACCATGAAATGGTGTTCTAGCACAACATCAAAAACATTTTAAGCATTAAAATATTAAATTTTATTAAGAAATCACTTATAATCCTCCTACAGGGATGATAAAATTCAATTAACTTTGTCAATTAATTGGTCCAATACATTTTTCTATGATTACTTTAGCAATTGTTCATTGCTAATACTCCATCCCTGTAATGAATCGCACATGCAGTGCAAAGTATACATCAATGGAATGCAATTCATCAACAAAGAGATGAGGTGATTATCTCCTAACAACTTAAGGAGCCCCTGCATATCATCAAGCATATAGTTAGCACATTTTCTTTAACTCCTTTTTTATAGAGGATCTGTTGATCCATCGTTCATACCCTTCTACTCAAACATTGGGTGTTTCTCGTTCACATATTCTGCTCTTGTCCAATAATCTCCTAATCATTTATTCAATACTCCTCCATCTAGACACCACACATCTTTTTCGAACTTAATTCTACTACAAACCTAACACCAAGTATTATGAAAACTACAACGTGTTCCATTTTTCAAAGCAAAAGAAATCATTAAGAAACGATGAGACAATTCCTGTTCATTTACACAAAAATCAACCCCCAGTATGTTACAATACTATCCTATGTCCATAAAGTCTATCAAAACTTACATTAATCCTAAAATAAAAATTTCAATTCCTTTTTAATTCACATCCATATCACTGATAATAATTTCTAGTCTTCCTATCATTTTGAGATATCATATTCGACCATCAATAAACCTACATCTAACTTATTACCTATGTTGCTTCACCTATTCAGCATAAATTAGAATGTTTCACATGTACTCCAATATAAAAATTCCTGCCTGCTTAATGCTGATCATTAAAAGATGTCACTTAATCAGAACCCTCTTTCTTTCTCATTAATACACATAATTAAACCTATTAATGAAAGCTTGGTTCTTAATTTTTGAAGAAATCTAGTTAAAACAGGATTGACTAAAGCGAGAAACTTACGAAAATGAATCTCAAAATTAAACTATATTTAATTCTGCGTTCAAAGCTGCGAATAATTACCGAATATCATTCATCGAGCAACCAGCATAGAGAAATTAAACTATTATTCCAATTTTGGAGCATTTCTGAGTTCATACAGACCATCAAAATTCTACGAAACAAAACCTTTTTCGTAAATTTCTTAAAAAACTGCAGTAGCAAATTACAGAAGCTTTACATTAATAACTAGGAGCATAATTTCTCCAAGATTACATTAATTTGATAAACATTAACTTATTTTGACGGTGAATTAATTCGTCAAGCAACTATAATCAGTGAGTTAATCCCAGAAATGAATTTTAAATAGATAAAATGAAAAATATTAAACAAGGAAAATTGAAATACGAAATCTAAAATGTGATGTTTAATGGTAAAAAATAAAATATTTTTCCACGCCAGCATAGCTAAATTGCAGTTTTGCGATTAAAACTAAAATTAAATGAAAAATTGGTCCAGTAAAATATAATACCTTCAAGGAATTACTATTCACATATCAATACAAAACACCAATAGCCAATGCGCCTGTTGCCATAGTAACATAGACACTCTGCCATCTATTTAAATTCATTGAAACTAATATGTGACGTAACCATCCAGGAGTTCTAGTAAATTAAAAATGGCTGCTTCGAGTGTAGGACGGAACCAAATGGATCCTCAAGGAAGTAGTCCTGCAGGGCTCGTGGATCGTTTAAAGCTTCTGTATCCAATGGTAAATGAAGAGGAAACTCCTTTACCTAGATCCTGGAGCCCTAAAGATAAATACAACTACATTGGGCTGTCTCAAAATAATTTGCGAGTGCACTACAAAGGTAAGTAGTGTAGCTCTACATTCATTGGCTTTATGCGTAAAAACGATTTTGCTACTACTATTTAATTTTCTGTCTACAGCAAATTTCAAGTTAGTTTATTTTAGTTCTTTTCTTACATTTTATGCCTTTTACGTAAAATTTAGAGGATAGAAAATGCCTGTCATTGTGATATTGCTCGAGAAAGCTTGTTTCGTCTATGTCATCGACCAGTGAACTCCGCTGCCATGTCTCCAAACAAAGAAATCAGCTGATCTGGTAGTGTCATGACGCAAGTGGAAAGTTGTTTAGAAAATGCGTAGAACTTGACTAGAAATTCTTTAAATTTTATAGGAAGATGTAGAATTTAATGTTTAATTAAAATAATTTTAGAGTAAAGTAATAAAAATTTGCATAGTAATGGTTCATTAATGGGAGGAGCGTTTATCAGTGTGGTTAGTAAACGTCTAATGGCGACATTAAAAACAATGTCTTGTTTTTAATGACAGTTGGCGAATGTTTAAATTAAAAGTTCTATTAGTTTTTATGTTGCGTGAGTTTTGCATATGTGGCTTAATGTAGACCAAATCATTATTGTTGGAACCACGAATCAATCATTACTTCGTCACGAAACATTAAGTTTTATCAACAATTTTGGTATTTATAAAAAAAATAGTGGAAACAGCTGAGCTCCATCGGAATGCAGCAATAATTTTTTACAAATTTTGTCATGGCTGTATTTATAAGCGCAATAATTCGATTCCTTTAAAGGCCAACTTTTAATGTAATGATCCTAGTATGTGTATTCCGCATCGATTTTTGCTGTTTTATTTTTTAATTATTGCGTTAGCGTATTATTTTACGATTTAAATGAGATTTGCGTAGGTTTACCCTTTGCTCAATATGTATCAAAAATGGAAGTATCGCCTTGCGCAACATTACAAGATTTTTGCATTTAATGTCTTTTCACGCTCTTTTTAATAAATTTTATTATTAAAACAGGAATTCATGTATGTATTATTAAATAAACTCGTTTTATATGATATTTTTTAATCCAAGCTTCACATATCTTACTTAGGTTTTGTTCATCAGCTGTGCATTTCGCGAAAAACTTTGCCATTTTACGTAATATTGTTTTCAATATTTTGTATTGTACTGTCCGCCATTTTGAAGCCATTATTGCGCAGATTTCAGTTCGTTTCCGGCAGTGTCTATTTTAACCCTTTCTTGCGGTTCTGCATGGGTATTTTCTTCTTTTCCATTTTCAAGGCCGTGCACTGGCTTCGAACTCTGCCCTCCATCTATCTTGCTTCGTGCGACTTCTTCGTACGACCCTCATTCCTCCGCGTAGTCTGATAACTATGATGACTATGCAAGGTTGCTGTACTGTTAAGGATATTAAAGTAAAACAATCTATTCTAGGCATTAATCAATTTTCCTACGAAGGGAAATTTATTGCTTAAATTTCCCGCGGAAACTTGCTCCAAAAGTCGATAAAATTCCACTGACCTACGTTCCTAAAATCTCGGTTAAATTCTATGACAACAATCCAAATTTCTATTACTTTAATCTTTGGTATAACACTCGACAGTGTGATTTAATCTTCAGAGGCATTATGTGCCGTTGTCTTTTAAAGTAATTTCTTACTATGGTGTAAGGTGAAATGTATTCCTGAGGATATTCCTTCCTTGACTCTTGGTATTTCATTTAAAGGTGGCAATAAAGACATTTTGAGTTATTTCAGTAAAAGTACCCCTTGTGTTATTTTGCCTGTTGAAAGGGCTCACCATTATGTAGGCCAAAATTGAAGAAATTTTGGCCTGTTTATCAACTTATTCAGTTATCCCATTCTAAATGGATGACAGTATAATTTCAGTAGCCAATGAAACTTTCCATCGTTTGTTGTTAAACCAGCTTGTGATTCCATAATTATCTAATCTTAGTTTTCTCATTAATACATAAATCCATTGAATTACTTTATACTTTTGAGAAGTGAATGAATGTAGTTCTCAAACAGTTTTAGGTGAATCTGAAGACTTTATTTGTGTTTATTGATCACATCTCATTATAGATTAAAGCTGCTTGCATTACAATTTCAGCAACAAGATTCAGTCACTTGTTATACATCTCCATATCTTATGGCTAATTAGGTAGCTCTTCCTGTCTTGCAATTCTCGGTGTTATGCAGATTTATCAACTAGCTTAGATAATAAATTGTTACATAGTTGATGCTGATCATAAAAATAGTAAGCATTTATTTGAAAATTCAAGTGATTGTTCTAAGGTGGTAACTACAAGTGAAAAATTTCAAAAAATTTGGACGAGGAAATAGGCCTGAAATATGATTATGAAATTTGAGTAAGCATTTTTCATATGATATCAAATTGAAAAAGTTATAAAGATATGTAATTCCTATAAGTGAGCTTTGACATTTGAAAGTTTTTATTTTATGATGTCGTAATTTTCCACAGCTCCTTTCATCTATGGCTATTTACTGCCAGTGGCACGCACAGGATTCTCTCAAGGGGGGGCCCAAAATATTTGGCAAGCACAAAAGTTGTATGAAAGTTATATCAATACCTACATGTCGTGTATTGCATTATTAATTATAGATTTATGTTAAAAAACAAAGGGGCAAACTATCTCCTCCTCTCTGATGGTGCCCATGAACCCAAATTTAAAATAACTATGTACGAGTATGTTTCCACAGTTTAGAAAAAGTCACAATTTTCCAAGGGGATCTGGATCCAATGGACCCCCCTCCATATGTGTGCCACTGTTTACTGCAATTATCAGATTTATAATTTTAAATAAAAAACTTGGGTAATAGCAGTTTTGACTTCCTCTTTTAAGAATTATTCCATCTTAAATATTCTCTGTAGTGTTTTTCCCATCACCATTATTTTTATTGATTTGGTTTAGCTGTAGAAGATAAAAAATAGTTGAATTCTAGTTATAATTTTGCAAAATGTATTGAAATCATAGATTTACAAAATAAAATATTCTGTGAGCTATGATATTCAAACAACAATTTATACACAATTGTGAAGGGTAAAACTGCTGTTTTTATTATTAAGTAGGTAAGTACTTATTGCTTTGAGGTAGGATGTCCTTAAGAGTATCCTGTTTGCTTATTATATACTTACTGCAAATGATGTCTGCCACTAAGAGAATATTTCTTAATCCATCTATTTGATTTAGGTAGTCTGTTGTGGTAAATATAACTGAATGTTTTATAATTTTGTAAAATATTTCGCATCCATACCATGACTTGTTTGGGCTCTCTCTGCTCCATTTTGTTTGGAGGTTTATCTGATTGTTTGGCATTTTCTTCCATATTGATCATCAGTTGCAAAGATATTTTTGGGCATTGTTATACAGGTGAGATTCTGATATAACGAATTCCGAAATAATGAAATTTTCAGTACAACAATTTTTTTTCATTTCCCAAATGAATGTCCATATCAAATCATTGTAAATAGATTTCGTTTTAGCGGAAAAAAATGTAACAAAAATTTCAGTATAACAAGCATAGTGATCAGCTCTCAATGACATTTTTTTATTTTTTATTATGAAAAAAGAATTTGATAAAAAATATGCACGAAAAATATAAAATTGTTTGTGCCTAGAGTTTGACCCTGTTGTACAGGTGAATTGGTTTATGATGGGGGGAAGTCGAGTACGTAGCTAAACTTCAGATCGTGTACCGATGTCAGCAGACAGCCAACGCCGACGTTCAGTATTCTGTAGATATTCATATGAGATGGTTGTTTATCGTTTTGTTTATACCTATGAAGTGCATATTGTATCGTCTATTACAAGACTATTTTTTATTTTACTGCGATTATTTCGAATGAAAAATGGATAAAAAAAGAAAAATTATGACAATTCACCTTGGAAGAAAAAAGAAAATTTTAGAAAGTGTAGATTCTGGAAAGAAGAAAAGTGATGTTGCATAAGAATTTGACGTTGCTCCTTCAACATTGTCTATGATCTTAAAGGATAGTGCTAAATGAAGACAGGATAACACATAAAATCAATGGAAGAAGCCTTTACTTGGTGGAACTCCATCATAAATAAAATGAGAAAAATTACTTGGTATAAGTTCCACTTTATTAAAATTGATAAAACTGGTTTCGACTAACATCTAGTCATCACCTGATGATAACTAGATATTAGTCGAAACCGGTTGTATCTATTTTAATAAAGTGGAACTTATACCAAGTAATTTTTCTCATTTTATTTATAACACATAAAGCCTTGGGACCACAACGAAGGAAAATTCATAGTGCTTTGTGTGGTGACATAGACAAAGCTGTTTTTTCTTGGTTTCAAAATGTTCAGGCAAGTAATATCCCAATTAGTAGCCCAATAATATGTGAAAAGGCATTAGATTTGGCAAAATTACTTGGACATGATAATTTTCAAGCAAGTGTTAGATGGCTAAATAGATTTCGAGATCAGTATGGGATCACTTCTAGTGCAATCTGTGGAGAAGCAAATGATTTTCTACAGGACAAAGCTAATGAATGGCATGCAGGCGAAATTAAAAAGATAATAGCAGATTACAATCTTAATGATATTTTTATGCGGATGAGACGGGCATGTTTTATCAGTTACTTCCTCATTGTATACTTGCTGTTAAGGGTGATCATTGCAGAGGAGGGAAGAAATCCAAGCAACGCTTAACTGCCTTGTTCTGTTGCAATGCCTCTGGAACTGAGAAATTAAAGCCCTTAATTATAGGGAAAGCTGCAATGCCACAATGCATTAAAAATGTTTGATCACTTCCCTGCATTATCGTACAAACAGTCATGCTTGGATGACACAAACAATATTTAATGAATTGATAGAAAGGATGATCCGAAGATCCTTATGTGACAGGCATAAGCTGTAATGATGGGAAATGAGGAAACAGGTGAAAAAATCTGCCATGACCGGGAATCGAACCCGGGTCTTCCACTTGCCGGGCGGATATTCTACCACTGAACTACCATGGCAGACATTCTCCTGTTTCAGAACAGGAATATGATTGGTTAAAAAACTTGGACGTTAAAATGAAGCAACAAAAAAGAAAAATCCTTCTTTTAATTGACAATTGATCGCCACATAATTTGACATGTACATTAGAAAATGTGCGAGTCGAATTTTTGTCTCCAAATTGTACTGCAATCCTGCAACTGCTGGATTTAGGGATCATACGTGCGATATAGGAGTCAGTTAATCAAAAAATACTGCTTAATTTGGTTTTAGAAGAAATTTAAAAAATAAAGGAAGCATGCGATATGATTGTTGCGGCATGGTGGTCTGTAAAGGAGTCAACCATAACAAAGTGCTGGAAGAAGACCTCAATTCTTGCCAGCAGCGATTTGTAAATGGATACAACTGATATGGAAGTAGAAGATGAAGTAAGATATATGTGGGATTCTGTAGTTGCTGCCAGAGGAGTTCCGGATACTGTTAATTTTGATGATTACATTGTGGCAGATGACAGTTTATTAATTATGAACGAATTTATGGATCAGGAAATTATTGATAACATGAAAGCATCTTCGTCTAACGTGGACATGACAATTGGAAGTGAAGATGATGAACCTGAGCCATGTGACAAAAATATTTCTCCCTCAGAAGTTGCAGAAAGTTAAAAAACGTTCATATCTTCCACCCTTAATATTCCAGAAATTATTTTCCAACAGTTGAATAGTGTCAAAAAAGTGCTACAAAAAAGATGACACAATAAAAAATTACTGACTTCATGATTAAAAAATACTTTTCTTACCTCAGTCATAATTTTCTTATGGTAATTAAGTGTTATTTTGCAGTTTTCTTTGAAATAATAACAGAATTATTATTCTGTTATACTCTACATATGTTCCAAATGTAAATTCATACAATAATATTTTTATACTAGTGAAGGTGTGCTTGCATTCTGCAAGCAATTTCTCTCACCCTAAAGCAAAGAGTATGAGCCGACAAATAATTTTTAAATGCAACAGTGTGCACCTTCTCAACGATTTACGTTTTTCCTTATGGTCAATATTGGGGTAAAAACAACCCCTAAAATTTATAATTATAAAACATAGGTTTTTAGCATTTTTTACGTATACCTTACATTTATGCAAATTTCGTCGATATAGCACCTCTAGAAGCTCATTTATATGAGTTTCATTGTTTAAACTTTATGAATTTTTAACAGTCACAATATAAAACTTTTATGAAATTTTCGATGTTATTTAACACCAGAACATTATTTCCTAACACTTAAAATTTTCAGCTTCCTGGCTGTACCGAAAGTACATAAATATTAGTCAATTTGTTTAACATTCGAGAATTTATTACGTCCAAACGAATAAATATTATCAAATTTCTATAATCCCGTTTTCATTATTTGGCAAATTCTACCATTAGAAATAATTTCAGCTTCATAGCACATATAGAAGTAGCTAAACCATGAAATGTTATTAAAATTGTTTATAATTTTTACCGGCCAATAAAATACACATTGTTGCAATTTTGCAATTATTCTTTCGATTATTTTTTTGATTCACCTATGTATTAAATTTCAGCTCTCCAACTATTGTAGTTTGGGCCAGACATTAGTATCCTCCTGTATCCTATATATAGTCTATATAGTACTATACCCGTTTTCTACTCTTATGAAGCTTGACCGTGGCGCAAAGAATAGCCAATCAGGGCGTTTTCCCCTTCCACCACCATTTGAAGTTTTCGAGAGGCGCGGGAAAGTAGTACGCTCTTGCCCAATATCCGTTCTTGAAGAAAGTCGCATGCGAATGCTAAGGCGTAAACGCGGTAGATCTGACAACACAGTCGCGCTCGGAGCGATGTGAACAGCACAATGGCAAGAGACCGACTGACTTTCTCCCCTCCCCATTGTCAGTCTCTCGAGCTTTCATTGGCTGCAGCAGTAAGCATACAACTATGATTTTCAAGGTCAAGCTTCGTAAGAGTAGAAAACAGGTATAGTGAAGGTGTGCTTGCATTCTGCAAGCATTTTCTCTCACCCTAAAGCAAAGAGTATGAGCCGACAAATTGCGTGTTTTTCTGTTTTGAAAATATTGGGGTATAAACAACCCCTAAAATTTATAATTATAAAACATTTATAGGTTTTTAGCATTTCTTAGGAATACCTCACATTTATGCAACATTTCATGGATATAGCACCTCTAGAAGTGCATTTATATGAATTTCATTGTTTAAACTTTATGAATTTTTAACAGCCACAATATAAAACTTCCATGAAATTTCGAATGTTATTTACCACTGGAACATTATTTCATAACTTTTTAAAAAATTTCAGCTTCCTGGCTCTACCGAAAGTACATAAACATTAGTGAATTTGTTTAAAATTTTAGAATTTATTACGTCCGAACGAATAAAAATTTTCAAATTCTATAATCCTGTTTTCATCATTTGGCCAATTCTACCAATCGAAAAAATTTCAGCTTCATAGCACATTTAGAAGTACCTAAACCATGAAATGTTAGTAAAATTGTTTATAAATTTTAACGTCCAAGAAAATAAACATTGTTGCAATTTTTCAATTATTCCTCAGATAATTTTTTTAGATTCACCTATGTATTAAATTTCAGGATGCAAGTGCACATTCACTAGTACGATATAGGATATTGGGGGATACTAATGTCTGGCCCACAAACTATAATAGTTGGAGAGCTGAAATTTAATGCATATGTGAATAGAAAGAAATAATAGGAGGAATAATTGCAAAATTGCAGCAATGTGTATTATTTTGGCCTGTAAAAATTATAAACAATTTTACTAACATTTCATGGTTTAGGTACTTCTAAGTGCGCTATGAAGCTGAATTTTTTTCTAGAAGTAGAAGTTGCCAAATAATGAAAACAGCAGTATAGAAATTTGAAAATTTTTATTTGTTCGGCCGTAATAAATTCTTAAATGTTAAAAAAATTGACTAATATTTATGTACTTTCGTTAGAGCCAGGAAGCTGAAAATTTTAACAACGTTAGGAAATAATGTTCCGGTTGTAAATAACATTGAAAATTTCATAATAGTTTTATATCGAGGCTGTTAAAAATTCATAAAATTTAAACAATTAAATTCATATAAATGCACTTCTAGAGGTGCTATATCGACGAAATTTGCATAAATGTAAGGTATACGTAAAAAATGCTAAAAACCTATGTTTTATAATTATAAATTTTAGGGGTTGTTTATACCCCAATATTTTCAAAACAGAAAAACATGTAATTCAGAGCCAAGATGCAAACTAATGCATTGAAAATTATTTTTCTGCTTTTATTTTTACTTTAAGGTGACAGAAAATGCTTGCAGAATGCAAGCACAATAAACCAGTAGAATGATATCCTCCTCTGTAAGAAGAATGCTTATAGAATGATAGGATATAGGAGGATACTAATGTCTGGCCCAAACTACAATAGTTGGAGAGCTGAAATTTAATACATAGGTTAATCGAAAGAAATAATTGCAAAATTACAGAAATGTTTATTTTCTTGGACGGTAAAAATTATAAACAATTTACTAACATTTCATGGTTTAGCTACTTCTAAATGTGCTATTAAGCTGAAATTTTTTCTATTGGTAGAATTAGCCAAAAAATGAAAATGGGATTATAGAAATTTTAAAATTTTTATTCGATCAGCCGTAATAAATTCTCAAATGTTAAACAAATTGACTAATGTTTATGTACTTTAGTTAGAGCCAGGAAGCTGAAAATGTTAACCAAGTTAGGAAATAATGTTCCAGTGGTAAATAACATTGAGAATTTTAGAAATAATTATTGTTGTGGCTGTTAAAAATTCATAAAGGTTAAACAATTCAATTTATATAAATGCACATCTAGAGGTGCTACACCGACGATATTTTGCACAAATGTGAGGCATACTTAACAAATGATGAAAACCTAAAAAAATATTATAATTATAAATTTTAGGGGTTGTTTTTACCCCAATATTGACAATAAGGAGAAACACGTAAACCGGCAAGAAGGTGCAAACTGTTGCATTTAAAAATTATTTGTCGGCTCATACTTTTTACTTTAGGGTGAGAGAAAATGCTTGCCGAATGCAAGCACACCTTCACTAGTATCCTATATCCTCTGTAAGAGGAGTCGATATAGAATGATAGGATCTAGGATATAGGAGGATGCTAATGTCTGGCCCAAACTACAATAGTTGGAGAGCTAAAATTTCATACATAGGTGAATTGAAAGAAATAATCATAGGAAAAACTGAAAAATTGCAACATTGTTTATTTTTTTGGCCGCTAAAAATTTTAAACCATTGTACTAACATTTCATGGTTTAGGTACTTCTATATGTTCTATGAAGCTGAAATTTTTTCTATTTGTAGAATTAGCCAAATAATGAAAATGGGGTTGTTGAAATTTGAAAATTTTTATTCGTTTGGCCGTAATAAATTTCAAATGTTAAACAAATTGACTAATGCTTATGTACATTCTGAAGGTGCAGGAAGCTGAAAATTTTAAACAAGGTAGGGAGTGATCCTCCGGTAGTAAATAACATCGAAAATTTTAGAAATATTTATTATTGTGGCTGTTAAAAATTCATAAAATATAAACAATTTCTATAAATGCACTTCTAGAGGTGCTACATTGATGATATTATGCATAAA